>JAJJWW010014418.1:0-320265 GCA_023531295.1 Papaver armeniacum
TTGCAAACTAATCAACTTATAGACCCTAACACTACAAACCGAGGCCAATCGTGAGGGTTTTTTCCCAGCCGTAGCTAACAGGAAGTATTTCCTATTGTTCTGACCAACTGCAAAATATCAAGTTTAGTCAAACTTGATTTATATTTTGATTGATTTCACAAAACCGACCGTATAGTATGTATTTTTCTTATCCTCTTTTTTTTTTTGTGATCCAGCTTTTTCTTCTTTTCTCTTCTCTTCTCTCGCTGAATTTATTTTCTTCATCTTCTTACAAAGATTCTCACCTTATAGCAAAGAGAGCAAGACCGTAACCTAGCCCAAAATCCCTCCTCCTCCTCCTCCATGATACTATCTCCTAAAACCTAACAAAAAAGGATCTCACTTGTCTTCTTTTTGACTTCAATCTAATAAGGTAAACTAAAATTTATTCCCCCTTTCGTTTAGTTTGTTTCTTTAGTTATTTCGATGTATAAAATAGATTATGTTTTGATTTAATTTGTGTATTAAGATTTGATTTGTAATAATGAAGTATTTGACTGTGATTTTAGGAAATCCAAAGTTTTTGATGAGTTTTGTGATGATAAGATATACTATTGCTTAGGTTGTTATATTTCTAGGGTTTTGTTTAATTTGGGAGATTTCAAGTCCAATTAGTTCGATTTAGGTTTTTATTTATAGGTTTTGTTTAATTTTGAAATTTATGTGTTTTATGATTAAAGGTTGGATTTTTAATCAAAGTATGGATAATTGCGATGCGAAGAGGATACACCTCCGCTGAAATTAGGTAATCGTACAGCTTTGGTTGATTGTAGTCAACAAGGAGAATGAGTGTGCAGGAAGAGAAGAATTTTTATGAGTTGTGCCTCACTTGTCTAAGTCTATCAATCTTTTGAAGTCCATAATCGAGTCATTTTGGTTATTAACACATCTCTTTATCGAAGCAAACTCGGTCAAATGCTTTTGATTTGCTCAAACAAACCCCGAAAGGAGGAACCTAAAGACCCTCATGATGCAGTAAGGTCGTATGCAAATATTTGTTGCTTTTCTTTGTTGGATTCCCTTAATCTTTCTTTGTTTTGTTCTCGTTGCCTTATCGTCCCAGGGTACAAAATATGAAATTAGGCTTGAATGTCGCTCAAATCACTTGTATTTTTACATTCTTTCTTGGTTTTTTCTTTTCTAAAAGTATTTCGGTTCTCATGTCAGAGAGTTCCACCGACGAGATGAGGATGGAAACTTTGAGACTGGTATATACAACCAAACAATAACAACTGTAATGTATTAGCATCATCTCCGGGATGTTTGGTATTGTTGTTTGCATACCTTTAGTTAACTTTGCGTCCTGGTGAGTGTCTTGGTTCTCGTTTTGGTTAGGTAAGCTTCCTGTGTAATTTATGTGCCATTGCAACTTCAATTCTAGTGTTTGCAAATGACTTTCTCTTCTTTGTGATCCTTTGAATTACCTTGTGTGTGCTTCTTGTCAGTATCATGCAATAATTGTATCTTGTATACAGGATATTAGGAGTGGGAAACCCTTCCAAGGAGAGGATGTCTTTGAAATATTCGATTTTGGTGATGCTTTACCACCAAAGCATCACCGAGATAGAAGATACATGGACGCAGGTATAAAAAGTACCGCTTGCAAATCGTTTAAGATTTGTGAGGCCTAATCTAGTAAATGTGAAAAAGGTGATCTTAAGTTTAAGATTTGTGATGTTACTTGTTAAAGCTCTCTATGTTCATAATCCAAAGCTAAAGGCACAGGGATGAGGTGCCCAACTCCATTTTGTTTGAGGCTTCATGTTCGGTCATGGAATTTATAGGTATGTTTTCTTATCATAGATTCCTCTTGCGTTAATACGATTGAAGTCCTTGAGGTTCTATCCACTTTGTAGTTGAGACCTTCAATTCACTTGTGATCGACTATAGTATGTAAATACCACCAAATGCATATAATTTGAAGAAAACTAATTTACAGGAAAATCGGAAGGGCTGCTCCTTGTCTCAAGGATGCAAATCTATCTGAAAAGTGTGTCAACATCCTTGGAAATTGTAGAAGTATATTGCTTCTTCGAGTACAAGCAATGGACAAAACTAAATAAAAACCAAAATCACTTAATGTCCGCGTTTAATTATTTTTTTTGTTATCTATTACCAAAGTAAAATTAAGTTTTGATTTGTTTATGAATGATCGATGATTATGGTGATGAGAAATTTATACCAAAAGTGCAACTACTGTGCATGGAGACTTGAGCGAATATAACATACTCTATTACGAGGTGAGTCCAATATCCTATGTTCGCATTGATATTTTTAATTCTTTTAATCATCAAGCAACTATTCATGATTTCTCTTGCCTCATACTTCTTACGTTTAGATTGCAAAACATGTTTCCGTAATTGGTTTATGTTACATTTATGCACGAAAACTGCTCCTTAGATTTTACATACTTTCAACTTGTTGGATGCTTGCTTTGGGGCTTCGTATTTTTGGTTCTCAATTAAATCAGGAACTTAGCGGTAACAGACCAGCAACACCAACTAGAAGTTGTCCTCAAGTTTTCTAATACTTCACTTGAAATGGTTTATGTTTGCAGGTGTGTTCGCATTTTGTCCCAAGCCGCACACGGGCATTTTTGTGTGTTTTTGAATTTAGTTACTACCTTTTGTACTATCTCGGTTGTTCTCGTTTGCCCAAGTTTTATTTTCTAATCAATCAAACATTTTATTTGTAAGTTTCGATGGTGCATCAATGTAAAACTTTGTTAAAAATGTGATGGTGCAAATTTATACAATCTTAAGTTTAGTTTCGCTTGTGTGAATGGTTAAATTTATTGTTGTGGGAAATTTTTATTTTTTGTGTGTGGTTTAAGACTTCGAAATCGAAACCGGTCCGATTCCGGATAATTTTGAACGAACGCAGTGGACCAATTTTATGACGGCCAAACAAATGTCACAAATAATCAAAATTATTCGTGATTGGTTGACCAATCAGTCACTAATGAACCAAACCGTCACACATAACATTTGTGACCCAAAGAATTAACTGTGGTTTTTGCCCGTCACAAATGTGTATTTGTGACTTGGTCTTTTAGCTTATTAGTGGCGGTTTTCTATTTATGTGGTTTTGAACCGTCACTAACTTTACTCTTTTTTGTAGTGTAAAGTTCGATTACATGATAATTTTATCGGAAAACCGAACTTAGAGTTCTTGATTTGTCAAGCAAGTTGACAACTAACTTATTTTGAACTTACGTATACTAAATCAAATGTTATTGTACGTAAGTTCGGTTAGATAGTGGAATTTGGTAATGAAGTTTAACCAACCGAACTTTATACACTAATGTGAAATCTTATTTTACATAAGTTCGGTTAGCTATTGGTTAACTAAGAACTTATAGACCCTAAAGTTCTAAGTTACATTTGGCCAAACCGAACATAACATCAGAATCCTATTTTCTGAGTTCGGTAACATGTCCAAGAACTTCAAAAACCTCCATTATTTGAGAGTTCGGGTAACCTGCGTGTTTAGAAAAAATGGCAACCAACTACACTTTGCATTTGAGTTCGGTTACATGTTCTTCACACAAGGGTAACCGAACAAGCCCAAATCTACTTAACAAATTGCATTTTTTGAAACTTTGGACCAATTCAACCAACATTATCTAAGTTTAGAGCATACCTCGGGTACCCAAATAGTCTTCTCTCGGTTGGTTGGTAAAATCCATCGTTTTCATCTTGAGATTGGCTTTGGGGAAGAATACATTCACCATCTAAGAAATAATCCATATCCGATCATTGTGAAGATTGACATATACTCTATGAGAGGAAGGAGATGAAGATTCGGATGAGCTATCATCACTTGAATAGTCTAGATTAGTGAACTCAAAAAAAAATTATTTTCCATGTTTTTGTTCTTCATCTTCTAACTTTTCTCTCTCAATAATTCTACTTCTTTTTTAAAAATCGATTTTTAATCTCAAATCTTTATTCAAAATCATTTCACTAATCACACTAACTAATATTAACAATAACTAATCATTAACCAAAAAAATAATCAGAGGGTAATTTAGGTATTATCATAAATATCTAGATAAGGGGGTGACCTAGATTTACTTCTAATATCTTACCCAAAATAAAAGAATGGTCCTCAAAAAAGGCTGGTCCCAAAAAACGGTTCATAAAGAGACGAGAAAAAGACAGATTACCTTCTGGATGTATCGGAGAAGTATGGGCCTCTCACAATGATTTGGGAATTAATAGGCTAATGGTAGAAAAGCCGTGAAAAATGAACTATCAGATACAAATTGCATTACTAGAGACGAGTGTCAGCTAAAAAGCCCGGCATTTTTAGGCGACCCAAAAATTTATTCCCAACCCATATACAACGTTAAGGGATGTCCAAAATGGGGAGAATAACGTTAATGCCCTACATAATGGAAGCCATTTTGTGTCCGATTGTTAATACTAAATCTAGAGTTAAGTAACGGAAAGATACTACCGATTGATATGAAATTTGTGCTAAATGCGTATTTAGGGCTACTATTAATCGGAAGTCAAGATAATTTTATTTACTACCGATTATAGGCTCAACCAAAATTCAAAAATTGAGAATTTTTCAAAATCTCATTTTGGGGCAACTCTATATTCGGTAGTTATATGAACTATCTTGACTACCGATTATTGTAGGATATTTTCAAAGAGATCCACCGTATAATCGGACATCAGGATTTTACCTCATTTACTACCGATTATAGGCTCAACAAAATTAAAAATAGATGATTTTGCAAAATCTCATTTTGGGGCAACTCCATATCGGTAGTTATATGATTTATCTTGACTACCGATTATGGTGGATATTTACCAAGAAGAGCCACTATATAATCGGAAGTGATGATAACTTTATTTACTACCGATTATAGGCTCAACTAAAATTCAAAAAATTGAGAATTTTTTCAAAATCTCATTTTGGGGCTACTCTATATTGATGTAGTTATATGAACTATCTTGACTACCGATTATGGTAGGATATTTGCAAAGAGGCCTTTGTATAATGGAAGTCGGATAACTTTTTTATTTACTACCGATTATAGGCTCAACCAAAATTAAAAATTGAGAATTTCGCAAAATCTCATTTTGGGGCTACTCTATATTCGCGTTATATGAACTATCTTGACTACCGATTATGGTAGGATATTTGCAAAGAGGCCACCGTATAACGGAAGTCAAGATAACTTTTATTTACTACCCATTATAGGCTCAACCAAAATTAAAAAAATGAGAATTTTTGCAAAATCTCATTTTGGGGCTATCTCTATATTCGGTGAGTTATATGACTACCGATTATGGTAGGATATTTACAAAGAGAGCCACCGTATAATCGCAAGTCAGGATAATCATTTACTACCGATTATAGGCTCAACTAAAAATTCAAAAAATTGAGAATTTTTGCAAATCTTATTTTGGGCTACTCTATATTCGGTAGTAAAATAACCTAACTTCACTACCGATTATGGTAGCATTTTAGCCAAAGGTCTATTTTAATGGGAGTCAAGATAACTTTTTTGCTAACGATTATAGGATAATCAAAATTCAAAAGATAGAGGATTTTATTTTAGGATGCTTTATAATCTAGGAAGTTAGATGAACTAAATTGACTCCCGATTGTGGATTAACTTCCGATTGTAAAGTTATCTACCATTGTAAAGGCTAGTTTGGCCATTAAAAAAATGGAAGATAAGAGGTAGCTTAGATTTACGATTGTGTGACCTTTTTTGTCTTTTTGTGTCGCCCCTAATTCTTTTGGGGTCGTCCCTAAAATGCCAGGCTAAAAAGGTCTTGAAAAGGAATATTTAATTTTGGTAATCATAGGTATAAGTAGTGGGACCCAATTATTTAATTTGTTTAACAAACCTTAAGGGTACTTCATGAAATTGTTCTATATATATCATGGTAGGTTTGTTATTAATAATTATTTCAAATTTGTGTTGAAAAGTTGGAAAACAAGACAAAAATTAGCTATTAAAGGCTCCTATATGGGTATACAAGTTAACAAAAGCCTTGTATCATTGGTAATAAGGTTTGCCACATCCTTTCTTGTATCATCACATCATCGACGTCTTCGTGTTATAAATGTGCTTTTTTTTTGTTCCTTTGTTACTACAAACATAATCACTAAATTATAGGGTCTTTAGTTAGAAGAAAAGTGGGGTGTATGAAGATTTTATTTTTTCTCCTTGGAAAAATAATTCGTTCAGTGTAAGAAGAGAATTACATATGTTCGGCCAGCAAGTTTGGGATAATTCCATTCATTCACCATTATCTCTAGAAGTTCTATGTGTGTATGGCTGCAATATCAGCTAGATGTAAAGATCCTGTTCAAAATTCAATTTTTAAAACTCAAAGAAAGATAAAACCGAGATAAAACTGATTTATAGTCGATCTAACAAAACCAGGAATTTAGCATTTCCTCCTCCCAAGATCGCTAATTAGCGTTTCCTCCGAAATAAATTAAAATAATGTTGTCTCCTATTGTTAGGAATTTCATCCATTGCTCTTAAGTGAGTCGACATATGTGCATGCATGGCATAAACTGAGACATGTTTTGTTATCTTCCCAAAATACCCTCCACTAAGAACCGATCCCATAATCATCACCAACATACCCATCCGTAGCTGCAACCACCACCTTCTCTTAATTCTTCACGGCTCAAAAACGACCTAAAACCATCTTAATTTTTAACCCCAAAATTACTCCAATCGGAATCCATCACCAATTCCTATCTATCTATCATTCATATTACCAATTCGTAGTCTTCTCATTCTTGAACTAATTTCTATCAGACCCTCGCAAATACAATCAATTCTCAAAGACCTTCATTCCAGAACTCCATCAACAACACAAAAACTCTTCTCCATATTCTCGGCCAATGATTTGTATCTTCAAAGATAATAATACCTCAACAAACCCATTAAATTCATTGTATAACCACATTCAATTCCATTTCTCAATCCCTTCCGAGAACCCTAATCTCACCATCTACCAACTCGAGATGTCAATCAAATTCAACCAAAAACCCATCTTCAACTCATTTCCAATTCCTTATTCTCTGTAAAAGTCTCTAGTTATTGTATCTTCACCTCTTATAACTCTAAATTCATATCCATCTGTCTCATCTAAGATTCCAAACACCATCAGTACTGATAAGTGCATAATTCACATGATTTTAGTGTTAATTCCATGCTTGTTTTAGTTAGATTTCTTGCATATTATCCTTGTATTACTCTTGTTTTCCATTTTATTTGTTTCTTTAGGTAAATCATTCAAAGTCAATGGAAAAGGCTCAGAAAGAGACATATGAAGTTCTCCAAAGATCCAAGTGTCTATAGCCAAAAGAAGTGGAAGAAAGTGCGAAAAATGAGCAAAGAACGTCGAAAACACAAGAAGGACTAGAATACCAAGTTCAAATAATCCAAATTCAGGATTTCTTATCACCATCTTGAAGAGAATTCAATTACAAAGAGAATGGAAAAGAATGAGGTCATTAGAGTTCGACGAAGAAGTTACGGCCAAACCGATATGCCGAAAAATACAAGAAAGAAGACAAGATTTACCTAAATTTATACCATGCCGACTCTCTGAGATTTTCGGGCAGAGAGGGTCAATTTAAACACTTAGAGTCGTTAGGGTTTAGGAAATTACCATGACGACCCTTGAGCGTTTCCAGACAGAGAGTACGACCTATTTTGGGTGTTTAGAGTCGTTGGGGTCGTGGTTATGACCTTGCGACTATAGCAAAGTAGAAAGACATGTTTTAACGCGTTTTGGAATTCTAAAAGGAGGATACTTGGTCCCAATGGGATTCTAAGCCCTTTCGTGAGAACTATATAAGAATACCTCATAAATATTAAGAAGACATCTTGGCATTATTTTGCAAGTCTTGGAGGAGAGAAACATCACGCGGAGGAAAAGCTAGGGTTCGAGCGGTTCTCATCAATCGTAACGATTTCTTCTCTAGTTTATCCATTATATAACATGGATGCTACTGAATCCATGAGTAGCTAAACCCATACTTGATTGAGGATGAATTCTAAGTTCTGAACTTGATTTGGTTTAATATATGCATCTAGTTTGATTTCTTTATATGATTATCGTTTGCTTCTATACGATTAACGTTTATGATTGATAAATTGATTGCTCTAGGTGGCCAGCTATAGTAGTTTATTGATTGATATATTGCTAGTAAAGGATTAGGATATCCGTGTAATTTTTGAATAATCCTTACACAAGTAGAAAACATGAGATCTTACAGAGGGGATTCCGTGGGAGCAATCAAGTGTAGAACAACATTAGAAAGTGGACCTTTGCGCTAAGAGTCTAACTACTAAGAATTAACCTAAGTCATAAAACATAAAGCATTCGACCAAGTTACACCTTGGAGTGCTACTACTTGGTGGCTTGGACGAATATAATCGCTATTCAGCGTTTAGGTATCCATTGACCAAAGGACTTTAGGGGGTAGCACTGCGCTAGTTGTTATCCACGCTGATGATAATCTATGATTAATGATGAATGGATGAATATATTAACTCATTTTACGGTTTAGTAACGAAGAAGGATTCTCGATCATCTCTCTCTCTATTGCTTACAACTTAATCTTTCAATTGCTTTGTTTATTTACTTTGAGATCTCGAAACCAAAACCCCCTTTGTGACCTTTGACAACTAAACTCCCTGGTCTTCGTGGGAACGACCTTGACTTCCATAATATTATTTATAATTGAGTGAAATAAGATCATTAATTTGATTGCACACACGATTTCGCATCAAGTACCCATTGAAACTTACCATCAATAGTGGCAAATTCGATTGAACACTAATTCAAACCGTAATGCTTCATTTTCCGTCATTTTATCTCTTCAATCAACAACAAACCCCATCAACCAAAACCATCACCATTCTTCCTTGTTAAACCGCTTCATTGAGAAACTCAATTTAAACTTTTTTTTTTTCTTCTTTTATGAAACCATGGCTAGCAGATGGAAACATTTCAAAATCACAATGATTGATTTAGAAAAAACCAAGTTCTAGGTTTCAAAATTTCAATTTTAAAAGCAAACGATTGAAATTCTATTCAAATTAATGATGTCCGTGGAAGATTAAGGTAATAAATATGAACTTGCAAGCATGATTGTTAGGGGTATTTGAATTTAATACAAGTTTGAAGAAGATTTGGATTTTATTTTGAAGCAACAAAATAGAAGTACATCGCCGATTGATTGAGAGATCAAGTATTGTTGTTGCTACATCAGTTCTTGAGTGATTGAAGAAATCTTCCGCCATAAAAGTTGATAGTGATGGACACAAGAACAAATGATGTTGTTTGTTGTTATTTGAGGGTGATGATTAAGAATCGGTATGTTTGAGTGCCAGGATGTTGAGTTTGTAACAATTTTGAAAGGGTTTGTGTTTGAATTTGAATAAGAACAAGGAAATAGGGACAAGATGGAACTTGGATATGGATTAATTGATTGAAGCCATGAACATATGGGAAAGAAATCGAAATTGAAACTACCGATGTTGATGAGATTGAAACTACTAATGTGGTGTAACGTATAAGAAATTGTGTCACAAACTATTGATATGATAAATTTTATCATATTTAAGAAAATTTCTTGTTAGGGTTTTTTATGTATTTCGGAACGAATGGAAGAAGATGATGGGTAGAGAGGAATATGATAGAAAAATATATATAAAAAGGAGAATATTTTAAGTATTTAGTGTAACACATGTTTGGTTTTATCAACGTCATTTATGCTAACTAGGATAATGAATTATGGAAGGAAAAAAATAAAGATTGGAGGAAAAGCTAATTTAAATCTATTTGGGGAGGAGACACAAATTAGATCTTTAGAGAGGAGGAAACGCTAAATACCCCTTAAACCGACATATATTTAGTTATTATTAGAATTCGAATGTCTATTACTACTTTAGCATTACCAATAAAACATGCATTTTTGTTTTCCTCTCTCCTTGCCCATATTGCAACTTCTAAGATGGCATGGTTATCTGTTTCCTATGCATTCCTAGTTACCCCGAAGATGATATTGGAGCCAATATAATTTCTGGCATTGCCATTCATGACCAACCTATACCAGACAAGTATTTCCAATTATGAGACATCGAGAGAACAATCACACAATCTCTAGGAATATTATTAGTTGCAGTAAAGCATAATCTAGACCCACCGGTGGTGGGAGACTAAAACTTGTTGAGGATCTTCGCGCTCAAGATAATTTTCAGGTATCATTTACCAGGTTCATAGTTATCCTGGCGGTACATAGAGTCGTGATTAGGTTTTATTTTTGAAATATGTAAGAATATTGGTCCCTCCAAATATATCGAGCCCAATTGTAAACACTCCCAAGCTTATCTTTGATATTATTCTCCGACAACCATTTGAGACCCAATCGAGACATAAAGATATTTATGTTTTTATCTTGGTTTATCAAATCATTGTAAGGAGTGAGAGACCCACTTGCTTTTACAAATTCACGGTGTAAGAGAATATGTTCTACACACTCATATTACAGTTTATATCATGACTAGTGCTGAATCTAGTATTTATGTTCTTAGTAGGCAAGATTCTTTCATAACAGTTCCAGATAAACATTTTATGAAAAATATTAATTACCAACAATTTTTAAATCATTCTCGTTCCAAAATTAAGGACTACCATCCAATGTTATATCAATTCTCCGCTTCTGACTATGTTAGTCGGCGGAAACAGAGGGAGATATGGACAAGTAGCTAAGGACTGAACCCCTTTGATTTTCTTCATATTGAGTTAAATTAGGTTTTGTTTTTTCTTTAAAAATACGTCCTTTGGAGTCTATATTTCAATAATTCAAGCTGTGATCGTGTTTCTTAGTCTCTTGAACCTGCAAGATTCTACGCACTTATTCTCTTAATTGACGTCATTCTGACCTTTAGAGTTGCTTGAACCTTAGTGAAGACTTTTGATACCTATGTTACTATAACATACAAGCCTATTGGTTCCTTTTTGTATGTTTTAATCTATATTTGAAAATCGGTAGTAGACAACCTCACGAATCGAAACACTTACACTCTATTAGTAGTAGAAGCTGAATTACTAACGACCTCTCAATAGCAATCCAAACAAATCAAATAATAGTTTAAATATCTATCTTGAGGAATCAGAATATCTCGAGGCGAAAAGAAATTTGTGATTTCAATTTGTCTTGTTCGATATAAATTTCGTAGAAAACAAGATCAAATACCAAATATCGTGCAAAAAGATAGTCCGACTGGGCTTCACAAATCCATAAGTGAAGTATTCAAATTCATAACTTATAATATATTTCTATGAAGAACCTGGGTTATAGAGGATGACTCTATCTTTATAACTAGGACACAAGGGTAAGAAATCATATTTCAAGAATTTCTCTATTTATAGATTTTCAAGGCTCTAGAGTATCCTTGAATTCAAGCTAAGATAGCTTGAGATCCAAGAAAACACTTCTCAATTTAGATGAAATTCTTATTAGGAATTCATGCAAGCATGTGAAAAGTCCACCTTGAAATTACATAAAAGAATATGCATTATGGTCCAGATTTCTAACAGTGCACAATGGTAGTTCATAGTGATGAGTATGCTTTTGAACTTACAAGCACCTCATGGTATTCAATACACTCAAGATAAAAAAATGATCCACAAGCCCAAAGTGAATTTATGAATAAAGTCATCTTACAGTATCTATGAGAGTTTTAGCAAAAGTGAACATAGTCATATAGAATAGTTTGTGACCTTATGCTAAACTGAATTGTATAGGTTTACAAACCAGGTTGCAAACCATGGCATTTAATGAAATCGGCCCTTAGGGTTTACAAACCTTGGAATCGCGATGGTCGATTTAAGGGGTTTGCAAACCACCCCCATTTCGTAACTAAGATGTAAAGGATTCTAAACACGGTGTAAAACCTCTAAGGATTCAAATTGACTTAGTTAATACATACAAGTATGTACACACCAAGTAGTTCTAAATCTCTCATAATTAATTTGAAACATTCTCAATGACTATAGGCAGTATAAATCATTGCTTGGGCAATTTTCAAAAATAGTTTGTGAATAACAATAAATTATTCTAAATAAGATTGCAAAGGATACATGAACATCATAAGATAAACTGGTATATGATATGAGTAAATAGGATAGTTCAATTTTCACATACATCTTTGTTGATGAAGTTCGCTTATGTCTTCGTTGTTCTTGAGGTCTTCAATCTTCAAGGGTTACTACGTGACATTTGATATTCAACTACGCCAATGTATTTCGTTTTGTTCTTTAGTCTTCGATCTTCAAGTGTTATTCGTGATATATGATACTCAATTATCATACTCTAATACTAGTACGATACTTTAAATTTAGTAGACTGGAAATTAAGATATAGTTTTGTGCATTTAACATAGACAGCAAGCTTGAGATAACAAAATTTGTGAGTTTGACTGTGTGATTCTCTAACATGTGGGACTAATCCTCAACATTGTACGGTTTAACAATGTTCGGACCATATAAAAATCTAGTTTTAAAAAGCATTAATTGGTCATAATGAAAGTTTTAAATCACTAAACATGTAATGACCCGATTCTCCGCCCGATCTTTGTCCCCATTTAGCCATTGCGATTATCCGTGGTGTGAGATTTCAACGGATATCGCCGCGTCATCCAACAACAACTTCACCTATCCATAGATTAGTTCCTCCCGAGCACTCTTAACCGGCAGAGTTTTCTCGCTAACTGCGGAGCCAATTATCCCGAAAAGGCCTCGGTCTTAAGAAATGACAAACCATTACTTTATATTCCAATAAATGAATCCTACTGTCGAATCGGGGTATTAAAATACCACCACCTTAAATTTGAGCCTTCCTCGGCTCCGCCGCAACATAATGAAGCCCAGATCACCAACGTTCCTGCCATTCAGGACCGGTACCTAAGATATCTAGTCCAAGATACTCTCTCACTCGGCGCGGTGACCTGTCTTGGTTCTTATACCATTTGTAATGACCCAATCCCTCCACCGGCCAGTGTACCCACTTAGCCACCATTGTTACACCCAGAATGTGAGATTTTTAATGGGCATCACTACGGTCATCCATCAAAGAACTTCCCTGGAGGTCACCCATGATGGTTATTTTCAATGATGTTGTAGAAAGTGGTAGTAAGGTTGTCGTTCACTCGGACTTGAAGAGATTGATTTTAAGAATTAATAAAAGAAAATAAAAAAGAAAAAATATATACAAATATTGTCACAAGATGAAGAGATGAGGCAGGACTCGAGTTGCCAAACTCATAACAAAGGGTTCAAATATTAATTCGTTTAACAATTATCGCTCAACAAATAAAAACATGGACTCTTATTTTTGCCAAGGTAGATTCTCAAAATATTAGTTATAAATCGTAAGCATGGGACATCAAACATTCAAGCATTAAGCATGACCCATCTAATAAAATAATAACTAATTTAATCAAATCATAATTCAATTTTTAATTAGTGCAAAAGTCATAAAAAGAATTAATTAAAATTACCCATGTATGAAATTTGTCTTCCTCCGTCGTCCGAAGTAATGTCTAGCTCATCATGTTGGAAAACACGCTCAAAAATCATTTTTATTGCTCAAAGGAGGTGTACAAATGATGAAATGGAAAAAAATTATAAAACCGGTTTGTAACGCTTTTATTTGTTACAAAACCGATTAAGGGTCTGAACGATAAAAAAAAGAGTGTCGTTGTCACTGTTTATTTAAGTCTGTCTCTATACTACGACCCTCGTCGGCCGTAGCATAAACGACATTCCATGTGCGTTGAATGTTCTTGGTATTCTTCACAGACGAGAAAATGGCAATTCTCTGACTTGATTTTCGACTACGTGACGTTCTAAACGCTCCCAATCTCTCCATATCCCTTCTACTCGACCAAAACTTATAAATACTCGACAGGACCAAAAGATTACCTCATAACTCGAGAATATCTTCCCATTACTCGGTGTTGAAGAAAATATTTTCGGGAATATTTTCTTCCCCGGGATGCATTTCTTCACGCGTTTGTAGTGGTTAACATGCTCCATAACGTTACCAACAATCCTAAACCCTCCTACAAGCAAGCATGCCAGCCATAAGAAACACGGAATGAGTGAACTATTCCCGTGAAACTCTTAAGCTCTGTTTTCTTCAAACGGGGTTATCCAACCAAATTTGATTTTACGAATCGACCCATACCATTTGTTAGCCCAAAGGAAGATACCCAATGATTTTCAGCCTTTGAATCTCCTTCTAGTGCAGGCGTGAAACATATTTTTCCCGCCAAATTTCATTTTCAAACAAAGAAGAAGGTCAGCCCTTATCCAACAGCTGGGGTTGCGAATATCAAATTTGACCGCGGTCGTAAGCGTCAAAAATATAATTACACTTTCTTACTACTCAAAATATAAATATAGCAAGGGCAAGAAAGGATCGATCCCACAGAGAGGTCTATGTTGTCAAGTTGTTTTGGTTTCCTATATAAAATATAGGGTGTTTTCCGATTATATGAAAGTAAAATAAATATAAAAGCAAAGAAACAAATAAGCAAACAAATACAAGGATAAGAAATATTGGTTAAGGATTTCGTTTTCATTCACTAACATGCTTTTCACAATAACTAGAATTGATATTTAATCTCAAATTTTATCAAAGCCCTAGGATACCTTGATCGCAAGAATATCCTTAAATCTCCTTTTGTTATCAACAAACACATTAAAAGATGCGAGTATGAGTTCTATCTAAGAGAACAACCTAACGTGTAAAAGCACTAATCAAGTTTAATTCCCTAGATGCATTAAGTTCTATGAAATCAAAGCTAACTAAAGCAATCGAACGTGGAAAGCGCACTAATTCAATTTAACAAAGGTTACGATTCACATATGATCATAAGAATATATCACTACAAACCATAATCATATTTATGCTACTTGTATTCAAGGATATCACTTTTACGTATAATAAACCCTAAACTAGCAATAGATGTGAAAACAAACTCAACCGATTCGCGACTGAACAAACTAGAATTCAAATCATACAACTATATTTTGGGAGAATTGTAAACGATAAATATGAGACAAAACTAATATATTGAATCAAAGAATCATGCTTTGGAAATCCAACTATTCCATAACCAAAAGATAATTAGGTACTCATATTCAAGGAGTTCATCACAAGAAGAAAAGAAACTCTATCATGTTGTAAACCTAGAAACAAAGTAGTAGAGGCAAAAGAATAATAAACAAGATATCCTCAATTAGGTAAAAGTCCCTCTCTTTTATATGTTTCTCTATTTCCATAAAGGATACCTTCCAATATTAGGTCTTCTCAAAACCCATCTCCAAGTGGTCCACCAAGCCCATGTGTGAGAAAACCCATGTGAAAATTATGCCCAAAAATCACGCTAGGAGCGGAAAGTCGGGATTATGGCCTTAGGAACTTGGCGGAAAAGTCGCCGGAAAACTATTTCTGTGACCTAAGAAAGTCCACCCGCCACCGCAATCACCCGGCCGGGACCGGGCCAAGTCATCCGGTCAGACTGGGCCAATCACCGAAGCCCGTATGAGCGCTCATCAGGTGAGCCAGTTGGAACCGGGCCGGGGATGGGTTAAACCGGAAGTCACATATCCGACTTGGCCGGGCAGCTCGGGCCTCGAGCCATTCAGAGGGCTTGACTTCATGCCGCACTATCATTGTGCCGCACCATTAACTCCAACCATGATGGCCCCAGGCTACAAATCTTAGTTCATGCACGACTCAACCCTGCAGCCTTCACTTTCAACCCCTTCCACCTCGGTTTCATCAACTTGCACAACAACACCAAGACCATTGCTTCACCCGAACCATGCTACGCAATCACCCACTTCCTTGGTCATAAGCTTCACCTCACATTCAAAGCTACATCTCCGCATCTCCTTCAATTTCTTCATCTGGTTCACAAGTCCGTCTTAGTCTGATTCAATGCCACCAAGACCTCCCGCTCAGTTCCACAGCATTGCATCCACATTCCATGCCTTTACTAACCTGAGCTGCTTCTTGCTCACCTGCAATTCCATCTCAGGGCCATAAACACAATCCATTACCAACATCTCGGCTCATACTCTTGCCACTCTTCCGCACCGCAGCCTCGACCGGTTACGTGAGCACCATTTTTGGCTATAAACACCACCAAAGAATAACAACACCGCTTTAGCTCCTTCAAACACCAATACCGCCGAGCCGCATCCACCAACCACCGGTCCAGTTCATCAAGATATCCATCTTCATTCATCACGTAACCAAAGACCCATCTCCTCTCCAAAGATCGTGTTCATCCCATTAACAACTCCTATCTCCACCTTCCATTCCTTCAGTTCTTCCACTCCCAGATTCACTTCATCCAACCCTTGCTTATGCACACAGCCTCATTGCTTCATTCAAGCCATTCCTAGCCACTTCTTGTTGTTAGCATCACCAGAGCCAATGTTAATTCCCATCACTACTTCTTGTTGCTCACAAGATCACTTTCACCACTTCAACTCCACTGCACTTCCATTGCATTTGCTACACACACGAGCAATACCTCCCTGTAAACCCGAGTAGCCACCAATTTCAGTTATATGGCAACAACACTCATCTGCAACTCAATTATACCCATTACAGTGGCAACAATTTACACACCTCATGACCTGTAAAATCCTAGGCATACATCTAAAGCATTCATTCAACACCCATCCGATTCATACCACCAGCTACCTCCAACTCAAGATTACGCACCAACAAAGACCAACTAAACGCCTTTTCCTTCAGATTTATACGTAGACCATCAACGCCATTACACCGCAAGTACACAAGCTAAACACTAGCTTCTCCATCTCCGGCTGCAATTCCATAATCCCAGTCATTGCAATCTCGACTTCAAGGCAAACCAACACATTCGAGAGCTTTTCAAAGAATCGAACTTTCATTGCTGCCATGAACCGCACTCCGCCTAACTCGAGCTCCATGTTTCTCTCTGCCGATCTTCGCACCAGTTCTCATTTGAGAATTCAAACACGCCAAAAACCCTAACTCATGTTGCTTTTCCTACTCGGTTCATCTCAGACAAAGACTCCCATTTTGAGACCAACCCTAAATTCGAACCTAATTATCGCATCACCGGGTTTCTCAATGTCTCCACGGAAGGAAGCACTGGATCCCCTTTCTTAATTCCAGTTCCATCTCTCTCGAATTCATCTGCGTGATTCTTCATAAACTCTCGCCGAACACATACCCACAACCATTCACATCTTAATCAACTCAAATCTATCTCCCGATTCTCACAATTCAAGAAAGAACACCAAACCCTAGCTTTTCTCGTATTCAGATAACACATAGCTATGTTCTCCATCCGATTCCTTCCTTCAAACTCTCAATCATCTCATATCTCTCCCCATTCAATCTCACCGTAAAACCCCATTTAATCTCCTTACTCTTAATCGCTGGCATCCTCACTCTCGAGCCACTTTCTCTCGGCCAGTGAAAATGATTGAGGAGAATGAAAGAAAACCTTCTCTCGATTTGGTTCTGGGGATAAGGTGGATAATGACTTTGATCACCCTTGATAAGGGCTACTAACCGGCAACCCCTAACCATTGCCGGGTTGTCTTTTAATACTCCTCCCAAAAGAGTTGCCCCTTAACCTTGACTCCGGGGCTCCGTTAGTGTTTGCCCCCGAAATGACAATTTTGCCCTTTTGGCTCAATTTGGGTGATTTCGCTTCTTTCCTCCGTGCGACTCCAGTACCTAATAACTCAAAAACACACGTAAAGTACATAATTCACAAGAAAAATAGCAAAGAAAGCGTAACTACTAGATAATAAATACTATGTTTTAGACACCTATCGATTCCCCACACTTAGACTTTGCTAGTCCTCGAGCAAATCAAACAAAACAATAAAATACAACAACCCGTGTCGCCGAGGCTACGGTCACTTTTAGCATAAATAACAAGCCTTTAAACCCTAGGTGTCCCTAGTGGACGAGTTATAGTCTCGTGAGGGTTTAATAGAGATATACCCACAAAACCTATTTTTCCAACTTACTAATTCTCCGTAATGATATATCCAACGCGCTAAGAAGACATAGAGATTCTGCACACTAGTCATAAGAAGTTAGACACATAAATGAACACAATCTCATTCTTAAAAGTTGAGAGAGAGATAACCATCCCTTCGACTAAAAATTGGTTGGAGTGATCAAAAGTCTTGACTCGCCTCACAAGAAAGGGTTTTATGAATTGCTCTCAATAATAAACATCTTTTTATGGGTCACACATGTGTCCAGGTTGGAATGAAGAGAGAATCCTGAGACACGTTGAATGGTAGGAAGACAAAACCCTCCGAAATATTTTGAAAACCCACATCTTTTAATATTTTTGAAAACCCATTTTTTCCGACGATCTCTTCTGAAAGGAAATCAACCATTTAACGAAGGTGGGAATATGCTTACTTACTCGTTATCCGTTCGCGGCAAATGCCTAGCACCACTCTCAAAGATCCATAGAAACGCCTTCGGGTCTTCTATCTGTCTTCATCTTCGTCTTCGGTCTTCAACTCTTGATGATAACTCTCGAACTTCGTAGAATCTTGACAATATGATTCTTTCCCTCAAATTCCTTGTCGCTTGAAACTTCATTATAGATATTCCTTCTTTCCATTGGCTTTATTGAAAGAATACAAAAATAAAAACAAACTATACAAACCCAATTTTTTTTTAAATATATATATATATATATATATATTTTTTAATAAGAAATAAAACAAATACAAAAATAAAAATAAAACAAAATAATAAAAACTATTAACAAACCTAAACATTTTTCTCTTGTCTCTTTTTTTTATTTATTTATTTTCTTTTTTTTTTTTTTTTTTTTTAAATTTTTTTTTTTTTTTTTTTTTTTTTTTTTAAGACAAGAGAAAACAAAATACAAATAAAATAAAATAAAAACGTAAGTACAAAGGCCATGGTGTAAGTATTTTACCGCTTGATTCTTCACAACTTGTTTGTCTCGATATCATAAACTTCTCGAACTCTCATCTTGATAATTTTCACTCTTTTTTGTATTGTTGCTTGTAAACCTCAAACGTCTTCAACTTTCCTTGTAGATTTGTGATGCTCCTCTTGTTGATGATGATGGTGTTTCTATGGACTGTTGGTATAGAGAGAGATAAGGTGGATGGTGCTTGCGAACAAGATTACAAGTGGTATGTAAGTTAGCAATTCGATGTCACCATCATGATTGACAAAAATAGCACTCAAGAGATCAAAATAGTGCTTCTATGGTGGGAGGTTGGGCATCTCACCATTCTTCCGGAATTTACGTACGGTGACACACACTCTAAAAGCACAAATTTAGACAGTATAAAGAATTGAAGGTCTTGCCTCACATTATGTAACATGGGTAGTCTCCATTATAAGGGATCACTACTCTAATACCGAATTCAGTCTGCACCTTATTTGCCACCGGCATGGTTAAATCCAACTTTAACTCTCATACAATTAAGAAACCCGATCATGTTCTCTCGTCATCTCTAAGTTCAGGTCACTCTTATGAGATTCTGATGTAATCTTAGCGACATGTATACTATGTGACTCTAAACTAACCACAAGTTGGAGTTTTTATTCACTATTTACAAAAAAATTGAAAATTTTGACTCAAAAAGTCTAAAAACTCTATATGCAAAAGACTCCCCCACACTTAAACTTCACATTGTCCACAATGTGAAAACCGAAAATTCTGAATTCTGACGTAACAGCAGATAAAATGCAAAAACTGTACAAATTGGTAAGGAATTTGGAAAACTCCATTTCACAAAAAGTTGTTCATCTACGTGTTTTCTACAAAGTGTTAAAAGGGCACAGTGTTTCGATAAACGGTCTGACAGTTATGGTCTCTTGAACTGAACTACGCGCAGTCTGAATTTTTCTCGACGAAAAGGTATTCGTCCTAATTCTCTTCTAAGATAGATTCCGGACTCAATGAAATTAAACATGGGGATGAAAACTATAAAAATAAATAAATAAAAGGGTTTAAGATACAAAACCTATGGGTTGCCTCCCATTTAGCGCTGGTTTAAAGTCGATCAGCCCGACTCTTTTGTTATCGTCCATATACCAACAACAAAAGTTGAGGATCCTTCCATAGAACCTGTTTTGAAAACACTAGCTTCACACAAATATTAGTAATATAAAGCAAAAGTGAAGCTATGAACCGATAAAAGTTTCCCCCACACTTATTCTTGTCCACACTTGGAAGTGTATAAAGAATATAGAAGTCGGGTACATCCACGATTTCTTGTTCCATAACCTGCATAGTATGAGAATCAAGTATCTCTAATGGAGGATAACGAGAAACAAAGTCATTCAACAATATTCTCGAAGCACATACATTCAAACCAATAAGAGGTAAAGGAGAAGAAATAATAGGCAATGAGTTAGATAAACCTTGCACAATCTCTTGTATCACGGAATCCTCTTCATCCTTGAAAAACTCAAGTGAATTATTCACCTCTTTTATATCATGGTCCTCTATCAAACCTTGCAACCATTCTTCGTCCGTTTCTGCCGTAACCAAAGTTTCGACATAAACATCATCATTACAATCATTTGCAAGCTCAATTGGGTCTTCCACAATATTGGTCATAACTGTCTCATTCTCAACATATTCCTCCTTTTTGTTGTAAGGCACATACTCTTTTATGGATCCAAATTTTATCATAAGAAACTTTTTTAGAACACTGAAAATGCATCATCCTCAAGCTCCACCCTTTGAATAGGCTCTTGATCATTATTAAGATCAATGCTCGAGTAATTTACACAAGTGTCGACATATTCCTCTTCATCTTCATCTTGATCCCAAAAAGACTCCTCGGAGATGTCACCATGAGTTGTTTCAAGCAATATATCATAATCACCGTCACTATCATAGTCAACATAAGATTGGTCCTCGCTGAATTTAATGTTGCTAATCTCAAACTCATCCTTTTGAATAGGTGAATGATCATTATTACGATCAAGAGTTGAGTTAACTACACAATTATCAACGAAAGTGCCCAAGGATTGGCCTTTTTCAACATTAGCATCAATCAAATATTCATCACAAACCATATGCACATTAGAATTATCCATATCTTCCTTGTATTGATTAATGCCTCTTCGCAAGCTAATCATACCTTCACGAAGTTCTTGGAGTTGCTCGTTTGTAGTCTCTTTAGCTTTTTGAAATTCCTCTTGTAAAAAGTTGGAAACTTTGTCTATATAGTTAGAGACTTTTTGTTCACGAGCATAAGAATCCTCCCATACTTGTGGTTGTTCACACACATACCCGCCATAAGGTTGTTGAGGAAAACCATAAGGTTCCATGGAATATTGGTCATAACCAATGAATTGGTTTTGATAATACCCATGGAATTGGTAGTTGTCGTATTGTTGAGGTTGTTGAAAACCGTATCCATTGTTCCAATATGCTCCTTCCATGAGAAACAATCACCTGAAATAAAATTCTCAAACCAAGGTTAAAACCCAGAAAATAAGAAAAATAAAACAAAAACTAAAAACAAAACAAAAATAAGAAACCAAAAACAATTGACAACCATCGCCTCCCTGCAACGGCGCTCAAAATTTGACCGCTGGGTCGTAAGCGTCAAAAATATAATTACACTTTCTTACTACTCAAAATATAAATATAGCAAGGGCAAGAAAGGATCGATCCCACAGAGAGGTCTATGTTGTCAAGTTGTTTCGGTTTCCTATATAAAATACCGGGTGTTTTCTGATTATATGAAAGTAAAATAAATATAAAAGCAAAGAAACAAATAAGCAAACAAATTCAAGGATAAGACATATTGGTTAAGGATTTCGTTTTCATTCACTAACATGCTTTTCACAATAACTAGAATTGATATTTAATCTCAAATTTTATCAAAAGCCCTAGGATACCTTGATCGCAAGAATATCCCGCAAATCTCCTTTTGTTATCAACAAACACATTAAAAGATGCGAGTATGAGTTCTATCTAAGAGAACAACCTAACGTGTAAAAGCACTAATCAAGTTTAATTCCCTAGATGCATTAAGTTCTATGAAATCAAAGCTAATCAAAGCAATCGAACGTGGAAAGCGCACTAATTCAATTTAACAAAGGTTACGATTCACATATGATCATAAGAATATATCACTACAAACCATAATCATATTTATGCTACTTGTATTCACGGAATATCACTTTTACATATAATAAACCCTAAACTAGCAATAGATGTGAAAACAAACTCAACCGATTCGCGACTCGATCAAACTAGCATTCAAATCATACAACTATATTTTCAGAGAATTGTAAACGATAAATATGAGACAAAACTAATATATTGAATCAAAGAATCATGCTTTGTGAAATCCAACTATTCCATAACCAAAAGATAATTAGGTACTCATATTCAAGGAGTTCATCACAAGAAGAAAAAGAAACTCTATCATGTTGTAAACCCTAGAAACAAAGTAGTAGAGGCAAAAGAATAATAAACAAGATATCCTCAATTAGGTAAAAGTCCTCTCTTTTATATGTTTCTCTATTTCCATAAAGGATACTCCTTCCAATATTAGGTCTTCTCAAAACCCATCTCCAAGTGGTCCACCAAGCCCATGTGTGAGAAAAACCCATGTGAAAATTCTGCCCAAAAATCGTCGCCGGAAAACTGGGATTATGGCCGGAACTTGGCCGGAAAAGTCACCGGAAAACTGTCTCAGGTGACCGGCAAAGTCCACCCGGTCACCGGTCAACGGGTCAGGACCGGTCGGGTCAACTGGGTCAGGACTCGGTCAATCACCGAGTCAGTATGAGTCGTCATCGTGAGTCGATTGGAATCGGGCCGGATGGGTTAAACCGAGTCACATATCCGACTTGGTCGGCAGCTTCGCTCGAGCCATTGCAAGGCTTGACTTCATGCTGCACTATCATTGTGCTGCACCATTAACTCCAGCCATGATGGCCCTGGGCTACAAATCTTAGTTCATGCCTGACTCAACCTGCAGCTTCACTTTCAGGCCCCTTCCACCTCAGTTTCATCAACTTGCACAACAGCACCAGCACCATTGCTTCACCTGAACTCATGCCTGCAATCACCCACTTCCTTGGTCATAAGCTTCACCTCATTTCAGCTCAAAGCTACAGCTCCGCATCTCCTTCAATTTCTTCATCTGGTTCACAAGTCCGTCTTAGTCACAGATTCAACGCCACCAACACTCCAGCCACTCCGTAGTTCCACAAAGATTGCATCCACATTTCCATGCCTTTACTAACCTGAGCTGCTTCTTGCTCACCTGCAATTCCATCTCAGGGCCATGAACACAATCCATTACCAACATCTCGGCTCATACTCTTGCCACTCTTCTGCAGCTGCAGCCTCAGTCTGTTGCAGAGCACCATTTCTTGGCTATAAACACCACCAGCAAATAACAGCACTGCCTTAGCCCTTCAAACACCAACAGCTGCTTGAGCTGCATCCACCAACCACCTGGGTCCAGTTCATCAGCATATCCATCTTCATTCATCACCAGAACCAAAGACCCATCTCCTCTCCAGCATCAGGTTCATCCCATTAACAGCTCCTATCTCCACCTTCCATTCCTTCAGTTCTTCCACTCCCAGATTCACTTCATCCAACCATTGCTTATGCACACAGCCTCATTGCTTCATTCAAGCCATTCCTAGCCACTTCTTGTTGTTAGCATCACCAGAGCCAATGTTAATTCCCATCACTACTTCTTGTTGCTCACAGCATCACTTTCACCACTTCAACTCCAGCTGCACTTCCATTGCATTTGCTACACACACGAGCAATACCTCCCTTAAACCCGAGTAGCCACCAATTTCAGTTATATGGCAACAACACTCATCTGCAACTCAATTATACCCATTACAGTGGCAACACTTTGCACACCTCATGACCTGTAAAATCCTAGGCATACATCTAAAGCATTCATTCAACACCCATCTCAGTCATACCACCAGGCTACCTCCAACTCAGTACTTATGCACCAACAAAGACCAGCTAAACTGCCTTTTCCTTGTACTATTTACTCCACCAGAGACCATCACTGCCATTACCTGCAAGTACACAAGCTAAACACTAGCTTCTCCATCTCCGGCTGCAATTCCATAATCCCAGGTCATTGCAATCTCAGCTTCAAGGCAAACCAACATATCTGAGAGCCTTTTCAGCAACTCGAACTTTCATTGCTGCCATGAACCGCACTTCAGCTAACTCGAGCTCCATGTTTCTCTGTCGATCTTCAGCTGAGTTCTCATTTGAGAATTCAAACACAGCAAAACCCTAACTCCTGTTGCTTTTCCTACTCAGTTCATCTGTGACAGCACTCCCATTTTGAGACCAACCCTAAATTCAGAACCTAATTATCAACATCACTGGTTTCTCAATGTCTCCACCAGAAGCACTCAGATCCCCTTTCTCTCAATTCCAGTTCCATCTCTGAATTCATCTGGCAGATTCTTCATATACTCTCAGTCGAACACATACCCACAACCATTCACATCTTAATCAACTCAAATCTATCTCCTGATTCTCACAATTCAACAGCAACACCAAACCCTAGCTTCTTCTCAGATTCAGATAACACATAGCTCTGTTCTCCATCCGATTCCTTCCTTCAAACTCTCAATCATCTCATATCTCTCCCCATTCAATCTCAACAGAAAACCCCATTTAATCTCCTTACTCTTAATCGCTGGCATCCTCACTCTCGAGCCACTTCTCTCTCGGTTTCAGGTGAAAAATGATTGAGGAGAATGAAAGAAAAACCTTCTCTCGATTTGGTTCTTAGGATAAGGTTGGATAATGACAACCACCCTTGATAAGGGCTACTCAACTGCAACCCCCTAACCATTTCTTTGGTTGTCTTTTAATACTCCTCCCAAAAGAGTTGCCCCTTAACCTTGACTGGGCTCCAGTTAGTGTTTGCCCCTGAAATGACAATTTTGCCCTTTGGCTCAATTTGGGTGATTTCCGCTTCTTTTCCTCCGTGCGACTCCAGAGTACCTAATAACTCAAAAACACACGTAAAGTACATAATTCACAAGAAAAATAGCAAAGAAAGCGTAACTACTAGATAATAAATACGGTGTTTTAGACACCTATCAGGTGCCCCTTAGTAATTGGGTTACCCCTTATCTTAAGTGGGGGTCTGAATATCAAATGTCCTCCTGGGGTGTTCCGAGCAACTTTTCGAGCCGAATTTTCCAACAATCTTTATTTCCAAAAAATACCTACAAACACACAAAACACCATAATAAGGACAAAAACGAATACTAATAATGCGAAACATTGAGAACAAATTAGACACATAAATGCGTCTATCAAATGCCCCCAAACTTATTATTTGCTAGTCCTCGAGCAAAATTATTCTAGAAAATAAAAATCATTTGAACCCCTAGGTGGCCCTAGTGGCGGAGTGTTGTCCCCGGAGGGTTTACCAGAGGTGTACCCACAAAACCTTTACTCCAGACCCTAGCTATCTCATGCAGAACCTTGGAAGGCACTAAAGAATCTCCTTGGTTGGCATACTTATTGACTACGGGAGGAAGTACCCGATGCGAAATTCCAATTCTTTGTACGAGTTTGCACTCAAGCATACTAAAATTCATATAAAGTGACAGAGCTCTACTCAGATAGTTTCTGGACATCATAAACCGAAGTCAACCAATCACATGGAAAGATTAAGAAGATTGATGTAGAGAAAAATGTGAATGATGTTGACTAAGGTGAACCTATCCTAATGGACTGAGATACTAGTCTGGACTAATATCAACACACTTGGCATATACAAAGGGACCAGTGATCGATAATCCTAACTCTGTGTCAACTCACTGGCATATACAAGGGTACCAGTGATCGACTTTATTGTATTTATTAGGTTGGTCTAGTGGTCTGGTCTCATTTTTTTTTTTTTTTTTTTTTTTTTTTTTAATATCTCGCCTACTCTATTTAACCCAAGCAATGGTAAAAGAAAAAGAAAAAGAAAAAGAAGTGATCAGGATTCTTTCGATGTTTCCATCACGAGGATATGGCGAAACTACCATGTTTTCTTTTCTAACACCTGAGCTCTGTGCTTTTATGAATAGACTCTTTAGATGTTTCCATCTAATCAGATTGGTTCCTCAACTCCTATAACCAAGATGCTTCCATCCACTTAGATTGGTTAGTGCCATCCTTAATAAGCATAAATTTCTAGTCTCTGGAGTTTATTTATTGCAACTAAAAAGTTTCTCCCATACCCCCAAACTTAAATCTAACATTGTCCTCAATGTTCTAAAGATGAAATTAAAAGCATGAACAATGAGAAAGCTGTCACCACTTGAAGAAAAGAGTAAGGAAAGATATTACCAGGTGTTGCAAGAGCATGGGTTACCTCCCAAGAAGTGCTAAGTTTAAAGTCTTGACCCAGGACATTGGAAAGGATTAGTCACCTCGAAGAATCATATAGCAACAATCGGAATAAGCGGGTCATCTCGGATCAAAAAGTGCTAACCACAAGAAGAGGAAATTGCCACAGACCAGGAAGATATCCAACACACCCTTATATATTGTTTTGTTTAAGACAACTACATCTAGTTGTGGTTCGGTTTCAAGCTCTATAAAAGGGTCTAAATAAAATGTTTTCATGGGCTGGACTTCCTCAAAGGAAGGATTCTTAAGATCAGGTTGTAGAGTCTGGAAGTACTCAATTAAGAACTTAGAAGCACATAACAATAACCTGAATAACTGGGGATCCTCTAAGTCAATCAGACTTGACTTACACAGTTTGACCACAGAGTGGTCATTCTTAATCAAACGTGTCGACCCTAATCTCCTAAAGTAATTAGGTTTAGCCTCAAAACTTAATAATTGACACATCTGAAACTTATATGTTCCCACAATTGGTTGAAAAATATTTGGTGGGAAAACAAAATCAATCGTGGTATTATAGCCTGAGTTAACCACATCAACCAGAGGATGGGTTCTTAACAACTGAACTTATTTATGGACACAACTAGGTTCAGGAAAAAGTGCATGAAGATAATCTTTTAAAATGGTTGAGGCACATATGTCAAGTCCCAAGTTAGGGACTTTTCTAAGAGTTAAAGCACATGGAGAATGATAATCACCCCCAAACTTAGAGTTTTCAGTGTCTCTAGAAAGACTAGTCACAACTTCCCTAATTCCAAGGTCATCTGATTCCTGAAAATGGTCAATTGATTCTTCTAAGTCAGGTACATCCTCACTCATCTCTACGAGTTCATTTTCTTTTTCTAAGTCTATTGTTTCTAAATCGCTAGACTCAAAATATACTCGTTCCTCTAAACCATCATTGGCTTCGTAATCAAAAGGAAATACTACATCGTCTAAAACGGGGGGTATCTCTAGTCAAATCCTCATCCTTTTGAATAGGTGAATAATTATTAAAATTATTTGGATTTGAACTAGAAATAATATTATCGTTATAAAGTTCAATTGGGGTAACAATTTCCTGATCACTATGCCTATTTTCAAATTCATCAACACTATCCTCATCATAATCATCATTATAATAATATGAAAATGGTTGAACCTCATCTCGACAAGTAGTGTTACCAATTTTATCCTCGTCATCTTGATTATGTGAATAAAAATTATCCTTATTTTCAAGGGTGGTATTGGGAACACTATATTGGAATTTAATACTATCTTGAGCAAATTTTTCCACAATCCTATTTGTACTCTCAGTAAATTGGTTGAGGGACTCTTCTAGAGATATCTTAGTTGGACTGCCCTACGGAGTCTTCCGAAGACGAATATTATAAGTCTCTTTCATAAATAAGTGAAACTTCTGTGTTGACTCATTGAAACTCTTGAGAGACTCTTCTAAAGAAATTGGAGGATCGTTTTGCTCGTAAGACTGATGCACGTGTGGATAGTAATTGGGCTCACCATGGTATGACCATAACCTTCAAAAGATTGGCGTTCCCAACCACTATTCACACTATGGTCATAAAAAGATTAATGTCCATATTGTTCAGTTGGATATTCATATTCATTGTGATGGCTATTATAATACCAGTTTGACATCCTAACTGCAAGGGAATTCTACACAAACACAAACAAGGATGACTCGACCACAACAAACCTACTGAAATCTAGCAAACAAAAAGCATGATGGCTCTACTTAGATTGTTTCTAGACCAGCTTCTAATCTTTCGAAAAGGAACTCGTTACAATTTAAGCAAACCCCTCTGGAATCAATCCGAGTCAAAGTAAGTTGAATAGAGGCGAGGGAAGCAGCGTGGAGCTTTGATACCCAAGGCCTCATCGCATTACAAGGCGGCGCAGTCACGCATTCAACTCACAGAAACCATCATGAACTTCGAAGTATGCTTAAAAGAGTAACCAATATTTTTCGAATGACTTTCCTATTAAGCTCGTTACCCTATCGGTCTCGTTCTAGTCCAAATTTTCAGGCTTAGGTTCGCGTAGGTTACGTGTTCCTAAGGCGGGTGTTGATGGTGGTTTTTAAACAAAGGGTAAAATCGTAAAACCCCATGACCTAGTGTTACCCGCAACACATTAACTAAGAGCATTTAACTCAGGTGTAAATAATTAATAGGGGTATTTTTTCAAAATACCAGATTAGGTTTTCGACACGTAACCCTAATTCAAAAACCAAGCCGCACATGCGCACCATGGCAACAATGCCAAACCAAGACGCACACTGCGCACCATGGCAACAATGCCAAACCAAGCCGCATGCTGCGCACCATGGCAACAATGCCAAACCAAGCCGCATGCTGCGCACCATGGCAACAATGCCAAATTAAGCCGCATGATGCGCACCATGGCAACAATGCCAAACCAAGGCGCATATCGCGCACCATGGCAACAATGCCAAATCAAGCCGCATGTCGCGCACCATGGCAACAATGCCAAATAAGGCCGCATGCTTCGCGCACCATGGCAACAATGCCAAATCAAGCCGCATGCCGCGCACCATGGCAACAATGCCAAACAAGCCGCATGTCGCGCACCATGGCAACAATGCTAAACCAAGCCGCATATCGCGCACCATGGCAACAATGCCAAATCAAGCCGCATGCCGCACACCATGGCAACAATGCCAAACCAAGCCGCACACCGCGCACCATGGCAACAATGCCAAATCAAGCGCACACCGCGCACCATGTCAACAATGCCAAATCAAGCCGCATGCGCGCGCACCATGGCAATAATGCCAAACCAAGCCGCATGCCGCGCACCATGGCAACAATGCCAAACCAAGCCGCATCTTTGCGCACCATGGCAACAATGCCAAACCAAGCCGCATACGCCCACCATGGCAACAATGCCAAATCAAGCCGCATCTTCGCGCACCATGGCAACAATGCCAAACCAAGCCGCATACTGCACACCATGGCAACAATGCCAAACCAAGCCGCACACTGCGCACCATGGCAACAACGCCAAAACCAAGCCGCTATGCCATTGGCACACGCCAAATATAGCGCCCTAGGCTTTGCAAGACTTGCGACTAGGTCAACATGGCCGCACGTGCTATTGGCACGTGCCAACACGTACCGCAAGCCATATTTCCAAGCCGCTATGCCATTGACACATGCCAAATATAGCGCCCTAGGCTTGCAAGACTTGCAACTAGGTCAACATGGCCGTACGTGCCATTGGCACATGCCAACACGCACCGCAAGCCATATTTCCAAGCCGCTATGCCATTGGCACACGCCAAATATAGCGCCCTAGGCTTGCAAGACTTGCGCTAGGTCAACATGGCCGTACGTGCCATTGGCACATGCCAACACGCACCGCAAGCCATATTTCCAAGCCGCTATGCCATTGGCACATGCCAAATATAACGCCCCCTAGGCTTGCAAGACTTGCAACTAGGTCAACATGGCTGTACGTGCCATTGGCACATGCCAACACGTACCGCAAGCCATATTTCCAAGTCGCTATGCCATTAGCACGCGCCAAATATAGCGCCCTAGGCTTGCAAGACTTGCAACTAGGTCAACATGGCCGTACGTGCCATTGGCACATGCCAACACGTACCGCAAGCCATATTTCCAAGCCGTTATGCCATTGGCACACGCCAAATATAGCGCCCTAGGCTTGCAAGACTTGCAACTAGGTCAACATGGCCGTACGTGCCATTGGCACATGCCAACACGTACCGCAAGCCATATTTCCAAGCCGATATGCCATTGGCACATGCCAAATATAGCGCACTAGGCTTGCAAGACTTGCAGCTAGGTCAACATGGCCGTACGTGCCATTGGCACATGCCAACACGTACCGCAGGCCATATTTCCAAGTCTCTATGCCATTAGCACGCGCCAAATATAGCGCCCTAGGCTTGCAAGACTTGCAACTAGGTCAACATGGCCGTACGTGCCATTGGCACATGCCAACACGTACCGCAAGCCATATTTCCAAGTCTCTATGCCATTAGCACGCGCCAAATATAGCGCCCTAGGTTTGCAAGACTTGCAACTAGGTCAACATGGCCGTACGTGCCATTGGCACATGCCAAACACACACGCTGGTAGCCTAACTTGCAAACCGTGCAACCTACCACCAAGGCGTTCCACACACGCCATTGGCACATGCCACACACGCCACTAGCAGCTCTGGCATTGCCACTTGCGCTCGAGGTGCAACTCGCAACAAAGGCATTCCGCACATGCCATTGGCACATGCCACATGCGCCCTAGCAAAGCACCACTTGCACTCAAGATGCAACCAACACTCGAGACGTCAACACAACCGGGGATGCTTTCTAGGGTTTTGGTTTGGCATGTCACAAAGATGCAGCGTACAATACGCTCACATTAAGAAAGCGTGAAAAGGAATAAAGCGGTCAAATAAAAGAGGAAATAATGGTGAAAACGTTTTCACCCATTAACGCCATGCGGTTACCACCTCCTCCCATTATTTCACCCTTTACTCTCTTCCTTCATGAGGCCAGGGTACGTTTCAATCTCGACTTGTATAAATAGGTCTTACCTATTTCCACCAGACAACAAGTCTCGGTCAGGAGAAAAATACTACACTCTCAGAAAGGCAACTTTGCAAGCTCTCCCAAAAAAGCTTCCACCTCTTGCAAGCTTCCTAAGCTTTCACTTTCTGATACAAGTCGAGATACTACTCTCCCAGAATTATTCTGGTCTCAACACCTTTCTTTGCTTCCCTCCCCAAATCAACCCTTCTCCTCCACTTTGTGAACGAAGCAAGTCCTGGAACGCCATTTCTGGTTTAGGCCGGACTTGTACGTATTGATCTCTCGAATCTATAAAGTGCTCACGTGCAAAGCACATTTTCGGGTTTGAACCAGTTTTCACCACTTACCGAAATTACCGAAATCGGTAGAAACGATTTTTACCCATAAACAATTGGCGACCACAGCGGGAGGATTGATCTATCGGCTACAATGTCAGACTGTCGATCTCGTTCTTCGACCCAGATGTCAAGATGGTAGGGGAAGGCAACTCGATCCGACTCAACTACCAGACGACCCGGTTACCAGTTGCAAAAACTACACGAGAAAACTGGGGACTCGTTGAAGATGCTACCAGCGATTGGGGACTTGCGACTCAGTCCGGGACGACTCGGTTACGATTTGCAAAACTACACGAGCTGGGACTCGTTGAATACGCTACCAAAGAATTGGGGACTAACTGGCGATGCTACCAGCAAAACCGCCTTTTTACATGAAGAGGGGCATGTTCGCAAAAACCTATGAAGTGAGTAAATTCAGACTACGCAAGATATACGATTTGTTTTAGGTTTTTAGTAAAACCATTATACTACCGAGTATTGTGCCTATTGCTAGCACACACTTTCATAAAAGCAATATTCCTTTCCCAAAACATAATCAGAGTCATATTATCAAAACCATTCATCCAGAAATAATCCAATATCCTCAAAAGTTACCAAATTGTCTACCAAAAGCGGGTCAAACTTTGAACCAGACATCCGGTATGTCTTTCAAAAAAAAAAAAAAAGAGAAAAAGAACCTAAATGAAAGTTTAACAGAGAAACATTCAAGGAAAATAATCCAACAGAGGTCTGTTCTTCTTGGAGAAAGTCAACTTTGCATCTTCAAGAGCCGCTCTCTTCATAGTCAACATCTTGGAAAGCTTTTCGAGTTCTACCTCATGTCGTGCAATCTCCTCAGCGGAAAGGCTTTCGATTGCTGCATCTTTCAACTTTTGGATCTCAGCAAGGCCTTCGACAAACCACGAAGTGTTGAACTCCTTTTCTACGTACACGTCGCATTGGTGCTCCCAATCGCAATAACGTCTTTGAACGGTGTGACCAGTCACTTCACGCATGTCCTCGATGGAAGATAAAGCCTCTTCCACACGCTTAACCAGCGCAAATCGACTAGTGACCTTCTTGGTTGTGGCCATATGTCTGTACTTCTCCCAGATTCTGGTGTACAACGCCTCATACTTAGCCAGCACCGTGCCAAGCCAATGGTCCACACCATACCGAAATCCAAGCCAGCGTCCATGCCTAACCAGCGTCCACACCAAGTCAGCGCCCATTCCAAGACGATCCAGCGCCTACAGAGACGCGTTTCCCAGATGCGCTTACTCGATGCGCTTGCGCTGACGCGCATGCCAGCGCTTGCCGTAAGCGCTTCCGTGGCGCTTGCCGGACGCGCTTGCCGACGCGCTACTGTGCACACATGCCGCACGCGCATGCCAGCCACGGCACCACACTTTGTGCTAACAGTTTGCATCCTTCCAGCGGTAACATCTTGCGCCCTTCCAGCACCATCCTCGCCTCTTCAAAAACAGCGCCATAGCTCCAGCACTTCGTGATCAAAACCGTGTCATCTCTCGCACGATACACTTACGATCACGGAACCGCAGCCACTTCCTCCACCCCAACAGTTCTTCAAGCATGGAGGCTCCAACCGTCACCAGAGACGCTACTCCACCATCGTGGCAAGATACTTTGGAAGATCGGGGAAGAAGCCGACCTCCTTTTAGATTGTTGATTTGATGAAAAGACAAAAGATACTTCAGCAGACGCGCGTTTATAGATGAAGAGGCTCGCGTTGCTCTTGAACGCCGTAGAAGGGGATAAGCGATCCAATTTCGTCACACGTGAAGATCGGGGAAAGACTTCTCCAAAATCGAAAGCAAGGGAAATCAACAACTCTCCTGAGTTCACGGAGACCCTTCTTCCATTAGGACCCGCATAATGGGAACTTCGCCCACAAAGTCGTACAGTCTATGATGAAACAGTTATGTGAGATTCTATATTTCTTCGAGGCGTAGCATCAAGGCATATTTGCACCCCTCAACCGCACTACATCAGGAAAGCAGGCATTTCCAGCCAGGGAAGCCGTTCCCAAACCCCAACCTCTCTTAGAAAGCACGATCGACAGATGTAACTGGGGACTCCTAACCTCTGTTCTCTTGAGGGATGTCGAGTTTGACAGAACGTGACGCGGCCTTCGACTTCAAAATGGTAGCCGTCAAGGCTCTGAGAGTTGCAAGATGTCGTTTCAACGTTCTCTCCATAAGTAACTACGCATAAACGTTCTCGCCAGCCGCTTCGCTTCAACGTTCGCTTCAACGCCACTCCTTCTCGCAAAGGGTCGTACCGCCACACTCCCCATATCAAGGAACATAGCCACAGCCCAGCCAATCTTTGTAGTCATGGACACCTTTTAATCCATCTCGCCAAAACTCGTAATCATGGACAGTTTGCTCGCTTACGCATCCAGCCAATCCTTTTACTTCCACGGAAGCCCATAGAATATCAGCCAACCTACTTTGTTACCACGACAATGTAGTTTCTCCTGATTACACCTCCTACCAAGAATTGTTGCCCTCATTCGTTGATACCAGCCGAGCTTCACCGCAGCAGAAAGAATTACTACAAAGATGGAAACACGTAAACCATACTTGAGAATGAAAGATATACACGGGATCCCTTCATTGTCAAAGCTACGAAGAACATCCACCAAAATCCGTACCCACAACAAGGTCCTCTACTCTTCAAGGGTGCGGCGCAAGAACATCATCACCCTCTCGTCTAGAAGACGCCTTCAACACTTTACGAGGCCGCGGAGGATCCCGAGCCTGCACTATCCAGAATATGTCATCATGTAATTTCTGAGCATCCCAGTGTCACATCCAGAAGAGTACGGAAGGTTACATTCACGTATTCATCCATTCCATCATATCAAATCGGAAGTATGGCGAAGGGGGACTTCTCGCCGCATCCCATTTCGTAAGATAGAGCCCTAAATCGGCGTCCTCCAAGTGCGCAGCAGGTCAACAAGGACGGATTCGAAGGAAGGGGAACGACTAGGTCATCCTCGTCGATAACAGTGACGCATGCTCCAACAGGATATCTCTGCACAAAAGGGAAATTTTCCATTTATACAACAAGCGGTGGTAAAGTGTACGACAGTCCGCCAAAGAAGAAGAAAACATACCAAGAGAAATTCAACAAGAAGAACCTTTTCTCAAACGAGGGAGATGATGCAGTTGCGTTGGGTTTGAATACAGAACCTTTAAAAAGGAAAGGAAGCAATGAGGGACATAACGCTTCCAGATTTTTTTGGCATGAACGATGCCCTAATCGAAGCCGCGCGTGAAGGAAACGCAAAATAAGGAAACTTTGCTATCTGTAGAAACACCTACTCCCTCCTTGTTCACACCGATCCCATCAAGTCACGTCAGCAAGCACGCACAGCTTCCCTACCTTGCGCCGGTCCCACCAGCTAGCACGCTCAGTTTCCCAACTCACGCCAACTTCCCAACGTCGCCCAAGCTGCACCGGCCCCACCAATTGCACCGACTTCCTAATGGCCGCCCAAGTCACGCTTGCAAGCACGCACAGCTTCCACACCTTGCGCCGGTCCCACCAGCTAGCACACTCAGTTTCCCAACTCACGCCAACTTCCCAACGTCGCCCGCCGCACCGCCCCACCAATTGTGCCAGACCTCCGATTTGTGCAAAACTACCAGAGGCAAGGATTCCAAATCCTACTTATAAAAGGTCAGACAAGCCTCCTCAATTCTCTTTACGGTTTGCTGTTGATAGTTTGTCACCATCTTATGCTTACCTCGCAAAGAAAGCCCCTGTCCGAGCTAGCGGGGGACTTAATGTTGATGGTGGTTTTTAAACAAAGGGTAAAATCGCCAAAAACCCCATGACCTAGTGTTACCCGAAACACATTAACTAAGAGCATTTAACTCGGTGTAAATAATTAATAGGGGTATTTTTCAAAATACTGCCATTAGGTTTTCGACACGTAACCCTAATTCCAAAACCAAGCCGCACTTCGCGCACCATGGCAACAATGCCAAAACCAAGACGCACATCAGGCGCACCATGGCAACAATGCCAAACCAAGCCGCATACTGCGCACCATGGCAACAATGCCAAATCAAGCCGCATGCTGCGCACCATGGCAACAATGCCAAATCAAGCCGCATGCTGCGCACCATGGCAACAATGCCAAACCAAGCCGCATGCTGCGCACCATGGCAACAATGCCAAATCAAGCCGCATGCGGCGCACCATGGCAACAATGCCAAATCAAGCCGCATGCTGCGCACCATGGCAACAATGCCAAACCAAGCCGCATGCTGCGCACCATGGCAACAATGCCAAACCAAGCCGCATGCTGCGCACCATGGCAACAATGCCAAAGCAAGCCGCATGCCGCGCACCATGGCAACAATGCCAAACCGACGCAGATCGCGCACCATGGCAACAATGCCAAACCAAGCCGCACACTGCGCACCATGGCAACAATGCCAAACCAAGCCGCACACCGCGCACCATGGCAACAATGCCAAACCAAGCCGCACCCCGTGCACCATGGCAACAATGCCAAATCAAGCCGCATACTGCGCACCATGGCAACAATGCCAAATCAAGCCAACAATGCCAAATCAAGCCGCATACTGCACACCATGGCAACAATGCCAAATCAAGCCGCATGCTGCGCACCATGGCAACAATGCCAAACCAAGCCGCATACTGCACACCATGGCAACAATGCCAAACCAAGCCGCACACTGCGCACCATGGCAACAACGCCAAAACCAAGCCGCTATGCCATTGGCACACGCCAAATATAGCGCCCTAGGCTTGCAAGACTTGCGACTAGGTCAACATGGCCGTACGTGCCATTGGCACGTGCCAACACGTACCGCAAGCCATTTTCCAAGCCGCTATTCCATTGACACATGCCAAATATAGCGCCCTAGGCTTGCAAGACTTGCAACTAGGTCAACATGGCCGTACGTGCCATTGGCACATGCCAACACGTACCGCAAGCCGTATTTCCAAGCCGCTATGCCATTGGCACACGCCAAATATAGCGCCCTAGGCTTGCAAGACTTGCAAACTAGGGTCAACATGGCCGTGACGTGCCATTGGCACATGCCAACACGTACCGCAAGCCATATTTCCAAGCCGCTATGCCATTGGCACATGCCAAATATAGCGCCTAGGCTTGCAAGACTTGCAGCTAGGTCAACATGGCCGTACGTGCCATTGGCACATGCCAACACGTACCGCAAGCCATATTTCCAAGTCGCTATGCCATTAGCACGCGCCAAATATAGCGCCCTAGGCTTGCAAGACTTGCAACTAGGTCAACATGGCCGTACGTGCCATTGGCACAAGCCAACACGTACCGCAAGCCATATTTCCAAGCCGCTATGCCATTGGCACACGCCAAATATAGCGCCCTAGGCTTGCAAGACTTGCAACTAGGTCAACATGGCCGTACGTGCCATTGGCACATGCCAACACGTACCGCAAGCCATATTTCCAAGCCGCTATGCCATTGGCACATGCCAAATATAGCGCCCTAGGCTTGCAAGTCTTGCAAGCCTAGGGCAACATGGCCGTACGTGCCATTGGCACATGCCAACACATACCGCAAGCCATATTTCCAAGTCGCTATGCCATTAGCACGCGCCAAATATAGTGCCCTAGGCTTGCAAGACTTGCAACTAGGTCAACATGGCCGTACGTGCCATTGGCACATGCCAACACGTACCGCAAGCCATATTTCTAAGTCGCTATGCCATTAGCACGCGCCAAATATAGCGCCCTAGGTTTGCAAGACTTGCAACTAGGTCAACATGGCCGTACGTGCCATTGGCACATGCCAAACACACACGCTGGTAGCCTAACTTGCAAACCGTGCAACCTACCACCAAGTTATTCCACACACGCCATTGGCACATGCCACACACGCCACTAGCAGCTCTGGCATTGCCACTTGCGCTCGAGGTGCAACTCGCAACAAAGGCATTCCGCACATGCCATTGGCACATGCCACATGCGCCCCTTAGCAGACCACTTGCACTCAAGATGCAACCAACACTCGAGACGCCAACACAAACCGGGGGATGCTTTCTAGGGTTTTGGTTTGGCGGTCACAAAGATGCAGCGTACAATACGCTCACATTAAGAAAGCGTGAAAAGGAATAAAGCGGTCAAATAAAAGAGGAAATAATGGTGAAAACGTTTTCACCCATTAACGCCATGCGGTTACCACCTCCTCCCATTATTTCACCCTTTACTCTCTTCCTTCATGAGGCCGGGCACGTTTCAATCTCGACTTGTATAAATAGGTCTTACCTATTTCCACCGAGACAACAAGTCTCGGTCGAGAAAAATGCTACACTCTCGTAAAGGCAACTTTGCAAGCTCTCCCAAAAAGCTTCCACCTCTTGCAAGTTTCCTAAGCTTTCACTTTCGATACAAGTCGAGATACTACTCTCCTGCAATTATTCTGGTCTCAACACCTTTCTTTGCTTCCCTCCCCAAATCAACCCTTCTCCTCCACTTTGTGACCGAAGCAAGTCTGGAACGGCCATTTCTTGGTTTAGGCCGGACTTGTACAGATTGATCTCTCGAATCTATAAAGTTCTCACGTGCAGCACATTTGTTTAGGGTTTGAACCAGTTTCTCACTCACTTAACGAAATTACCGAAATCGGCAGAAACGATTTTTACCCATAAACAGCGGGCAAGAAGGAAACGGTGATGAAATCCGAGTCCTTATCTTGATATTGCCAGGCCTTGCCCTTTACTAGAAAATTAAATCCGATTTCAGGTTCTCAACATATATGCATACAAAATCATCCAAAGAAACCCGCCGATGGGGATTCGCGGGTGTTTAGAATTCTTACCTCCCGTTCCAGGACGGGGATGAACCGTTGAGGTCGACTCGGGCCACGACTCCTATATCGTGTGCGAACCCGAGGGGCCGAGACGATATCGTAATCGTCCGTCCTTCCCTGTGCAGTTTATATTTAAATAACCCTCCTTAGGGTTTTAAAAAAAAAATGTCCAATGTTCAATGTCCAAAAATAAAAATATCCAAAAATATAAAAGATTACAAAAATAAAAGCCTATTTACAGTTTCTAAAAAATAAAAAAATATCTAATAAAAATAAATTAACTATACACAAAAATATTCTTCTTTACTCCTTTGGATTTTTCTCTTCTTTCTTTCTTTGGCTTCGCTTTACTTCTCAACACTTTCTCTTTTATATAAGTTCCGCACCAAGTCTGAAAAGCAAATAAAAAAACCAAAACGCGTAAAAAGGAAAAAAAAAAATAATAAAAATAAAAAATAAAAATTAATAATAAAACCTAAAAACAAATCTATACACAAGTCCGCGTTTGCTACGCTTCAAAATTGATGGTTATTTTCAATGATGTTGTAGAAAGTGGTAGTAAGGTTGTCGTTCACTTGGACTTGACGAGATTGATTTTAAGAATTAATAAAAGAAAATAAAAGAAAAATATATACAAATATTGTCACAAGATGAAGAGATGGGTGGGACTCGAGGATCTGGCCAAACTCATAACAAAGGGTTCAAATATTAATTCTTTTAACAATTATCGCTCAACAAATAAAAACATGGACTCTTATTTTTGCCGAGGTAGATTCTCAAAATATTAGTTATAAATCGTAAGCATGGGACATCAAACATTTAAGCAAAGCATGACCCATCTAATAAAATAATAACTAATTTAATCAAATCATAATTCAATTTTAATTAGTGCAAAAGTCATAAAAAGAATTAATTAAAATTACCCATGTATGAAATTTGTCTTCCTCCGTCGTCCCAAAGAATGGGGTCTAGCTCATCATGTTGGAAACACGCTCAAAAATCATTTTTATTGCTCAAAGGAGGTGTACAAATGATGAAATGGAAAAAAATTATAAAACCGGTTTGTAACAGTTTTATTTGTTACAAACCGATCTGTTACAGAGAACGATAAAAAAAGAGTGTCGTTGTCACTGTTTATTTAAGTCTGTCTCCTATACTACGACCCTCAGTCGCTGTAGCATAAACGACTGTTCCATGTGCGTTGAATGTTCTTGGTGTTCTTCACAGCAGCAGAAAATGGCAATTCTCTGCAGCTTGATGTTCTCGACTCTGTGACGTTCTAAACTGCTCCCAATCTCTCCATATCCCTTCTACTCGACCCTTTAAACTTATAAATACTGACAGGACCAAAGATTACTCCTCATAACTCCAGAATATCTTCCCATTACTCGGTGTTGAAGAAAATATTTTCGGGAATATTTTCTTCCCTGATTTAACTCTTCACGCGTTTGTAGCTGGTTAACACGCTCCATAACGTTACCAACAATCCTAAACCCTCCTACAAGCATAGGCCAGCCATAAAGAAACACGGGAATGAGTGAACTATTCCCGTGAAACTCTTAAGCTCGTTTTCTTCAAACGGGGTTATCCAACCAAATTTGACGACGAATCGACCCATACCATTCTCAAGTAGGCCCAAAGGAAGATACCCAATGATTTTCAGCCTTTGAATCTCCTTCTAGTGCTACCAAAATGCAACTCAGTTCTGCCAGGCATGAACATATTTTTTCCCGCCAAATTTCATTTTCAAACAAAGAAGAAGGTCAGCCCTTATCCAACAGCTGGGGGTGCGAATATCAATTGGGTGCCCCTTAGTAATTGGGTTACCCCTTATCCAAAGTGGGAGTCCGAATATCAAATGTCCTCCGGGGGTGTTCCGAGCAACTTTTTGAGCCGAATTTTCCAACAATCTTTATTTCCAAAAAATACCTACAAACACACAAAACACCATAATAAGGACAAAAACGAATACTAATAATGCGAAACATTGAGAACAAATTAGACACATAAATGCGTCTATCAACCCATCCCTAAATTACTCCCGCCCGAGCAAGATTAACTGCAGAGTTTTCTGCCAACTCTAAAGCCAATTGTGCTGAAAAGGTCTCGATGTTAGGAGAGGACAAACCATTACTTATATTCCTCAAAAGCGGAGTCTAACAACCACACCCAACATTTCGTTTAGGAAATCTGTATGGACTAACTCCAATACAATTCCAAGAGAATCAACTACACAAATCGGACTCAATCAAGGAAAATGTATCCAAGAGTTATATCTCGTTTCTCAATGTAATCAAGAAATCAAATGATAGAAATCCGTGAGCCCGATTATTATGAGAAACAACATGAACGGTACCAAAGACCAATGTTCAAGTGTCAATCAATTTCAATCAACAACCAAAGGTTGAATTTTTCAATTGATTGAACTACGCACAACCTGTGATATTTCAATTATATAGAAAATATGATGCGGAAAAGAAATAACACAAACACTAGAAGTTTTGTCAACAAGGAAACCGCAAATGCAGAAAAACCCCGGGACCTAGTCCAGATTTGAACACCACACTGTATTAAGCCGTTACAGACTCTAGCCTACTATAAGTTAACTTCGGACTGGAATGTAGTTGATCCCTAACCAATCTCACACTGATTAAGATACAGTCGCGTTCCTTACGCCTATGAATCCCAACAGGACTCTACGCACTTGATTCCCTTAGCTGATCTCACCCACAACTAAGAGTTGCTACGACCGAAAGTCGAAGACTTGATAAAAAAATCTGTCTCCCACTGAAAAGTCTATTCTGATAGATAAATTTGTCTCCCGCAAAAATACCTACGAAGTTTGTTCCGTCTTTTGATAAATCAAGGTGAACATGAACCAATTGATAATCCGGTCTTATATTCCCGAAGAACAACCTAGAAATATCAATCACCTCACAATAACTTAACTATATGGTAGTATAACAAGTTATTGTGAAATCACAAAGAATGAGACGAAGAGATTTGTGATTACTTTTTATATCTTACCTATCGGAGATAAATCTCGAGAAAATCTCAGAGAAGATAATACTCAATACGATAGAACAAGTAAGATTAGAACACGCAACTACAGAGAAAATAGTTGGGTGTGGCTTCAGAATCCCAATGAAGTCTTTAAGTCGTTAACCTATTATGGTTTTAGGAAAAACCTAGGTTAAAGGAGAATCGACTCTAGTCGCAACTAGTATCACACAAGAGTTGTGGGGATTAGGTTTCCCAATTGCTAGAGTTCTCCCTTATATAGTTTTCAAATCAGGGTTTGATAACTTTGGAATAAAGCAATCAATATTCATCGTTATATGAAACCTGATTCAAGATTCAATCTAATATCTTTCCACCGTTAGATGGTCTTAGCTTGTTACACACAAATGAAATATACCTTCATTTAGATATGGGTAACCGTACCTAAACGTGTATATTGAGTTGGCTCAATAACAGTTAACCGAAGTTAGCCATATGAACACTTTTGTCTTAACCATGTTCATCTTAACACTTCTATATCAATTTATAATCAAATGAATCTAATTGTGTTACTCATAGATTTGTTCAATTGTTTATATTCTCATAGAGGTATACAAGACACAATTGAAGCAAAATCGGATTGATTCAAAAGAATCAGTTCATGGACATTTTAGCCACGGTTTGAAAAGATTGCATTCCTTAATATATAAATGCATTTGTTCATGAGTATGAAATCATACTTAATCGATTTAGAACTTGAAACACTTAAGTTTGCAAATGGGTATGCAAACTTAAGTTCCGGACATTGGTCACATGCCGACAGTTTGCAAACGGGTACGCAAACTTTAGCTCTGGACCGAACTCAGTTGAAATCGTTTGCGAATGGGTACGCAAACTTGGTTCCCGGACTTCAACAGTTAAATCAGTTTGCGAACGGGTATGCAAACTTAAGTACCCTGACTTAAACAGTTGAATAAGTTTGCGAACGGGTATGCAAACTTAACTTTCGGTCTTGAATCCCATCAAAACAGTTCGCAAAGTTAGTACACAAATCGTAATGTATCCAGACATGGGTTTTAGCTCTTAACTCCCATTTCAATCATTGAAACATTCTTAGAAGACGACAATAGCTGTCTCATACAAACTATGATCTTATAAGCAATTTTCAAGTGATCGAATGATCAATACGAAACATTATGAGTCTACATCAAATGACTGTCTCACACAAATCATGTAAGATGTTACCAGGTGATTTTCACATGATCATCTTTTGACTTTCGTCAAGAATAATGATGAACGTAGTTAAAGCAAAAATCTTTCTAACACATATTTCGAGAAAGATATAAGCGATTTAAACTCAGAACGAAATATCAATGTAGAGTCTATATAGCTATACGACTTTGTCTCAATAAGAGATATAATAGAATAAACTTCTGAGTGATAGATGAGTTCAAGTCCCCACATACCTTTTTTGATGAAGTTCCACAAGCTCCCCTTATAGTTATTCGTCTTCAATCGATGAACACCGTGAAGTCTAAAGCTCAACTACACATTCTATCCTAATCCGAGACATAACTATAAGTAGACTAGAAATCAAGACTTATAGTTTTGACAACTAAACTTGACATAGCAACGCATGAAGTTCGACCGAGCAAAGGTGCTCTAACAATTCCAATCAAGAAACCCTACATGCCGAATCGAGTATTTCAAAAAAAAAGGTATATAAAGTAGGTTATGGGTCACATTAGAAAATTCGAGTTACATTGTAATTTAAGCATCACATAGCAAAATTTGCATAATTAACTTTTAGGTCACTAGATATAATTTTGAGTCACTTATAAAATTGTAGATCATATGGTGATTTAGGGCACGAGAAAATTTTGGCTCAAGAAACATATTTTTGCCTCCGAAAATGAAACATTCCCGGTTTATAGTTACAATTCTGAGACACGAGATAAATTCTGGGTCAACTAGTTTAATGAACCGACCCTCTACCGATATTGTTTCCACTTAGCTACAGCGGTCATCCAGCAGCGTGGGATTTTCGAGGGGCACCACTGCGATCATCCAACAACAACTTTCCGGGAGATCACTCTATCCCTGGATTACTCTTCGCATGAGCACTCTTAACTTCAGTGTTTTTAACTTTATAGATAATAGAAAAAGGCTCATTGTTTGCTGGTATACCATTATATATATTTCATTCGACCAACCACTATCAAATGTTGGGTGTTAAAATCTCACTGCCCGAAATTGGAGTTGTCTTTGATCCCAAATTATATAATCCCGATTACCTTGCGTTCCGAGAATTCGCCAGAACATTGGGTGTTACAACTCACCGTACAAATTTGGAGTTGTCCCCAGATTTGAAATATACAAGCTCATATATCTAGCGTTCGGAAACCAGTATTTGTCCCAACCCATCTATTGTACTTTCTCAGCCTTCATAAGTGATTCATCAAAAGTTAATCTATGAGGCCTTCTTATTTTTTAACCAATAAAGTTGATTTCGGGTTACTAAGTCTTTAGATCATAACAACGGGCTTTAAATCATTTAGAAAATTTAGACCACATTTTCGACTCGTAATTGTATATTTTATGTCATGGTAAAGCGTTTTGATTACCTAAAGAAATTTTAGGACACAATTGTGAATTCTATAATAAAGAATAAATAATGGGTTAAAAAAATTTTGTATCATGAACCGAATTTTGAATCACTATATAGTTTAGGTTATGGGGTAAATCTTGGGTCAACCACGAAACAAACATCAAGCCACTTAACAAGTTTGGATCGCGAAGCATACGTGGTTTTTTTTAATTTTGCAACATCTTTTATAATTCCTAAAATTACCGTGTAACGTCCAAGTTTAAAAGTTAAACACAAAGAAAACGTAAATGGGGAATAATTGAATAATTAATATCATATATACTATTGTCAAAAAAAATTGAATAATTAACTAAAAAGAATAATAAACAATAAGATAAAAAGATGATTATATCATTCACCATTACCAAACGTTGAGTTACATAATATAATGCTCGTTCACCTTTCGTAAAATGATTTATCACCAACCATAAAATAGCGACTAGCTTAACGTTATCCCCAAATCTCCTTTTATCGGTGGATACGAAGCTCACGACTACCGGATTCATTTATCCGAACCACCAAGAAGTGGCGCACTCAAGGTGTAATACAACCGAACCTTTTAGGCTTTGTAAATGTAGGTTGATCCCAATAATTAAACTCTTAGCTCAAGGTTCACTTGCTGGGGTTGCCTTCACTCGCAATTCCTCCACATAATCCCTCGGGCCTCTGCAAGTCTTGCGATTTATACTTGTGTAGAAAGTTGTTTGACTATTACGTTTATCACCCAGATTTCTACTAGCATTGGAATGATCAATAAATTAATTCAATTGTACACTTGAAAAATCTAGAAATCAACCAAAAACCCTAAATATAGTAAACACAACTGATAATATGATCAAAAATTCAAATAAACTTGTATAACAATTAAGCTTCACGCAAAAACATAGAATTCATCATAATCGGTAAAAACTATTTGAATGAACCCTAGAGGGATAAACCCTAGAATACTTGAATGAAAACTACAAGTGTAATATGAGATATAAAACTTAGGTTTAAGAAGTGTCTCTTAAATAGTCTATAAGTTATATAAGTGCATGTGTCGAATCCCGATCAAAGAGGGTTGCAACCACTAGCCAAAACAACTCATTTCCAAGGTTGTGAGTCTAGGGCTGTCAATGGGTACCCATTACCCGGAACCGGAACCGGACCCGGTAGACTTGGGTCCGGTTCCGGGTCCTAAAGTTGGATCCATTAGAACCTTAGGACCCGACGGGTAATTACCCAATTGGACCCGAATCTAAACGGGTCCAAACGGGTAATACCCGTTGGGTACCCGAGGGTATCGGGTACCCGTTTATTCATGTTTTTGCTAGTTTTACCTTTGATATTTTACTCGTTTTAAATTTTTCTCTTACATTTAATCTTTATTTAGTATATTAATAAGAAATAAAAATAAATTTTTATAAAAATTATTTAAATCAAGCAAAAAAGCAAAAAAAAAAACAATTAAGTTTTTGAGGTTTTTTTAATAGTTTTCTTAAGACCCAATGGGTACCCGGAACCGACGGGTACCCGGGTATTTAAACGGGTCCGGTTCTGGGTCCACAAATTTAGGAACCAGACCCGGAACCGTTAGGACCCGGACCCGACCTTTATAAGTAGGGTCCGGGTCTAGTGATACCCGGGAGGACCCGGACCCGTTGACACCCCTAGTTGTGACTACCGAATGGTCGCATAAAACTTAGGTTTAAGAAGTGTCTCTTAAATAGTCTATAAGTTACAAAAGTGCATGTGTCGAAACCCGATCAAAGAGGGCTGCGACCTCTTGCCAAAATAAAATGGTAGCATAAAGAAATTATGAAACAGATAAACGGGCATGTACAACTGGAAGAAATCCAGCACATTATTAACATTAGCTTGTCGGTTCCGAAGAACTGACAAGGCAAATTTCCAATGACTTTCTTGTGTTTCCCTAGGTCATTATTTCGGCCGTAAAATATAAAATCTTCTGGATTTCTTATTTTCTGTTCATCTAACACTCGAACTTACAAGTGAACGTAAAATTTATTTCTTTTCGAGTTTTGTTTTTTCTCGGTCTCATATTTCTCTCACTTATTATAACCAGGAAACTAATATGCTACGAAACTACCCTGACTAACTAAAACTCCTCTGCTATCTTCTCAGGATTCTAAGCATCCAACTCCATTTTGTTAGCAAACTTCATCACAGAAGCAAGAATTTAGCTTCTCTGTTTGCTTGATACAACCTTCATCATCCATGTCCATCAACCGACCTTGACTGAATTCATAAATGGCGACTTCATTCTCCCATCCTAACCAATCACTGAAAGTATACCACTACTTCTCAATCCAAATTAGAGTCTTCAAATTACAACAAGCAATATCCACAATCAACTAAACCACCATTTGGTGGAAACAAAACACAATTTCCTATCTTCCGTCGATCAATCACCGAGATATACACTCAAGCCATTTGTTGGAAACATTATTAGTATTGTGAACTCATACACTAAATTCTAAATTGGATGATTTTCTCGAAATATTATTTGCATTGTGAGCTTATTTTTTAAAATGTTATTGATTCCTCGCAATTGTGTTGTATTCTCTTTTTATATGCTCGCTTTGATTTATTGATTTTTCTTCCACATCTTTTGAGGATGGGATCATTCTACGAAGTTGTTATCTCACCCCAATTGACATTCTTCCATATTTCATGCAGAGCCGATCCTGTGCGTAGAAGGGCCCTGTGCGGAAAAATTTCGTTGGACCTTTTATAAGGTCAAATATATTTTTTTTGATAATTTTACAACGACAGTAAACAAAAAATGCCAATAATTTACAAAATCACAGATAATGGTGCACTAGATAATACGTAAAGTTGCAAAATTATAGCCATGGTTGTACACTTGTACGAATATTTATATAGATGGGGTGGTAATAATATGATAAAGATGCCTAGTTGTTATAATTAATGGGCTGTAATGACAACAAAAACAATTTGGTGGCCTAGTGGATCGATATACTCATGGTTTCACCCTGGGTCAGGCGTTCGAGTTCTGGTAAAAGCATTTTTTTTTTTTTAACATATGACTGGATTGGGCTTGAAGGGAAATGTAAAAAGGCCCTCGGCAGAGCTGGGCCCTGTGCGGTCGCACGGCCTGCACGCCCTCAGGCCCGACTCTGATTTCATGGAAGGTGAAAATGGAAACTAAGAAGTTAGCTTAATAATTGTAGTGAATTCTTGTATTTCTTGAAATCTAACTTGATTGTAAAATGTTTGGTTGAAGATGTTGTGAACAATATTCATGAAAGTTAATATAGGAGATCTATATCCATAAGTCACGTATTCTTACCCATAACGCCTTGAGTTTGGATCTCCTTATGGGTTTGACCATGGTACGAAACTCGGGATGTTACAGAGATTCCAAAACATATGATGTCTGCATAATGACAGTTGAAAATAGAATGAGAGGTAGTTTTTTCTTCTTGATTGCATAGATGGCATGCATAAGATACTGGCATTGTGATTGAATTAACTTGTCTTTTTGTTGACTGAAAGAGTATCTTGGCGACACTTCCATAGAAATTGTTGGACCTTGTATATGATTTCAACCAGTGCTTTTCTTGGAACTGATTGATTCCATATATAATTCCTTTGATGAGTTTTAGTTAGCTCTTTATAAATATAATTGGTAGTGAACATCCCACATTTAGTTAAAGGCCATCTAAGTTTATCACATCCTAAAATAGGAACTCTTGTAGTTAAATATTTTTAAGCTTCATCTTGATTCAAGGTGGTATTGAGTTTCTGAACATCCCAACCGTGAGTACTTTTTCTATAACTTCTGAAAATTTGATGTCATTACTGTTGTTGAGTTGGAATTATAAGTGATGGAGTTGTTTCTTGAAATTGGAATCTAATACTGACCTTTATGGATGTGCCATCTCCAATATATAGTATTTTTTAACAATCTGAAGATATATTTCTAGACTCTTTTGTTAAATCCGGGAATTCTTTTTATTAAAGATATCATCGGGTTAATAGATCATTGTTTTGAAAATTTCTAACTTTGAGAATCTGAACCCACTTTGCGTAAGATTCATTTAGCATACGCAGGCTCTATTAAGAGAATGTTGTTGCATATTTTTGAATCTTTTAGTCCCAAACCTCCATCTATCTTTACAAATAGTTTTCCAATTGCCATGGGATTTGAGCCTCTTCCTTTATTTTTACTCCGAAGTAGTTTCTTTGAATTTGATTGATTCTGATATGAGTCTTGTCATGTAACTCAAATAGATCAACTTAATATTGAGCTGTTGTGCATAAAAAAGTTTGAAAATTGAGTTGTTTTCCCTGCCTAACTTATGATTTTTCCTTCCCAAGCTTGTAATATATGTTGTATCTTATCTAAAGTATGGTTGAAGAATTTGTCTCTACTTCTTGGAACTACAAGCCGAGAACCCAAATATTTCTCTTCAGGATCCATTTGTTTCATTTTGAGCATTTTAAAGATATCTTCACAGTTTTTTTGCTTAAGTTTTTGCGAAGAAAATACTTGATTTCTATAGATTAACCAATTTTCTTAAAGAAGAAGTAAATTTGTTATTGATATTTATACGAAGTTGTTTATGGCCCTTCTACTATATTTTTTTGAATAAGATACAACCATCTGCAAATAAAAGGTGTGAGATAGTTAATCTAGTATTTGTCTTCCTCACCGCATCAATGAGATTTTCTCATGCATCATTAGATAAGGGCCTACTAAATCCTTTCTTGCGGAGAATAAACAAATATATGAAGATTGGATCCCCGCTTGGGCCTCTTGAAGGAGAGAAATTATAAAGGTGAACCATTCATTAATATATTTTTTTTTGAAATACTTAATAGAGAAGTGATTGATTAGTTGACACCATTTATGAGAGAATCAGAGTGATCGATTTGATTTTATGTTCAATCATCTCCTTGGACCACAACTTGAATAGAGGGAGTAGGCAACCTATTTTCAAGTTAAATCTCGAAGTTGAATCACCATAAGGCTTATAGCCTTATTGTTATTGTTGTCTTTCCCGGTATTCATTGCTATAAGACTAGCATCATGTATAACATACATTGTCGGTATGGTGGAGTGATGGTGTTGTAGAATCCCAATATATTGCAGCTTGTTGACTACATTGTCTATACGTTTTCCGTCAATATTAGTTTTAAAAACTTTATTAATATTTTATATTGCCATTTTCTGGTATGTACGATCCTTGTCAGGTGGTCGAGAGACGTAGGCTTTGGGAGGTGTTGTCTATCATGCGTTATATATGGGAGATTATGTGGAGTTTATGTGGAGATTTTAATGAAGTCACATTCATGCACGAAAGAAAATGTTGCGTGCGGTCTAATAGAGGTATGCAAAACTTTGGCAACTTCATTGATAATTAACCATAACTTAATTGATTGTCCTATTCATGATTCTAAATATACTGCTTACTGGATTAGTAGATCTTCTCCGCATTATCGGAGCAAGCTTGATCATTTCCTACTTGACATGGGTGGGGACGATCATTTTATTGTTATCTCTGTTAAAACTATGGCTCGCCCCATGTCGACCATAAGTCCATTATTTTGAGATACAATATCGAGGATTGGGATATTCCTCCTTAGAGATTCTAAGGAATGTGGCTCCTTGATAGTACTCTTCTTCATCTTATAACTGCTTGGTGGGATTCTTTCGTGGTCTCGGGTTCTCCAGGTTTTCAGTTAGGGAACAAATTTCAGGTCCTTAAAGCTAAGCTAAGGGTGTGGAATAAGGATCTTTTTGGTAATATTAATAAAAGGTTTGAGACTACTCTTCATCAAGTGAAAATGCTAGACCAACTAGCTGATGATGGTCCAAAATATGAAGAGAAAAAATCTGACTTGAATATTTTAAAACTCACTTTCGAGGGCATTGTAGATATGCAAGAGCTACACTATAAAGCTAAGTCTAGAATCCAATGAAAATTGGAAGGAGAACGGAACACTAAGTATTACCACAGAATTGTTAAATCTAGAAGGAGGACAAACACTATCTCCCGGCTTCGTATTAATAATAGTTGAATTGATGACAAAATTTAATCAAGGATAAAATTGTTTCCTATTTTTAAAACAGATTCAAAATTAGTGATGGCATCAATTTTTCTCTTTCCAACTTGGGCATAATTCCATATCAGCTGATGATAAAGAGGCGCTGGAAAAAAAGTATTAATGAGGATGAGTTTTTAGTCGCGTTAAAGTATATTTTCCAGGTGTTGATGGTGGATTTTCATTTAAGGTTAAATTTGTAAGTAACCAGAAAAATCATGCGCTGACATCTTGTAAAAGATAAAGCCGTTTGTAAGTGATGGATACTCCTCACTTAATTCACCAAGAATGGAGCATGTAGCAACAATCCCATTCTGTGAATACATGAAATTCCTCCGAGGTTGGAGCATGTAGCAACAATCCCTTCTGTGAATTTCATATCGGCCTTGTATTTCTGTACCCATTATCGGTGTGGCATGAGGCGAGTGTTACTCTTACGAGTAACACGAACCTCAAGCACTATAATGAATCCATGTACGAAATACCCGTGGGCTGATTCTCGGTGTGTTATACTAGCCCGAGACCTCTCGGTGTGTTATACTAGCCCGATTGAGCCTCTCGGTGTGTTATACTAGCCCGATTGAGCATCCAGGACTTGACTATATCGGTCTCCGGATATGATCGATCATGAGTCATCCAACTCCACAAGCATGATTGGATGGCCACGTATCAATTCCATCACCCCCAAGCGGGTATGGAATACACACGGCCTTAGCACTGCCAAATACGATACGATCGCGGTCATCCAACTCCACAAGCATGATTGGATGGCCACGGATCAATTCCATCACCCCCAAGCAGGTATGGAATACACACGGCCGACCCACATGGTCGACCATTGGCCTTTGCTTGCCAAGAAACCGTCCATACCAAGCATTATGGACGGAAAACCTAAATTAGGGTTTTGCGGCATATTACATGTCTGCAAAAAGCAGTCTCAACCATCCATCTTCGCGGGTATAGATGGAGGGTGTAGATGTAGACTCAAAGGGCCGGAGCATGACGACACAATCACCATGTGACCGCCTACACACTTGGCCAATCGGTCAAAGCCAACCGTGGCTGGTTACAACAAAACCGTCAGCCCAAAAGAGCATGGCGCGCGGCTTTGAAAGCCAAAATTAGGGTTTCAAGTCATCACGCGCGTCCATCTTCTCCGGCACGAATGGAGGGTCACAGATTAGATTGAGCAAGGGTCGGTCACACCAAGCATGACCACCGTGGGCCCATCTACCTCCTCTTGCGGTCGGCCAAGGCACATCATTCCCGGCCAACCCAAAACGCACGCCCAAACTCGTGCGATTACACTCCCAAATCCTAAAGCCCGATCTCGACCGCTCAACTTCATAGGATGATTTGAATGGCTTAGATCACGTTTTCATGGGATAATCGGTATAGGTGTGAACACCAACCTACCACCTACACGGTAGTGTGATCGACCAAAACCAACCAATGTTGGTCGCTTCAGAAACAACGTGCCCAAACTAGGGAATCACGCCGGTTTCCAACTCCTTTGCGGCGAGGGATTTGCGCAAGCCGATCTCGACCACTCCTCTTTCCGGTCAAATTGAGTGGCCCGGATCGCGCTTTCATGAGGAACGGAATACGGGCGCCCACACTATCATGCCCGTCAACACGCATGTATGGTCGGTCCTCTCTAAAATCCTTCCCATGCTTGGTTTCGACCAAGGTGAAGAGTGATGCTTGCGCACCTCTTTTAAAACCCTAATTTCATCAACGGTCGCGGATGAGTGTCTCAAACATCATCTCATCCGTCCGACCCTCACCGGCTTGGTTATACAACCACAGTCGGGAGTTATTTGGTTAGTGAACGGTCATCACACGTCACTTCACCACACCGAGAAATGCGTGCTGCATAAAATACACACGATCTTGCACAAGTATCGACTTTACGAATAACGCGGTTATTCAATTCACGATACATGCTATCTTTCGTGGACCCACGATCCACATTCCGGACATCAATCATGTCACAACCGGGGATACTTGCTTGGGGTATTGGTGCGCGGTTTACGGCGTGCGGCGTGCAACGCGCCATCATAAGAATGTGTTAGGGAGTCATGGACGGTTAGAGATGAACGGAGAAGTGGGCAAGACTGGTCGTGCGTGCAGACACACAACTCCACTACTCCATCATTCCACTACCTCCACTTCCCACGAGAAACGTGAATGAGGCTCAATGACTTGTATAAATAGGTTCTCGCCCTATTTTCAAAAAACAACAAGGAAAAACAAGCCAAGACGAGACGAGAGAAAACCAAGTGTTGATACCGTCATATTCAACCATCTTACGTCACAAGTCATAGCAAGCCAACACCTTCACAATCTCAACACATTCTTCGCTTCCCTCCCTAAGATCAACCCCATCTCCTTCACTTTGTGACCGAAACAAGTCTGGAACGGCCATTTCTTGGTTTAGGCCGGACTTGCACGTTGATTGATCTCTCGAATCTACAAGCACTCACCGCGCAGTGCATTTGTTGTAGGTTTAAATTCATTCCTCATCACACCCCAAATTACCAAATTCGGCAGGAGTAATTTTCACCCATCAACAATTGGCGACCACAGTGGGAGATTAATCTCTCGGTTGTGAAATCAATTTCTCCAATACCCAATCCTGTTTGGCTAAGTTCCGAGATGGTTGGTCTTAGGACTTCCTCAACAAATTCAAATCCGGTCAGAAGTTCCTCCAACGAAGACGCCCCTCTTCCCAATGGCGTATCTGTGGCGCAACGGGAGGAATCCCAACTATGAGCGAGTTGGCCGGATACCAGAGACTCGGGACGAGGAACATGGAGCTGATCAAAGAAGCGGAACGGCATACTTGACCTCCTCATCAAGATGACGTCGGAAATGAGCGTGCCAGAGACCTTTACAGGGGGACTAGTCCCCTCGGATCAACGGTTTTACTACGAACAGGAGGCCGGTAGAGCGACGGAAGTTTGTGCGGTGGAAGACTTGTGTGAACTTGCACCTCTCCAAAGATCAACGAGCGAAGAGACGTTTCTTTGCAGTCAATAAAATAGCTCGGACGCATACCTTGCTCCTTCTCGTCCGGGGGTCTCGGACTGAGCGGAAACATCTATAAATAATGTTACATTCACGGAAGATGACATGATGGCGGAGGAAGGTCACAACCGAGCCCCTACATGTTACCGCACACATCAAGGGTTCGAGTTAGGAGGGCCCTCGTCGACACAGGAGCATCTTCGAACGTGATTACTCTCAAGACTCTCAGGACAGCCAAGGTCAGCCCATGCAAGATTGTACGACGACCCACCACGATGACGGACTTCGAAGGGAATCAAACCGGCACATACGGGTATGTCAATTTAAATTTATCGGTAGGACTGTTCGGTCACGAGCAAAGTTTGAAGTCATAGAAAAGGAGCCAGGACTACCACATGATACTAGGGAGACCGTGGCTTCACCACAACAAGGTCATTCCTTGACGTATCACCGGTGCTCGAAGACCGTGCTAAATGAGGAGGTCGTCGTATTCCCGCATCATTGTCTCCGTACGCGCCAATATGTGGAGTGGAGCTATTCGAGTCAAAAGATGCTCAGCGGAAAGTCCGACAAAATCATATGCACTCCGCTACCCACGTGGGCTTCAATCCAGGAGGAGGACCGACTTACATCGCTGGGGGCCAAACACCACGACATACTCTCTCCGACGAGACGACCATCTCCAACCAGTGAAACTTCAGCCCATCCTCACGCCAAAAGGGAGCGCTCTTTCGAGGCAAGCCGTGATCGAAGAGGGAAGACAATATACGGCGCAACAGCAATTGCGGGAGAGACCATCCAGTCTCCGCCCAATTGGATACCGCAAGAACGACGGAACACGAGAGGAGGTATTGGACGCCCCGCAGCGGCTACAAGACGGAACCAATTCCACGGCGACGAGCTCGAGATTGTTAACATCGGGATCTGATGAATCTCCCAGCCGGTCTCTATCAGTTCGACTCTATCCATGAGACGAACGTACAAGCCTGGTTCAACTACTCAAGGAATACCAAGATGTATTCGCCTGGACATACGAAGAAATGCCTATCCGGATGAAAAGTTGGTCACCCATCACTTACACGTCGTGCTGGATCCAAGCCAATCAAGCAACCTCCGAGGCAATTCGGACATGAGGTAGAAGAACAAATCAAGAATGAGATTAGGAAAGGCTGCTAGTCTGCTGGCTTCATCGAGACCCATTCATCATCCGACTGGTTAGCCAATGTGGTCCCGGTTAAAAAGAAAAGTGGACAGATTCGATGCTGCGTGGATTTCGAGACTTGAACAAGTCTTTGCCCCAAGGACGACTTTCCTGCCTAACATCGACATGTTAGTAGACGCCACTAGCGGGCACGGCATGTTTTCCTTTATGGATGGCTACGGCGGCTACAATCAAATAAGGATGTATGAGCATGACGCAAGTAAGACTGACTTTCAGAACCCCTCTTGGCAATTTCTACTATCTTGTTATGCCATTCGGTTTAAAGAATGCCGGCGCAACATACCAACGTGCTATGACGGCAATCTTCCACGACATGATGCATAAACAAGTAGAAGACTATGTGGATGATATTGTGGTCAAGTCAAAGGCTCGGTGACCACACCAACGTCTTACGGCAAGTATTTGAGAGGTGTCGGGAATACAAGTTAAAGATGAATCCTTTAAAATGTGCTTTCGGTGTCTCCTCAGGTAAATTTCTGGGATTCCAAGTGACCGCAGAAGGAATAAAAGTAGACCCGTCCAAGACTCGAGGCTATCCTCACAATCCGCCTCCCGAACCGTGAAAGAGCTCCAAAGTTTCATGGGCAAGGTAAACTACATTCGACGTTTCATACCTGGTTTAGCCCAACTTACCGCCTCATTCACCCCCTTCTTTGAAGAAAGGAGCCAGCTTTGTTTGGACCGCAACTCAACAGGAAGCTTTAGGAAAGTCCAACGAATACTATCATCTCCAACCGTCATGAAATCTCCGTACAAGGGAAACCATTGGTCCTCTACACCGCCTTCGGTGACACCGCCGTGAGGGCCTTACTCGCTCGGGAAGACGACGAGGGGAATCGAACGTCCCATATACTATTTCGAGTAGAATATTGAGAGATCTTGAACTCCGATATCCCCAGCGGAAAAGCGTGCTTAGCTTTAATCCATTCCATTCGGAAGTTTAGGCATTACCGCTATCCAACGAGGGTAATACTCGTGTCTAAATCCGATCCTGCAAAGTTTTTGCTTTCAAAGCCGGTCTGGGGGGAGGACGGGAAAATGGCTTCTCCAAATGTCGAACTAGACATAACATGCGCATCGCCTAGAGCTATCAAGGGTCAAGCGTTGCGAGACTTCTCGGCGACATTTCCGGAGAAGGTACTACGGATCGCATGAAGAACTCCCGGAGAATTCCCAGACGTCTCCATTCGGAAGAAGAGATGTGGCTTTTGTATTTTGTGACTCCGCTACCCCTAGCGAATCTGGGAGGAGCGAGGCGTAGTGTTGGTCTCTCCAACCAGGAGAAGTATTTTCACATTCCTTCAAGTTAGACTTCGAATGCACCAACAACTCGAGAATATGAAGCTTTCCTCATAGGGCTTTCAATAGCTAAACAAGCGGGAGTCACACGTCGGAGATAAGAGGTGACTCCAAGTTACTGGTGAATCAAATGAACGGAGTATATGCATTAAAAGAAGTAACACTAGCCCCGTACCGATCAGAAGCACAGAGGCTACTAAACTACTTTGCCGATGCAACCATAACCCACGTCGGTCGCAGCAATAACAAACACGCCGATTGTCTAGCAACATTGGCTTCCAAGCGAAGTTCGAGGGGCGGAAGAAACTCGACGGTGAAAAGGAGAACCATAGAATCGACATGGCTACCGCAACACAAAGACACTAAGGCCGACGATTGGCGAACTCCGATCATTCAAGAGCTCAGCAGCTCACTTTCCCGAGGAAAGGTCGGTCTCAAAACCCGCAAAACTTCTTCATGCTTCATGGTATCTTTGTATCATCGGAATCCAGACGGCTCCATCCAAGATGTCTAGGGGTGACGAAGCGCAACTGCAGCTGGATCGTATTCACAATGAAATTTGTGGGCAATCATTGGTGGTAACACTTTCTGGGCGACTTCAACGCTGGGTTATTGCGGCCGAGAAATGGAGGCTCAATCAGGACTCGTGAAGTCTGCTCGGTGCCGAGACACCACCACACCAATTGGAGATTTTTAATGTGAACCGCATAGGGGGCCCGGAGAGAGCCCTACATTAGTTATCTACGTGATGGGATAATTCTGAGGTCAAAAGGACGCTATTAAGATGAAGCGAGAGAGCCAAGCGGTTCATATTCCACGAAGGGATCTTATACGCAAGAGCTTCGGAGGTGATATGCTACGGTGCACGGGTGGAGAAGAAATCCCGGACATCTTTGAAGCGAGACACACGAAGGAGAACATCAAGGGAAGAGAAGCTGTTTCTCCAAATACACGAGAAATACTATTGGTAGACCATGGAGGATGATGCAGCCGTTTTCGTCCAAAAGTCACACATGCCAAATTCATGGGAACCTTGTTCATGCGCCTTCTACCCCTACGCATTCTATAAGCGACCCATGGCCATTTCTATTCATTGGGACTGGACATTATCGGGAAGATTAATCCACCGTCATCGAAGCGACATGAGTATATCATAACCGCAACGGAATACTTCACCAAATGGGTAGAGGCCATCCCCTACGAGGGACTACGGGAGCAACAATTGCGGCTTTCATTAAAGAATACATCATTTGTCGTTTTGGCGTGCCCAAGCATATCATCAACGATAATGGCACTCCCTTCGCCAACAAGCGGTACGGGAGTTCTTTGGAGGAGTACGGCATTAAACAGGTCTTCTCCACCGTCTACTATCCTCAAGGAACGGGCAAGGAGAGTACCAACAAGACATTGATCAGGATCATCGATCGAACAGTACACGACAATCCCAGGGAATGGCATGATCAGTTACCAATGGCACTATGGGCATACCGTACATCACCCAGAAGCTCCATTGGGGTCTCGCCGTACTCACTCGTCTACGGAGCGGACGCCATTCTCCCAGCAGAGATCAGAATCCCATCGGCCGGGATTGCGGCGGAACGGGATCCACTTTGGAACGAGGTGAAATCTCGACTCTAGAATCGCGAGAGTTAGACACTCTGGATTTCGGAAGGAATAAAGCGGAAGAACGCTCGGGTGTACGAGAATCGAATTTCCGGGGCATACGGACAAAATTGTGAAACCACGCGTTTTCAAGGTGGGAGATTTGGTTTTGAAAACGACCAAACACATCCAACAAGACATGCGCACCAAAATTCTCACCGAAATGGGAAGGTCCCTACGCGGTCACCAAGGCCTACGATGCAGAAGCTACTACAAGATCATTAAGGTAGACGAGAGGCAAGTTTGAAGCGGTCATCAATGGAAAGTGGCTCAAGGCATATTACACCGACCACTATCTGTTTGTGTCAACAATACGGGCATTTATTTTCATTACATGTTTGAATCATCAACTATATTGAGAGATGTGTCAATGAAAAACCCTGTTTCACCAATCAAAACCCAATGCAATTTATTCCACAAAGATGTTCAAAACTCTTGACATAAACGTCATTAACAATAAGGGAGTACTGACTTAGAAGAGGCCATCTAGAAGATTATAATTCCTTGAGAGCATCATCGGGTCTAGCCCGATATCTCTCCGTTCTTTTCTTCAAGTCCCGCACTTTTGACTTGCTCCACCTTCTCGATTCTGCAGCCGAGCTTTCTCCTCTTCCAAGATAGCTTTCGTAGCGGGGACAACATTTGCGAGGATACCAACTCGATCAACCTTGATGACATCAAGACGTTGCCGCAACCAGCCCACGTTGAACTTCATGGATTCACGTGTAGATACCATATTCTCCCACTTTTCGAGATTTGATTCAAAGAACGTTGCGGATAGAAATACTCTCCATCTCCGCAATCATGGGAAGAAGGCAAGTTTACCGCGGTAACCAAGGCGAGAGGAGCAATGTCGGACCACATTCCCGGTTGCGATATGACCGTACTTCCTCCACAACTTGGTGTACAAACCCACAAACTCCTTCCGCACCAAGAATCCACCGACATCCCGATAGTTTGGAGGATAAGCATTTCATGCGAACATCGAATGAAAGACCTGCATTCGGATATTCATAAGATGAGACACCCAGTTCAGCGTCTTCGAGGTTCGCAGGGGTAGGCATGTCTGAGTTTGAAGAAAGAGGAATGGTTAAGTCATCGTCGTCAATGACCGTCACACATGTTCCGGTAGGATATCTATGCAAGAATGAAGGGATTATTCACCTGACCGTTATGAAGAACAAACAATGTTTCAAGAAAGAAAGAAGAGACAAACCGGTATGATCTTCTTGACTCGAAGAACACGAACGGGGACCGATCATCATGAAGCTCGGACGCGGGTCGTACACGTTTAACGGGAGATCCTGGATGGTATGAAGAAGATGATCCACTGTTGCTAGACATGATGGGAAATAGAGTTTTTGCAAGGAAGCTCTACTGTAAAAACGGATCAAAAAATCTCTTCACCTGCATAAATACCGAGGAAACCCTAAGACGATTACGGCGCCCGATATATGAGGATTCAACGCATGACTAAGTCGGGATTTCTAAACACAACAATTCAACCAAGAATGTGCAAGCACCCACGCCCTAAATCCGGTAGAAGAGGAATCCTATCCCCGACTCAAACATCTGAAGGAGCGGCCGAACTCATACATATACGAGAGGAACCAAAGCGACTCACGGATCAAGTCCTGCTTCCTTCGCATCCTTAATCAAGACCAACCAGTTCCAGGGAAACGCCTGACAATGCGAAGCTATCCGGTAAATATGTATTCACTCCGGTTTGGTCATTTCTGTATGTCACCATCTCATGCCTACCACACAATAATGTAACCATTATGTGCTAGGCAGGGGACTTAATGTTGATGGTGGATTTTCATTTAAGGTTAAATTTGTAAGTAACCAGAAAAATCATGCGCTGACATCTTGTAAAAGATAAAGCCGTTTGTAAGTGATGGATACTCCTCACTTAATTCACCAAGAATGGAGCATGTAGCAACAATCCCATTACGTGAATACATGAAATTCCTCCAAGGTTGGAGCATGTAGCAACAATCCCTTCCTGTGAATTTCATATCGACCTTGTATTTCTGTACCCATTATCGGTGTGGCATGACGACCGAGTGTTACTCACGAGTAACACGAACCTCCAAGCACTATAATGAATCCATGTACGAAATACCCGTACAAAGTGATTCTCGGTGTGTTATACTAGCCAGAGACCTCTCGGTGTGTTATACTAGCCCGATTGAGCCCCTCTCGGTGTGTTATACTAGCCGATTGAGCATCCAGGACTTGACTATATCGGTCTCGGATATGATCGATCATGATCATCCAACTCCACAAGCATGATTGGATGGCCACAGATCAATTCCATCACCCCAAGCAGGTATGGAATACACACGGCCTTAGCCTGCCAAATACGATCGATCGCAGTCATCCAACTCCACAAGCATGATTGGATGGCCTGGATCAATTCCATCACCCCCCAAGCGGTATGGAATACACACGGCCGACCCACATGGTCGACCATTGGCCTTGCTTGCCAAGAAACCGTCCATACCAAGCATTATGGACGGAAAACCCTAAATTAGGGTTTGCGGCATATTACATGTGCCGCAAAACAGTCTCAACCATCCATCTTCGCAGGTATAGATGGAGGGTGTAGATGTAGACTCAAAGGGCCGGAGCATGACGACACAATCACCATGTGACCGCCTACACACTTGGCCAATCGGTCAAAGCCAACCGTGGCTGGTTACAACAAAACCGTCCGCCCAAAAGAGCATGGCGCGCGGCTTTGAAAGCCAAAATTAGGGTTTCAAGTCATCACGCGCGTCCATCTTCTCCGGCACGAATGGAGGGTCTGAGATTAGATTGAGCAAGGGTCGGTCACACCAAAGCATGACCACCGTGGGCCCATCTACCTCCTCTTGCGGTCGGCCAAGGCACATCATTCCCGCCAACCCAAACGCACGCCCAAACTCGTGCGTTACACTCCCAAATCCTAAACCGATCTCGACCGCTCAACTTCAGGATGATTTGAATGGCTTAGATCACGTTTTCATGGGATAATCGGTATAGGTGTGAACACCAACCTACCACCTACACGGTAGTGTGATCGACCAAAACCAACCAATGTTGGTCGGCAAACGCGTGCCCAAACTAGGGAATCACGCCGGTTTCCAACTCCTTTGCGGCAAGGATTTCTGCGCAAACCGATCTCGACCACTCCTCTTTCTAGGTCAAATTGAGTGGCCCGGATCGCGCTTTCATGAGGGAACGGAATACAGGCGCCCACACTATCATGCCGTCAACACGCATGTATGGTCGGTCCTCTCTAAAATCCTTCCCATGCTTGGTTTCGACCAAGGTGAAGAGTGATGCTTGCGCACCTCTTTTAAAACCCTAATTTCATCAACGGTCGCAGATGAGTGTCTCAAACATCATCTCATCCGTCCGGCCTCACCTGACTTGGTTATACAACACGGTCGGGGAGTTATTTGGTTAGTGAACAAGTCATCACACGTCACTTCACCACACCGAAATGCGCACTACGCATAAAATACACACTATACTGCACAAGTATCGACTTTACGAATAACTCAGTTATTCAATTCAGCATTACATGCTATCTTTCGTGGACCCACGATCCACATTCAGGACATCAATCATGTCACAAGCTCGGGGATACTTACCTGGGGTATTGGTGCGGCGGTTTACAGCGTGCAGCGTGCAACGCGCCATCATAAGAATGTGTTAGGGAGTCATGGACGGTTAGAGATGAACTGGAGAAGTGGGCAAGACTGGTCGTGCGTTACCGACACACAACTCCACTACTCCATCATTCCACTACCTCCACTTCCCACGAGAAACGTGAATGAGGCTCAATGACTTGTATAAATAGGTTCTCCGCCCTATTTTCAAAAAACAACAAGGAAAAACAAGCCAAGACGAGACAGAAAACCAAGTGTTGATACCGTCATATTCAACCATCTTCTGTCACAAGTCATAGCAAGCCAACACCTTCACAATCTCAACACATTCTTCGCTTCCCTCCCTAAGATCAACCCCATCTCCTTCACTTTGTGACCGAAACAAGTCCTGGAACGGCCATTTCTTGGTTTAGGCCGGACTTGCACAGATTGATCTCTCGAATCTACAAGCACTCACCGCGCAGTGCATTTGTTGTAGGTTTAAATTCATTCCTCATCACACCCCAAATTACCAAATTCGGCAGGAGTAATTTTCACCCATCAACACCAGGATAAAACGCCAGGTCCAGACATTTTTCAAGTTAATGCCATTGTTAAATGTTGGGGTTTTATGATGTCAGACATCATGATGGTTGTAAAAAAATTCGAGGATTCGGTTACATTCATTACAGGTTATAGTCTACTTATATCTCTTTTCTTTCGAAGAAAACCGTGGTGGAGGAGATCAAGGATCTCAGGACAGATTAGCTTGTCTAACACTGTTTTTAAAGCCATATCTAAAGTTATCCGCAAAAGGTTTAAAGTTCTCTTGCCTAAGCTGATTTCGAATGCTCAAACTTCCTTTATTAAGGCGCGGAAGATCGTGGATAGTATTTTGATTGCTAATGAGTTTTTGTATTTAAGAATAAAATAAAAAATCCCTAGTTTGGTATACAAGATAGATCTCGAGAAAGCCTTTGATAATGTTAAATGGTCCTTTGTGGAATAAGTTCTCTCTTGTATGTATTTTGGGATTACTTGGAGGATGTTGATAAATGATGGCTATCGTAAGTGTAATCAAATTAAATCACTTATTTCTACACAATTAACTGGTAATATAATGGAAGCAAGGATCGTTCCTACAAAGAGCAGTGAGTTTTAGTTGTCAAATATGTCACAAAAGAAGGGGTTTTGTTATAGATTTTAAACAAAATAAATAATCAAAGCAAATTAAGTTGAGTTGTAAGCAATAGATAGAGATATGATCGAGGAATCCTTTTTTTTACTAAACCGTCAATGACTTATTATAATTTTCTACTCATCGTTAATCATAGATTATCAACAACCGTGGAATAACAACTAGATCATTGTTATCCCCTAAATTCCTTATATCACTGGATACGGAAGTTCTCGACTACCAGATTTTATTCGTTTAAACCACCTAGTAGTAGATCACTCAAGGTGTAATTTGGTTGAACGCTTTATCTTTTGTGAATTTTATAGGTTGATCCTACTAGTTAGACTCTTAGATCTAGGTCGACTTTTTAGTGTTGTTTATACACACAATCACTCCACAAAATCCTTCTGCAAGGTCTCGTGTTCTCAACTTGTGTACAAGTTATTCGATGATTACTTATCTCCCAACTCAATACTAGCAATAGATTAAATAAATAAATCAATTTAGTTGGCCACCTAAACAATCTATCAATCAATCATGAATATTCATTCTAGTATAAACAAGCGATAACTCAAATATAACTCAAATCTTATTTAGAAAGAACATCAAAGTAAATTAATATAATAACTCAAATCTTATTTAGAACTTAGAATTCATCCTCAATCAATAGGTGTTTAGCTACTCTAAATCCATGTCATACATATAAGAAAAGTAAATAGATAATATTACGAAAGAGAAATTGCTCTGAAACCCTAGCTTTCGCTCTGCCTATCCAAAACTTACAATTTCGTGCTCTATTGATATCCCCTTTTTACATGACCTAATACCTATTTATATAAGTTTACATTGCTTGGCCTTAAAGTATCTAAATTGTTTCAAGAACCCGACCCTAAACTACGAAATAAAGTCCTAAAAGATAGTTCTTAATTTTAGCCTTCATGGTACACGTACCAGTATGCATACCATCGATAATTAAGCTTGTTTTGCCCATAACTTCTTCGCCCGAACTCGGAATGACTTCGTTCTTTTTGCGTTATTTTTGTAATTGAATTCTCTTCAATACATGGATAAGTAATCCTTAATTTGAATGAGTTAATCTTGGTATTTGGCCAGTCTCTTGATTTTGAGCATCTTTGCTCTCGTTTCGTCGCACTTCTTCCACTTCTCTTCGACTTGGGCACTTGGATACTTGGAATACTTATCTTCTTAGATATTTTTAGAACTTTGTAGCTCCTTTTTGGATGATTCACCTAATAGAGAAAAATAAGAGAAAACAAGAGTAATAATAATACAAAAATATGCAAGAATAATAGCTAAAACAAGTATGGAATGTACACTAAAATCATATGAATTATGCACTTATCAATAAACATCTGCATTCAAAGGATACCTTTTTATATTTGGGTTAATGGCAGTTTTTCCTGCGGTAAGTTTACAAGTGAAAAAGGCCTTTGCCAAGGGGATTCGTTATCTCAATTCATCTTCTTATTAATTTCCGAGGTGCTAAATGTCTTGTTATCTAAAGATTTAGTGGCTGGTAAGTTGGATGGCTTTGCAGCTAAGTACGATGGCATGTCTATCGTCATCTGCAATTTGCAGATGACTCGCTGGCTTTCCTTGACGTTGATCTTGAGCAAGTCAGGTTTGAAGTTTTTACTTCTCTCTTTTCGAGTTTGCCTCTGGTCTTTGTGCTAACTTTAGTAAGTGTAGATTATTTGTCGTTGGTGAAGTTACAAATCTGGATGTTTTGGCCTTTGTTTTGGGATGTTCTTGTGACTCCTTTCCTATTGTTTATTTGGGTTGATCTCTTGGAGAGCAGACTCTAGCTAATACCAAGTGGGTTAAAGTTGTCGAATCTTGCAAATCCATGCTAGCTTCTTGGAAAAGGTCTTCTGTTTCCAAAGATGGTAAGCTCACTTTGATTAAAAGTGCTTGTTTTCTACTTCTTTTTATTTTTTGCTAACAAATCAACAGTGAACTAAATCGAGAAGACTATTCGTCACTTTTTATGGCATAATTCAGCTGATAAAAAGAATTACATTGAGTTGGTTGGTCCAAGGTCCGTAAGGCTGTTGATAAAGGTGGGTTAGGCACAAGGAGTCTCAGTGTTACTAATAAGTCTTTCTTTGAAATAATGGTCTTTGAAACTATGGAAGGAGAGAGAATCTCAATGGGCTAAAATCATTTTGGAGAAGTACGATGTTCCAACTAATCCTCACGGCGTTAGCTTATGGAGGAATATTTCTAAAGTGGTGATGATTTTTTCGGTCTCCCCAATTTAAGATTGGAAGAGGCGACCGCATTTAATTGTGGGAGTAAAAATGATGTGCGTAAGGTGCACTTGCTTCTGCGTTCCCTAGAATGTACGCTATTTCCAACAACAAGTAGTGTTCTTTATCAAGCCTTTACACTCGATATTTTCGGGTTATCATTAGAATTTAAACATCTCTCGTAGGTAATTTCTATGCTAAAATTTCTGAATTTTCCGAGGTGATTTCTATCATAAATAACGTTATTTTCTATCCTAACGAAGACGATGGGTTGAAGACAAGTCTGGGGTATTTTTTGTTAGTTCGCCTATACGAAAGAAGAGTGTGTTGCTAACACTTTGAACTTTCCAAAGAAGATGATTTGGTGGCATTCTTGGCCACATAAAGTTGGGTTCTTTTTATAGAAGTTGGTTCTCGAGAAACTTCCAACTATTGACAACCTTGAATAAATATTGCTCTGTCAACTCATGGTGGAAATCACTATACTCATGTTTGCTATCTCTGCAACACGATGGTCGAATCTGTTTCACACTATGGTTTTGCATTTCTTTCTAAACAAGTATGGGTTTATTTCTTCTCTCAAGCTAACACCCCAATGCCTTCTCCTTCTTCCATGTTGGATTTGTTCAAAAATTGGAGTTCGTATTCAACTACTTCTAGGTGTAAAAAGTTTGGAAGGGTGTCACTAGCATTTGCTAGAATATTTGGATAGAAAGAAATGAGAGATGCTTCAAGAGCAAAAAGAGATCAGTTGATTCTATCATTGTGTAGGCGAAGGTTAGCTCTTTTATCGGGCTACAACTACTTTTCCTTTCTCTTCCATCAATCTTCACGATATTATTTCCAACTAGAAGTTGGTATCGTTTGAACCTCAGTATTTATTTTCCCCTTTGTGGGTGTTCCTTTAATATTTTTTTTTGTATTTTTTTTCGGCATGGTGACCGATCTGTTTTAGCAGATTTGTAGCCCTCTTTAATTTATCTTTTTATCGAGAAAAATAATAATCATGTGTATATATATATATATGCACATTTGAGACGAACAAGATGCACAAGCCATAATCCGAGCCAGGCATGTGGAACATCACGAGATAAATCATCAGCAACCATATATTTTAAATCGAACCAAGTTCAAGAAGTCCCCAACTCGAGCCAAGTGCAACAAGTCAAGAAAGCAAGAACCATATATGATATAAGCAGTTGTACTTATACATAAGTATGTGTTGTTAGAGCACTACTCGGTCGAACTCGCATGCATTGCTATCTCAAGCATGTTTGTCAATGTTAGTGATCAAAACTATAAGTCTTGATTTCTAGCCTATTTATAGATGTCTCGGACTAGGACATAGATAGTGTAGTTGAGCTTAGTTTTCACCGGCGTTCATCATTTGAAGACGAAGAACTACTAAGGAGCTTATGGAACTTCTTCGACAAAAGGTATGTGGAGACTTGAACTCATCTATCACTTGGAAAGTCTATTTCTACTATCTCCTATATTGAGACATAAGTCGTGTTAAGATATAGTTTTCTTTATACACATTTGAGATTTGAGATGAGATTTGAGCCGAGTATATCTCGCTTACATATTTCTCGAAATATGTGTTGGTAAGCTTTCGCTCGACCAAGTTCATCTTATATCATGAGAAAATTGCCGAGTAACATCTTACATGGTTTGTGTGATACAATCATTTGATGTAGGCTTGGAATGTTTCGATAATGATTATTTCAATATCTTGAAAATTGCTTTGATGCTAATAGTGTGTGAAAACGGCTATTATCATTATAGAAGAATGTTTCAATGATTGAAATAAAGAGTTTAGAATCTTGTAACCATCTTTGGATATAAGCATAGTGTGTTCGCACATTAGTGTATAAGTCCAAAAAGGGAACCTAAAGTACGCATACTTGTGTGTATACAAAAAGGTTGTAGGCCGTACACATCTTCGCTAGCGAAGTTCAGTCCGTGAATTTCACTTGAGTTTGAAAACCAAAACCAAACTCATCCGGTTACTAAAGTATGCGTACCCGCAGCGTCTTGTGGAAAGTTCACGTCAGTGAATTTCTGCTTGAGTTTGAAAACTAAAACAAACTCAAATTCGGTTATTTAAGTACGCATACTTAAGTGTGTTACTTTTCTAAAATCGATTATCGTGAACCTAAACATTAAACAACAAGGAATGCAATCTTTGCAATCGTGGCTATAATGTTCATATATTGATTCGAGTGAATCAAACCGATTTTGCTTCAATTGTGTTCTTGTATAATCTATGAGAATATAGCAATTGAACAACTCTTTAACTAGTTTCATTTGAGTCATTTGAACTAGTTATGGTTAAGATGAATAAGTTTGATATGAGAGTAATCATATGGCTAACCTCGGTTAACTATTTGTGAACCAACATGGTGTACACGTTTATGTACGGTTACATAAACCTAAATGAGGGTACATTTCATTTTTGTGTAACAAGCTAAGTTCTATCTAACAGTTGAAAGATATTAGCTTGGGAGAATCAGGTTTATCATCTAACGGTGAATATTGAATGCTTTGTTACCAAGGTAACTTAGATTGCAAACCCTGATTTGAAAACTATATAAAGGAGAACTCTAGAAACGGGAAACTTAATCCCCACACCTCCTATGTGTTACTAGTTGAATAACTAGAGTCGATTCTCCTTTAACCTTAGGTTTCTTCTCGAGACCACGTAGGTTAACGACTTAGAGACTTCATTGGGATTGTGAAGCTTGAGACTCAACTATTATCTTGTAGTTGCGTGATCTGATCTTGTTGTTTATATCGTGTTTAGTACAATTGGAATAATTGACTCGAGATTTTATATCTCCGATAGGCAAGATAGAAAAGTAATCACAAACAACTTCGTCTCATCGTTTGTGATTCCATAATATCTTCTTTCGCTAGTCGATTAAGATTATTGTGAGGTGATTGATAATTCTAGAGTCTGTTCTTCGGGAATATAAGTTAGGGATATCGATTGGTTCTGTTTACCTTGATTTATCAAAATGTTTTTGAACAAAAACTCTTGGGTATTTCGTGGGAGACAGATTTATTCAATCCTATAGACTTTTCGTGTGAGACAGATTTGTCTATCAAGTTTTCGACTTTGGGTCGTAACAACTCTTGGTTGTGGGTGAGATCAACTAAGGGAATCAAGTGCGTAGTATCCTGCTGGGATCATAGACGTAAGGAGCGCAACTGTACCTTGAATCAGTGTGAGATTGATTAAGGTTCAACTACATTCCAGTCCGAAGTTAATTGGTAGTAGGCTAGTGTCTGTAGCGGCTTAATAAAGTGTGGTGTTCAACTGGACTAGGTCCGGGGTTTTTCTCGCATTTGCGGTTTCCTCGTTAACAAAATTATATTTTCTGTGTTATTTCTTTTCCGCATTATATTTTGTTATATAATTGAAATATCACAGGTTGTGCGTTAAGATCAATCAATTAGAATATCCAACCTTGGGTTGTTGATTTACATTGATTGACACTTGAACATTGGACTTTGGTACCGATTCAAGTTACTCCTCTTATATTCAATCAGGCTCATGATTTCTATTTGATGATTGCGGATTGAATTAAGAGTTAGAGATATTAAACTCTTTGATATACTTTACTCTAGATTGAGTCTGACTGTCCAGTTGATTCTCTAGAAAGTGTATTGGAGTAAGTCCTGTCAGATTTCCAAACGAATTGTTGGGTGTAGTTGTTAGACCCCCGTATTTTCACGTGTTACTAATTTTTCCTTGAAAACGATACTTATATTAACTTAATAAGTACGAGAAAAGTTAGTGTGAAACTATCACACACCAGAGAATCATGAATATAGAAATCGACGTGTGTAGGGGTGGACCAAAAAAGTGGACCAATTATGGATCAATCCCCTGGACCGTTAAGATTTATAAGGGGAAGGGTTTTAAAATGTGAGTAGGGCCAGTGAAATTGATTTGAATGGTTGAATTTCATTGGTCCGCAATTGGAGTATGAAATTTGGTCCACCTTTAGCTTTTTCGATATAGAAATTACTACTATTAGTGACTCACTTGAAATACAAAAAACTTTAGATAATCTAATTATCTCGAAAGTACTTTGCCAGTTTAATTACTTACCATCAAATTACTAAATGAGTTAAAACCATACATTTGTTAATGCTTTTGATGGTTAAATGTATGCATTTATATCCAGTGACAAATCTCTTAATAAATTCATAAACAGATCCAATGCTTTTCTCACTAAAATGAAAATAGAACTCAATAGACAATATGGATAACTTCATAGGTAGAGATGACATAGATTTACCAATGTTCTGAAAACCGGCCCGGCCCGGCCGGTCAGCCCAGTAAACCCGTGACCCAGTCACTTTTCTGGGCTGGGCTGTTAGTGACCCAGTAAACTTGCAGAAAACCGGCTTCTTTCGTGAAAACCGGGTGACCCGGCCGGGTTGACCCGTGATCCGCCGAACCAATACGAGTTGACCCGTGGTCCAGTCGTTGTCAATAACTAGGTTCGTTAGTTTTTTTTTCAAAAACTTATCGTAAGGATGATGGGATTTGATCCCAGAACCTAGTGCTGGTTTCAGTAACGTCCCTAACCATTGAGCCAGCAACTCTTTGGTTATAATAAACGAATAGTCTTTCTATAATTCTAATTACGATAACATTTTCCTATAACTTGATTTAGCAAAATATAGAATATGGATACGACATTTGTATACTCCTGTGCATGGATTGGCAACATATTCTTACTAGATAATCTTATAGTTACGAATTTTAATGTGTCGAATTCTCATTCAACTTACTAGTTATTAATCAATTTTTATATTTTGGATTGTTATCAGATTTAGATATATGGTTGGACAATTCTTGTGTTTTAGATATTATTTTGGAGTAAACTTTAAGATTTTAAGCTCAAAATATATTAACTATTACGCTTACAAGTTCATAGGGTCCTACATATATGTGACCCAGTGAACCGGGTTGAACCATAGGTTGATTGATTGACCCCGACAGATGATTTTTCCTAAGTCGACGCGTCCGGCAGTTTTGAACATTGAGATTTACAGGCCCAAAGTCTCAAACTTGGAAGTATAGTGGTGGAGTATTCATGGAAACAAAATATGTTCGCATATTTTTATTATTCGTTAATTTATTATAATTATCTAGCAAAATATATATCATTAATTTATTTATTTTCAATTATTAAAAATATTTTAGAAATATAATTATTTATTTAGGGATTTTATTAGTTTAGAAATATCTCTTATTTTAGGTAATAAGTATTTACATAGTTTAGGAAATATTTAAGATAGAGTTATCTATATAAGGAGCTCTATGTATTATTATTAAATGATTTTGGATGAATAAAGAGTATTAAGTTTCTAGAGTGTAATCTCAGAAATGTATGAGTTTTGGATTTAGTCCTATTCAACGCTTCCGCCCTGCATCAGTTGGTTCAGAGATAGGCAACCCTCCTTGATCATGTTTCGAGTAAGAAATTATGGTGTTGTTCGAAGAGCCTCTATCAACGATGAGAAAGAGCAAGTGGTAATAGATGATCTAGAATGGAAGATTAAGGTGCTCACCCTTCAATTGGCTGAAATGCATCATCAGCAAGAGCCCCATCATGGTCCTAGCCTACAGCGAGTGGAAGAAGTGACCGGTGATGAACAAAAAAACCTCGTTGGCGACAGGGCGGAAGGATTTCAAGGAGCTGCACATAATCCGCGAGATTCATTAGAGTCTGGGTTAAAGCTTGAAATCCAAAGGTTTGATGATATTTGTTCTTTTTCTGTAATTGAAAAATATCAAGTTATCGTGGATTGGACTTCCCTACCAATCTATGATGTTTACCACGATGATAAGGTTTCGGTATGTTCCGGATGCGTTGATCCTTATTTTCATAATTTTTACGAGAAGGGAGAATGTTGGAGTATTCATGGAAACAAAATATGCTTGAATATATTTATTATTCTTTAATTATCTAGCAAAATATTATATCACTAATTAAGTTATTTTAAATTATTAAGAATATTTTAGAAATATAATTATTTATTTGGGGACTTAAATTTCTCCATGAGGTGGGACTTAAATTTCGGCATGACCTTGTTCGAGATACCATTGCTGACATGTGTTTTCGTGTCGGGGTTCCTGCTAGGAAAGAAGTTTCCTTGGGTCTCATGTCTAATGAGGGTGCGCTGCTGCGCTCTTTGATATTTTTGTTTATAATTGGGACAATGGCCGTGACATGTGTTTTGATGTAACAGGGGTCTCCCCTTTTACCGGTGGTGGAGTTCGTGCGCTCCATCCTGGTCTTGCCTTAAGTAATGCCATTATGCGTAAAAATAAGAAATATCTTGACAAGTGTGTTGCTCAGGGTTATGTTGGGGCTTTGGCCTTTTCCACGTTTGGTGAACTTGGGGATGACACAATTGTATTTTTGAAGAGACTGCACAATCACTTGTCTAGATTTGATGTTAATGCAAAGAAATGTAACTTCTTTTTCATAGACTAGGGATTGTGATTGAGAAGGGGTTACTGACTTGTTGCTAGGATTCCAACTAGTTTCATTCAGTCGTCTCTTGTTGTCGATGATTTTGAGGAAAGAGAATTAAAAGATCATCGGATTTTATATTAGTTTAGAAAATATCTATTATATTAGGCATTTGGCACTAAAATTAGATCTCTCCAAAGCTTTCGATAGAGTGGAATGGAATTTTCTTAAATCTGCCCTTTCAGCGCTAGGGTTTAGCAATACCTGGATTAATCTCATAATGCAATGTGTTACTACAACATCTTTCTCCATCCTACTAAACGGTTCTCCGGGTCCTACATTCAAAAATTTTAGAGGTCTAAGACAGGGCGACCCTCTTTCCCCTTACCTATTCTTAATTTGCATGGAGATTCTTTCTAGACTTCTAGATAAGGCGGTTTCGGAGAGGAAAATATCTGGTCTAAAGATAAACAAAAATGCCCCCAACATTTCTCACCTATTCTTTGCGGACGATTGCTGCTTCTTATTCACTAAAGCAGAGCTTAGGAGAAGCAAAAACCTTCTTGACATATTATCCAGATTTGGGATATTATGGGTCAAATGGTGAACCTTCAAAAATCTGAATTTATTTCAGCAATAGAATTCATCCAAAACATGGGAAAATTATAGCTAAAATCCTCAAAGTCCCACGATGACAAAAAATGATAAATACTTAGGAACACCTCTATTTTTTGATAAAAAAAGAAAGGAAAATTTTGAACCACTTCTACAAAAATACTACGCTACTCTGCAAGGTTGGAAATCAAAATTACTGTCTCAAGCTGGAAGAACGGTCTTTGATAAAATCTGTTCTACAAGGTTACCCCACTTACAGGATGCAGGATCCTTGATCTTCCTAAAGAAACTCTAGACAAAATGGATAAAATCCAAAGAGATTTTTGGTGGAATAAAGATAAGAACAAAAAAAGAGGAGGTTATTTTAAAGCGTGGGCAAACATTTGCAAACCAATATCACAAGGAGGTCTTGGAATTAAAAACCCACGCCAATTCAACATTGCCCTCTTAACGAAGTCAAGCTAGTAGACTTATCTCAGAACACGATCAACTCTGGGTCAGATTATTAAAAGCCAAATATTTTCCTAATAACCACCCTTTAGAGGTTTCTAGAACATCAAATTTATCTTGGATTTGGACAAGCATACAAAAAGGGTTAAGCCTCATTAAAGGAAATTTTGTTTGGCAAGTCAAAAATGGAGAGTCGGTCAAGATATGGGAGGATAAATGGGTTCCAACTGAAAATAGTCTTCAACAACCGATGGAATCTACGGAACCTATTCCACAAAGGGTAAATGAGTTGATCACAACAGATGAAAATTGGGATCAGGATAAATTAGATAATCTTTTCACGCCTGATATAAAAGAAAAAATTCTAGCCATTTCTCCAAATAGTCAAGAACAAGATAAGATTCGATGGCAACACCACTCTTGGGGACTTTCTCGCGAAAAATATCTACAATTTCCTGATTAACCAAGACCAAGAAAATAGCAACCCGAGTGAAGTTCCTTGGCAGAAGATTTGGAAAATCAAGGTGATCCCGAGGATCAAATTATTCGTTTGGAAATTAGCCCAAAAAGCTCTCCCAACTAATGCAAGATTAGGAGAACACAACAAAGAATTCAATACGGATTGCCCAATGTGTACGCCCAAACACAAGAAACAGAGCAACACCTAATAAGAACTTGTCACTTCGCTAGATTTGTTTGGTTTGGCCTATCTTTAGAAGTGGTAAACTCAAGAATTATTACTGATTCAATCGAAACCTGGATTAAAGAGTGGATTACGAGACCAGATTTTGGGAACCTCTGAGAAAATATTGCAACAATCGCTTTGGTTCATATGGAAGTACAGGTGCTCTGTAGTCTTTGAAAAAACCAAACCAAACCCAAATTACCTCATAGAGCAAATAAGAAAATTCATACAACAATATCCTCAAGAAAATTTGAAGAAAAGCAAAAGGGTCCAGCAAGGCACGACATACAAAGTAAATTGGTCAAGCTTAACATCGGATTGGATTCTGTTTATAGATGCGGCTTTTAAGAAGGAAAATGCCACAATGGGATATGCTTTTATCCTATACTCAGCGGACGACGAAACTTTTATGCACATTGCAGCAGGATCAGACAGGGCTTTTTCAGCGTTCCATGCAGAATCAAAAGCTTTATTAAAAGCTTCCTCCTGGCTCAGTAATAACATTTTATCTAGCGTTACTCTGGTTACAGATTGTAAAATGCTAGCTGAAACCATCAATATGGTTAGTCAGATTCCCGAATGGAATGCAGAAAACACAATAAAAGAGACTCAAACCATCCTGCAAAAACTCCCTCAAGCTCAGGTACAGTATATTAACAGAAGATATAACTCGGCGGCGGACAACATAGCTAAGGAAGCTCGAGCAAAGAACATTCGAAATCTCTCTACCAAAATTCAGATAAGGACTTCGCAATCTAGTGTGAAGACCAATATTTTCGAGAAAAAAGATATTATAAATCTTATGTACTTTGTTGTTTGATTAATATATTACTTTTTGCATCAAAAAAAAAAATATTATATTAGGCAATACTTATTTTGATAATTTATTTATGAAATATTTGGTTATTTGGAATGGAACTATCTATATAAAGAGCTCCATGTAATTGGATTAGGGAGAAGATTTTGATTAATGAAAAATAGTATTTTTCCTTGAGGGTGGTATCTCGGAAACATGAATTTTAAATTTTAGTTCTATTCAACGCTTCCGCCCTGCATCATATAGCATAATCTCAAATGAATCAATGATCATTTAACTGGAGTAAATTTTGTTTTGCTCACTGCTCGATGGTTTTTGGTCTTAGCTATATCGTACCAAATTATTGAAAAATATGATAAAGTATAGCATTTAACCGTTGGAAAATATTAGAATGAATCGTTTTTTGGGGACCATGTTTTTTTTTGGGGACCATGGTTTTTTTGGGGACTAATGTGTTCGGTTAGGAAATATTTTTTGCGACGTAACCGAACTTAGGTTCGGTTAAGAAATATTTTTTGCGACGTAACCGAACTATTATTCGGTTGGGAAATGTTTTTTGCAACTAAACCGAACTATTGTTCGGTTGGGAAATGTTTTTGCAACTAACCGAACTTATGTTCGGTTGGGAAATGTTTTTTGCAACTAACCGAACTGACCGATTCGGTTGGGAAATATTTTTGCAACTAACCGAACTTACCAGTTCGGTTGGTAATTGTTTTTTGCAACTAACCGAACTTATGTTCGGTTGGGAAATGTTTTTTTGCAACTAACCGAACTTATGTTCGGTTGGAAAATGTTTTTTGCAACTAACCGAACTTATAACTAAAAAATTATGGTCCCAAAAAAAACCATGGTCCCCAAAAAACGGTTCAAATATTAGATGTGATGAAGATTAAGTATACAAAATGGGCTTTGGCCCATGAGGTATACGAGATGTTCATGAACGGGTACCGAAAGAACAAAAAAAAAGTTTCAGACTTTCAGCCGTATGAGAGGAATTCCACGGCCGTGCCAATTCTTGCAATAGGTGTCTGCAGCCAGGCCAGGGTAACCAATTAAGCTTTTAAGTTGCCGGGGAGAACATGGAACATACCGCTAGGGGTGAGCATTTGGCCCGTAATCCGCGGATTTAACCGGGACCAACCGTTCTTTTGCGGATGGATGCCCGGACCGTTCGTTAATGGATTGGATGCGGATGGAATTTTTGAAATCCAACGGATAACGGATCGGACCTGGATGCAACTATGAAAATCCGTTGGACATCCATATCCGTTAAATTAAGGACATTTATATAGTTCTATAAAAATACTATGGATCATTTAGGAATTTTTAAGATGTCTGCTTGGGGTGTTGTACATGGCATTTTTATATTTGTATACATATATGGGATATGTAGGTTTTATAAGGAGTCATTTGTGTTAGCTTTATTTTCTTTAATATAAATTTTAACTTAAACAAATCCATTGGATTATCCGCATCCAATCCGTCCATCCGTGCATCCATTGGATCTGGATTGGATGCGGATGCCAGATTTGAAATCCGTAGTGCAATGGATTGGATGCGGATGAGGTGAAAACCGGTCCATACCGGCCCATGCTCACCCTAACATACCGCCGAATCACCTATATTTTTTAAGCTAACTGAACGGCCCATGAATTAAACACTATATATGCATCCGACTCAGACGTGACATTTCTTTCACATTTGACTCGGGATTGAGTCAGATTCTAGCCTAGAGTCAGCAAAAATAAACACAAAACAGGGCATGCCTTAGGAAGTTCTTCCCAAGTTTGCAATTAACGCTACTCTTTGCCATTCAATGGGTAATTTTCTACCTTGTTAATGTTAGGCTATAGGGGTTACGAACGTTTGACATGCGCTTTAAATATCAGATTCATTTTCAAGAAGAGCAAAAAGAGCGCTCTTGAATCTTTGGTTGGACACTTAAAGCCTCCAAGCAGCTTCCACTAGGATCCAATCACAAACCTTTCCATCTTTTTTGCATAACTTTCGGAACAAGTTTTGCGAACCTCTAAATTGGGAAACTCAATATATATTTACATGTGTAAATCTGAAAGTTAACGTAATTCATCTGTTTGATGCGTTAGGGCTTCTGCTGTTCTAGACCGCAGATATGATGAAAGTTAACAAACCCTCTTTCAAAACTCATGGATCGGCGCCAAAACGAAAAAGTGTAAAAAAATTGAAGCTATCAAAAGATAGCATAGAAACTAGTAATTTATGTGTAAAGCTTGTTAGAGACATCTGGTTGAACGAGTCGAAGAACAAGAACTTTGTATTCTCTCCGTTCTCAATAGACGCTGCTCTAGGGTTACTAGCTTCAGGAGCAACAGCTGAAACTCTAAAAGAAATATTAGGGTTTCTCAACTGTGAAAGCCTCGAACATCTGCATACGGTTAATTCTGAAGTTATCGACTCTTTTGGCCAGACTCAAGGACCTCAGCTGTCTTTCGTTGGCGGTGTTTGGGTCGATAAATTTACTCCTCTTAAACCTTCGTTCAAAGAAGTTGCAAACGGAATTTATAAAGCAAAAGCCAAAACTGTCGATTTTAAATATAATGTAAGTGCATATATACCATACAAATAATTATCTTACTCTCTACTGTTTTCTCTTTGTATCTTTGATTCATTCTATATATGTGTTTCGAGCTGCATATAGTACATACGAATTTCCCAGGGACGTTAATTAGTATCTGATTTGTTTCTTTTTAGAGTTTTAGATAATATGCCACTTAAAACAACTATTTTGATTTGTTGTTGTTGTAGAGCGAAAAGGTGCTGAAGAGGGTGAACAGATGGGTTAAGAAAGAAACCAATGGATTAATACAAGATATCCTTCCTAATGGAGCTGTTGATGGACATACAAAGGTTATATTAGCGAATGCACTCTATTTCAAAGGATTATGGAAGCACAATCATTTTGAGCCATCGCTTACAAGGAAATCAAAGTTCTTTCTCCTTGATGGCAATAACTCAGTAAAAATTCCCTTCATGTCGAGTACTGAGAATTATCAACATATTAGTTGTTTTGATAACTTCAAAGTACTTCAACTCTCATACCAATCAAGAACACAAGAAACTGATTTTCCGTTCAAACTGAGTAATATTAATCCATACTAGTAACGCCACATGTGCGATGCACATGCTTGAATTGGATTATTTTAACAACACCAAATTTGATAATAATGGAGAAAAAAAATCTTAAAATAAAAATTTAATATCCTTGTTTGTACTCATTACATAGATAATTTAAAGAGCTTTCCAAATATATCAATTTTGCAAAAATCCGATATGTATTTTTAAAGATATTTAAGTTTTATTTTTTTTGATCTATTTTTAAAACAATGGCATTCCTGTAAATATACAAATATTAACTTAGTTAATGGGGGTATTATTGTCATGTGAAAAAGCTTCACCAAAAAGGGGTCTTTTCTTTATTATAGTAAGATTTTTCTATGTATATTATCTTACCTGACCAACTAGACGGACTAGGTGAACTTATAGAAAAGGTGAGTTCTGATTCAGCTGGTTTTCTGGATCGACATGTCTCGGTCTATCATCCATATGTTCAAACTACGAAGTTCAAGATTCCTAAGTTCAATATCCTTTTTGATTTCGAGGTGTCACGAGTACTCAAGGAGTTGGGTGTAGTTTTGCCTTTTGATGAATCCAAAGCAGAGCTGACTGAGATGCTGAATATTGATAATTTGAGTAATGAACACAAGCTTCATGTTTCAAAGGTTTATCACAAGTGTTTTGCTGAAGTTGATGAGCAAGGAACTGAAGCTTCTGCTTCTACAGATAGTCGTAGTATGCTACGTGAATATTGTCGCCGTAGTCCTCCACCTCCTCCTCCTCCTGTTGATTTTGTTGCGGATCATCCTTTCATGTTCATTATCAGAGAGGAAACTAGTGGCGTGGTGTTGTTCATGGGACATGTCCTTGACCCTTCGTTAAACTCGTGACTTATGTATTCGGCAAGAATGAGGTCGGCTATACCTCGATCTGTTTTTCTTTAAACTTGCTGTGCTTTTAGTTTCATTTGTCGTATATTGCAATATTCCTTCAATGTTGTGCGATGTTTTTGTTATCCTAAAAGTATATGTTTTTGCTCATGTATGTTTTAGGATTATGCTATGCTTATCTTTTTCTTCTGGTTTTCTTTAGGATTTTGCTGCCTTCGCTTTTATGAATGTACACGGATTTTACACTCACTATGGGTAGAAATTTACACAGTATTTTCTCAGAAGTTACGTCTAAGGGAGCTTGTTAATAACAGATAAGAGTGGAGCTCCAGTACCTTAATACATATTCATTCATCCCTACTACCATCCTCATTGTTAAAATTTACATTTCACTAGCCTAGACAGGTGTCGAACCTGCCACCTTCTATAGTTCGCTCGCCTAGGGGATTCAGAAGTATCTAGAGTTCTAAACCCTCATTTCATTTCTTAGTCCCACACCGATAACACTGCGAAATGAACTGTGGTTTATAGTGACTGGAATTTGGAAACTGGACACGACCTTACTTGAACGGGATCTGTTCTATAGGCTCGTACCTCCGTATCCTTGAGTTCTAAGGAGACAGGAACCAAAGTCTGGTTGATGAACCATGACCGCCCGACCAGAGCGTGATTAATGGTGCACAGGCCTATGATGGAGGCCTTGTCGCTGTAGATGATCGTTCTCCGCTTGGCCTTGGCCTGCTGTGGTGGTCGTGCGGTTGTCCGACAGACTCCAAAATCTTTTTTTGTTGGATCAGTTTTTTTTTTTTTTTTTTTTTTTATCGTTTGAAAATGGAATGTCGTTCCAAAGAATTTAATTCTTGATTGATTATCTGAATTGCCTTCTTAATTCAGTGATCGTCTTTCATCGTAATATGGACACTTGGGATACCGTCTGTGCTTTCACTTTTGTTTTTTAGCTGAGAAGAAGAAAACGAGCTAACCTAAACTTATAGGGAGACGAGATGCATATAATAAGGTACTCCTACAAGAATGTCAGTAGAATGACCAGGAATTTCAAGGATAAGTTACGCCAAGAAGGTTTTGGGTCGGTACACAAAAGCTTTACTCTGAAGCTACATGGTATTTCTGTTTGTGCAGATAGCAGTTAAGACTTGGGTGTCCGCGTTGGTACGTGGCTCCACGGTCTGTCCAACCTCATTTCAGTATCTTACAGTAGTGTAAATTGGTAACTTGTTGAGATTATTAGTCCCACATGGTTGGGTTATTTATGATCCTGCGGTTTATAATCTATTAGGGCCTCTCCACTCATGGCCAATTGGTTTTGAGTTGGATGCCCGTATTCTAATATGGTATCAGAGCTTGAGAGCTATTTGTGTCGAGTCAGTTGATCGCACCTTTACTCGCGTCACCCGATTTAATTGTCCACGTGTTTGTAAGACCCGACGAGGCTACACGTGAGGGGGTGTGCTGAGATTATTAGTCCCACATGGTTGGGTTATTTAAGATCCTGCGGTTTATAATCTATTAGGGCCTCTCCACTCATGGCCAATTGGTTTTGAGTTGGATGCCCGTATTCTAATAGTAACTGTAAATTTGTTTATCATGTTTGTTTTTTTTTTCTTGAAAGGTTTGTGTATACTGGTGCCACTAGAGTAATAGCAGATTGTTTTTCTATTCAGAGCATCTCCAACGGGTTGTGATGTGTTTCCTACGTGGTTGGTGTAGGAATACATCCTCTCAAATTGTAAACTCCAAAAATCCCTAGATTTTAGGACTATTGGAAAGATTATCTCCAACCGATAGAAGTGTAGCTTGATATGGTAATCCACTTGTATTTATCTAATTAGTTGGACATGTTTTCTTCTTTTTTAACTTTGATTTGATTGGTTAAAATTTGGAATTAGATTTATCGCATCCTCTAGGAGAAACTCTAAAACCAGAGGACGGATTAGAGGATGTGCTAATAACTAACTCGCCACATCATCCTCACACTCGTGCTTCACATCTCCGTTGGAGAACAATTTTTGACAAAAAGTGTAAAAATCCTATGTGGCCTAAAATTTAGGAGTTTAATGTTGTCCCGTTGGAGATGCTCTCATTTCTTGATCCCTACTTTTCAAAAAGCGCTCTTGTTCTTTGGTTGGACACAGCTATAAAGCCTTTAACCAGTAGGTCCAATCTCAATTCTTTTGCATAACTTTCGGAACAGGTTTTGCGAACCTCTAAATTGGGCTTACATGCGTAAATCTAAAAGTTAACCTAATTCACATGTTTTATGCATTAGGGCTTCTGCTATTCTAGTAGATTATCTAAAATGGGCAACTCTATATATTTACATGCGTGAATCTAAAAGTTAACCTAAGGGGATTTTGATAAAATACACCCTGTGGGATTATCAATTCCTAAAATACACCCGTTTTTTTTCATAATTGCTAAAATACACCCATTTTCACTTTTTCATCCCGTTTTTTGATAAAACAGTTAACGGAGTTAAATACAAACTCGGTCCCGAGCTGAACTGAGTCATAAAAGACTGAAAAACCCTGACTGAATCAAATCAGCATGAGAAATCGGAAAACAGTGGCAATGGTGCGCGTTTCAACAACTATCTTCCTTCACTTCCATGTCTGATTCTCCGGCAGAACCAAACTCTTACACCCATTGTTGGATTCGAATTCTTCTCTTAGCCCTCTAGCCAAACCCATACAGACTCATGGTAACCGGAGTTAAGACTTGGATTGGATGAAAAACTCATCTGTCAGCATTGATATAAAACACATTGTATGCATTTTACTCATGATGGAGATCCATTTCAATCTATTTATGTTGTGCCCTTTTGAACTCTCCTTCCCTGCTAAGAATAAAGTATAGAACAAACACATATCTCCCTTATCCAATTCAAACATTAAACATTAGAGAATCTCGTCCATTCAACAAGTTCAAATGGATGGAACAACTCATTTTCTTCCCTGTATTATCTCGGCTTGAATCTGTCCTGTATCATCTCGGCTTCAATCAATACAACTTACATTTACGACCAACACATTCTTCTTGATATCTCAATTGGCTAAGCCTAAACTGTAACAAAGCAAACATGTTATCAAAATCAAACTTCAACCCAATTCATATTAATATCTCAATCAACATTATGAACCCTCATGAACCTTAATTTTGAAAAATCCCCGATTTTAAATTTTCATAAAGCCTTAATTTTAAAATTTCTGAAATTCTAAGGTACAAAGAAGAATAACAAGTAGAAGAATTAGACTGGTTTTGTTAGTAGAAGAAGAAGAAGAAGAAGGAGGTGGTGGTGGTGTTATTAGTAGGATGGTGATTGCAGACATAGATGGCGGTGGTGCAGTGAGTCAAGAAGAAAAGAGAACGAAGAAGGAAATGATTCTGCGCAAACCTTTTATTCTACCAAGGGTAAATTTGAAATTTCATGTTTCAAATGATATCTTACCCGTTGATATAAAATGGTTGCTCGACCGTTAGATCAGGTGATTGTGGGCCTTAACAGAATTTTGGATGGTGGGTGTATTTTAGCAATTATGAAGAAAACTGGTGTATTTTAGGAATTGATAATCCCACGGGGTGTATTTTATCAAAATTCCCTTAACCTAATTTACCTGTTTTATGCATTATTAGGGCTTCTGCTGTTCTATTAGATTATCGTAGAAATGAAAGGGATGAGATTAAAAGTTAACACGCCCTCTTTCAAACCTCATGGATCGCCAAGCAGAAAAAATGTAAAAGAATCGAAGCCATCGAAAGATAGCATAAAAGCTAGTAATTCATGTGTAAAGCTCGTTAGAAACATCTGGTTGGACGAGTCGAAGAACAAGAATTTTGTATTCTCTCCGTTCTCAATAGACACTGCTCTAGGGTTACTAGCATCGGGAGCTACTGCTGAAACTCTAAAAGAAATATTAGGGTTTATCGACTGTGAAAGCCTCGAGCATCTGCATGCGGTTACATCTAAAGTTATCGACTCTTTTGGCCAGACTGCAGGACCTCAACTGTCTTTCGTCGGCGGTGTTTGGGTCGACCAGTCTACTCCTCTTAAACCTTCGTTCAAAGAAGTTGCAAATGGAATTTATAAAGCAAAAGCCAAGAGTGTGGATTTCAAAAATAATGTAAGTGCATATAGACCATACAAATAATCTTACTCTCTACTGTTTTCTCTTTGTATCATTGTTTCCCTGTGTTTCGATCTGCATATAGACCAAACGGAGTATATGTTCTGTTTCTTTTTAGATTATAAGATAAAATGGCATTTAATTAAAACAACTGTTTTTATTTGTTATTTATATTCAGAGCGAAAAGGTGCTAAAGAGGGTGAACAAATGGGTTAAGAGAGAAACGAATGGATTAATACAAGATATCCTTCCTAATGGAGCCGTGGATGAAGATACAAAGGTTATATTGGCGAATGCACTATATTTTAAAGGACTTTGGAAGCAAAATCAATTTAAGCCATCTCTTACAAAGAAATCGAAGTTCTATCTTCTTGATGGCAAGAAGTCGGTGAAAATTCCCTTCATGTCGAGTACTAACGGTTATCAACGTATTAGTTGTTTTGATAACTTCAAGGTACTTCAACTCCAATACCAATCAAGAACACAAGAACCTGATGCTCCATTCGAACTGAGTGATCCAGAATTTTCTATGTATATAATTTTACCTGAGCAACGAGATGGACTTGGTGAACTTATAGAAAAGGTGAGTTCTGATTCAGCTGGTTTTTTGGATCAATATGTCCCGGTCTATCATCCATATATTCGAACAGGACAATTCAAGGTTCCGAAGTTTAATATCCTTTTTGATTTTGAAGTATCACGAGTACTCAAGGAGTTGGGTATAGTTTTGCCTTTTGATGAATCCAAAGCAGAGCTGACTGAGATGGTGAATATTGATAATTCGAGTAATGAACACAAGCTTCATGTTTCAAAGGTTTATCACAAGTGTTTTGTTGAAGTTGATGAGCAAGGAACTGAAGCTGCTGCTTCTACCGTTAGTTGTTATAGGATAGGACATGGTGCCATAAAGCCTCGTCCTCCTCCTCCTCCGCCTGTTGATTTTGTTGCGGATCATCCTTTTATGTTCATAATCAGAGAGCAGATAAGTGGTGTGGTGTTGTTCATGGGACATGTTCTCGACCCTTCCCTAAACTCATGATGACTTAGGGGATGTCCTTGGTATTTTGATCACTAATTATTTTTTCAGTTGTTTCTTGAATTCAAGATATATTTTGGATACGAGATTTTAGAAACGGATGTTCACTTCATTTCTTTAAGTCTTTGATGGTTTTTGTTTGGCGTGCATATGAATTCCTCTGCGATCTTTCATAGTTCTGTTTTTTAAGTTGGATGGCTCCGAAATGTGGCCAACTTAATTTGTGTATTCTGTTGCCACTAGTCATAGCAAATTGTTTTTCAAAAATTTATAGCAAACTGACAAAGAAAATGAAGAAGGTGATTTGCTAGTAACTCTGCCTGTTGATATTATTACTAAATCAAGTTACTATCTTAACATTAGTAACTTGGTGAAGAGGTTGTGTCAAAAAAAAAAAAAAAAACTATGAGGAGGCAATCATCTTTTTCTTTGTCTTATACTTTTTCAAGAAAGTATGATATCTTCTATGCATTTCCAAAGTGATTACCAGCTCTTCCCCTTACAGTAGGGGTACTGCTGGTTCAAAGGGTTCTTAGGCAAGTCCTGACCAGCACAACTTGCAAGTTCATAACATGGTCTTCATCCAATTTTAGAGGCCCTTGATCATTTATAACTGTACTATATTAAGTAGTTGATCAATGACTAGCACATATAACTGCCTTGTGAACTAATTCATCGATGGCTTTCTTTGATCACTGATAATTTCCATAGCTGTATTATTTAATAGTACCAATTATGTACAATTAGTTGATCGATGAATTAAAATTACACATATGGATTAAAAAAAATCTTTAGATTGTAATTACTTTCTGGAACTTTTATGTAACAATGCTTGCCGATCCAGAAATGGCAAATTAGGGTGTTCTGTTTTGTTTATGGTTAAACATACATGTCACAAGGTGAGGCCCTTTCATTTATAACTGTACGTATAAGTCATGTTGACTCGTACATAGTCTACTAAACACATTCTGGGACCTTGCATATGCAAGACCAGTAGATACATCATGTCCGTGATCGACCTTGTTGTGTAGTTTGATCAGTTTTGTGCGATTATTTTTCTCCTATATGAAGGGAAAAGCTTTACTTGTTGTGATGGTCATAGTGATTGCCTTGTTAGCAGAGCATGCTGCATCCAAGCCTCATGTCAAGCCACCGGGCATCAAGCCTCCGCGCGTCAAGCCACCGGGCATCAAACCACCAGGTGTCAAACCTCCAGGCATCAAGCCTCCGGGCATCAAGCCACCGGGCATCAAGCCACCGGGTATCAAACCTCCAGGCGTCAAGCCTCCACGCTTCAAGCCACCTGGCAAGTCCAAGTGTTACGTCAACTGCCTTCTGAAAAATTGTAAGGGTGTGAAACCTAAAGAAGCTTACATCGTATGTTCAGGAATCAAAAAAGGGATTTGTTTGGCGCAATGCAAAGGGAAACCATCTCCAGCTTTTTTCACCGCCAATACTGCTACTGAAAGGGGTTGCATCTCTAGTTGCATGACTACTAAGTGTAGTAGTATTCAAAATGATGTTTCAGCTGTAGGAGGAGAGGAATTCCACGACTGTGCCAACTCTTGCACTAGTGTCTGCATCAAGGGTAACTAAATAAGCTTTCAAGTTGCCGGGTAGAACTGGAACACGGCCCCGACCGTAAGCATTTTACCTGCTGATCAACTATCAATTATGTGTTAAAATAAAAACCAACTACACTATGTGGTTTTCGTTTATCTTTCTTGTACTAGCATAATATTAGCTCAAGTGAGACACCCAAATTCTAGACTATTACAGTAGTATGTATTTGGGTTATCAGAACCATGCTTAAGTTTAATACTTCTATGCATAACTATGCAATCGATTAATGTATTTTCGGTTGTTTTTTTATATACTTACGAATCTTTGTGCTTATATTTTTGATTAATGAGCATTTCAGTATGGCTTCATCATTTGCATACATTTTGATTTAACATACTATTAGCAAACTCAAGAAGATTTGTATGGTCAGAGCCATGCAACCATTACATTAGCCACAAATTAGATAGGCCCGGTGAATCATTTGCCCATGCAAGAGTCAAGACACTAACCATAAGTCTTTCGTCCTTCCGTTTACATCGGTATTCGCGAAGATTCCAGATTTATTATTTTTCTTTGCTAAAAAGAAGAAAAGAGACGATTCTAGAATTTAATAATCGGAAATGCTATTCCCCTCACTAATTACCACTCTACTCGCAGCTCAAGCTGACATGTCACTTAAACTGATGAAAACGTGGGAGAGAGAAAGCATGTCCTTTGTCGACTGTACTCTGTAAAGGCAAGTTAGAGTTCCTTTTTTTCCCTGTCTTCCTCCGGATCTGAAAATCTCAAATAAAAACCTTTTGTGCTGAAATTTGTGAAGAACCTGCAAATCAAAATGAAGAAGCAATGCCAAAAATAATATGAAACACATCAAATTCAAAATGAAGAAGCAATGCCAAAAATAATATGGAACACATGAAAGTAGTACTCATACAAATTCGAGATTTAAAGAGACCCATGGATAGAAATCATGTTCAATTTCAGTAACAGAGTAAGAAAACAAAAAGAAATTAAAAAAGGTTATTACCTAGATGAGATAACTAGATAATCAATACAAAGATGAAAAGTATGAAAGAAATGAAATGAACCCATTTCTCAGAAACATAAAATCTTGACCAAAAAAAAAAAATACTCTGCTATTTCTTGCTACCACCATTAATGGAGGTTAAAAATGATGACATATAGTGGTAATAACTCATCATCACTCAAATTAAAGGAAAAGTATGCTTTAAAATTTAGGTGCTTCCCATTCCAGTAGAATTAATTTTTACAGTAAAATGGAATTGAAACAAAAAGGAAGAAGATGAGGAAAGAATGGTGGTGGTGGTGGTGGGAAGGGGCAGTCACACTATTCACCGAAGGATAAGATTCCTCTTAGACTCAAAAAATAGAAATATAAATTCACTATAATTTTGGAATTTCACCGTCTCTGTTCTCTGGTGCTAAACATTTCTTAGAGGATTTTTTTTTTTTGGTAGTTATTGGTTCTAATTTCTAGTATTTGGGTTTTTTTTAATCCATTGTTCTGTGTGATCTTGTTTGAGTAACCATTAGCCATCGAATAGAGTTTTTCCAGAGTTCCCTATGTTAACATTAAGACCGATTTAGCTTTAATGTTTGAGATCTTCATGACTTATTATGGGAAGTAAAAAAAATGACTAATCGAGAAGATGAACAGAAAAAAGAAAAGGAATCCACTATAAAGATAAAGAGCCACGTAGTTTTGGCATTTTCACATCTCATCTCTCCACGTCAGCTTGAGCTGTGAATAGAGCGGTAATTGGTGAGGGGAATAGCATTTCCGTTTAATAATACTACTATCTTAATATTATCCTCTTCCGTGTAGGACCGAGGATATTTTGAGTATTAGGTACGATAATAAATAGACTCTTCCGGTCTTTCTCGATCTCATCTCATCTCTTCGGAAAAATCAATCTTATATTCATATTCGGCGATCTGAACTAAGTATCTTCAATACCCTCCTCTCTCAAGGTAATTAATCTCTAAACTTTGATCCTGTTACTCAATTTTCTCTTTGATTTAATTATGAAGATTTAAGGGGTTAGTGATTGATTGATTTGTTCTTGTTGATATATTTTTTTATGAGATCATTCTGCATAGATTTAGACTCTGTGTCTGGTTAATGTTTTTTTTTTTTTTATCATCTTGATTTGATAGGGATAGTCGTTATTGTGTTGTTTTGGCGAGATTAGTTGGAGATTTTGGATTGTGTTTTATTATGTTTCTAATTAGTTGGATCTTTGTTTTTGTGTATATTGTTTGTTGATCATCTCGGATTGATATGGCTTGGATTCTTGTTTGATCATACATAGGTCAATTCCTGCCAAGTTAGGTTTTAAATGGTTATGGATCTGCTGCTGCTTCAATTTATGGTATCATAAGAGTTATAGACTAGTATATGTTGTATGTAAGCTTGATGTTGCTCAACAACTCTGAGTTTGAAATAATGTCAATTTGGATGCCCTTGTGTTTTGGTCAATGTATGTAAGCTTGATGTTGCTTTGCTTGAAATATTGTCAGTTGGATGCCCTTTGTTCTGGTTTTGTATGTAATTCTCTAATTTGAACTACTAATCGTAGTTTACTACGCTTTTGCTAAATCTGGACTTTCTAAGATTGAAATGTTTGTGTTAGACATAATAATCTCTATAGCCGATATTGGATATTGTATGTGTTTACATTGAGAATGACTATTGTGAAAACCCTAATCTGATGAGGTTGTTGTTAAAATTGATTTACAGATGCAGATTTTTGTGAAAACCCTCACTGGCAAGACCATAACCCTTGAGGTTGAAAGCTCAGACACCATTGACAACGTTAAGGCTAAGATTCAAGATAAAGAAGGAATACCCCCAGACCAACAACGTTTAATATTTGCTGGTAAACAGTTGGAAGATGGAAGAACTCTAGCTGACTACAACATCCAGAAAGAATCCACTCTCCATCTTGTCCTTCGTCTTCGAGGTGGTATGCAAATCTTTGTCAAAACCCTTACTGGCAAGACCATTACTTTGGAAGTGGAGAGTTCCGATACCATTGATAATGTCAAGGCCAAGATCCAAGACAAGGAAGGTATTCCTCCAGACCAGCAGAGGTTGATCTTTGCTGGAAAGCAATTGGAAGATGGCCGTACTCTCGCTGACTATAACATCCAGAAGGAATCCACTCTCCATTTGGTTCTTCGACTCAGAGGTGGTATGCAGATCTTCGTGAAAACCCTTACTGGAAAGACAATTACCTTGGAAGTTGAGAGTTCAGATACCATTGACAATGTAAAAGCCAAGATTCAGGACAAGGAAGGTATTCCTCCAGACCAGCAACGTTTGATATTTGCCGGAAAGCAATTGGAAGACGGTCGGACCCTAGCCGACTACAATATCCAGAAGGAGTCCACTCTCCATTTGGTGCTTCGTCTCAGAGGTGGTATGCAAATTTTGTGAAGACCCTTACTGGGAAGACCATCACTTTAGAAGTTGAGAGTTCAGATACCATTGACAATGTAAAAGCCAAGATTCAGGACAAAGAAGGTATTCCACCAGATCAGCAGAGACTGATTTTTGCCGGGAAACAATTGGAAGATGGGCGTACCCTTGCTGACTACAACATACAGAAGGAATCCACACTTCACCTTGTCTTGCGTCTTCGTGGTGGTATGCAAATCTTTGTGAAGACCTTGACTGGGAAAACAATCACCTTGGAGGTGGAGAGCTCCGACACTATTGACAATGTGAAGGCAAAGATCCAGTACAAGGAGGGAATTCCTCCAGATCAGCAAAGGTTGATTTTTGCCGGAAAGCATCTCGAGGATGGTCGCACTCTTGCTGATTACAACATCCAGAAGGAATCCACCCTTCACCTTGTCCTTCGTCTCCGTGGTGGTAATTGAACGTTTCTGCTGATCATCATTGGTTTCGGAGAAGATTGTTTAGCTTCTATGAGAACCTTATCTTTTGTTTTCTGTCTGTGAGAAACTTATCTTTTGTTCGTCCAGTCATCTTTTGCTCTATGCAGTTGTGATCTTACCTTAACAGTGCACAAATAAATTTGCAACATTTACACTAGTATATTTCTTTGTCAAGATTTATATCTGATTCTGGCTCTTGGTTTTAAGTGATCAAATGCATCAAGTCTTCCCAACTGCAGGGAGATGGTAAAGTTGAAAAGAAAAAGAGAATGGTTTGCAATAATTACACTTCTTGGAATCATACAATTTCAACTACAGGATTAACACAACCTTGGGGATCAACCCCAGCTCACCCTAAAGGTGGAGGGGATATGGCACATTGTTGCAATTCTAACTCAAAAACCCCAGCTCACCCTGGTAAAGAAAGTGATCACTTGAGCAAATTCAGAAGACATGAATATTCAATTCAAACCAGAATTTTAATATAAAAAAACAAATTTGTAAGTTAGTAAACCCAGAGCAGCTCTCCACCTTCAGAAGACATGATTAAAGTTCTATTGAAAAAGAATACATGCTAGTTTATTGACAATTTAACATTAACATTTCAGGCTGCAACATCAATTTCCGAAGTAAGAAACCCCATTTGTTGTGCAAACGGATCCATATTATGCTGATGCCCTGTCAGAAATTGTTCCCAAAAAGAATGATTTGTGCCAGGAGGCTTAGTGGTGTACCCGTCGACCAACATATCCACATCAATATCAGGTGAGAACTGTCCACTTCCGAACAGGGAGATCGCGTCATCTACCCCGAATGAATCATTGTACAGATCCCCATGACCCACAAAACCTGCACCAGGAATTTCAGTGCCTTCGTTTTCCAGTCCCATGTCCTGCATGAGGTCCTTTTCCAGTGCGTCAAAGAAACTCATGTCTGGCAATGGACTTGTTGTTGTTGTTGTTGTTGTTAACGCATCTGTTACATCACCAGAACATTGAATCTCCACTGAAGGACGCATTCCTGAATACCCTGATGGGACTGATAAAAGTGAATGTCCAGAGGTTGGAGCGACCTCCAAAAGAGTGACATCAGATATCAGATTTGATGTACTCCCGCTGTCTAATTGTGTATTGGATGGTGAAGGTATATCATCGATGGAAATACTATCTCCATTGGTGAAGCAAGGTTCGGCTCTAATCTGTGAGATGGAAATACTATCTACATCTAATCTGTGAGATGGTGAAGCAAGGTTCGGCTCCATCAACATTGCTTGTGTTGCCTCATTCAATATTGGCTGGTATTTAATGATCTGTCCATCAGAAGCAGGAGTAGAATGACCGTCCTCGAGGTTAGGAAGTCTTCGTTTCTTATTAACTCCAGCAATCTGTCTGTTATTTCCATTCTGTTGCTGCACCAACTGGGCTAAGAAACCTGGACTCTGCACGGCCTTCACGAAAAACGACATCATTTGTTGTTGCTGCAGCTCCATACCTTGCAGCCGCTGCCCTAAAGTTTGCAACTGAAGATCAGTTGATTGTTGTTGCTGCCTCAGCTTAACAACTTCCTGCATAAGCACATTTTTGTCCCTCTTAAGTCTATCTATCTCTTCTTCAAGACCAAATTTCCCCACTTCAACACATGCGCTAACAGATGAACTCTGTCCTTGAGGTTGGTGTTGCTGCTTCTTCACTTTGCCTGATTCTTTCTTCCTGATTCTCTTCAGCAAGTGTTTTTGACCTCTTAAAAAATCTCTGTGCGCATACTCCCACCTGTCACGATTAATCTTCCTGAACCCCTGCAGCAACAAGGGTTTGTTTGACACAATTAGATAACTAAAGATCCCAAATGTTTATGCAGAGAAATTTAAGATTAAAACCTAAGAATCAATAATTAGAACAAATAACGCTAAAGAAATTAGGGAGATTTAAAGGAAAGAGACAAGGGGGCTTACATAAAAATTCAACTGCCTGTTAAAGCTAGTAAATTGTGTAAGCTTAAAATACTTAGGCAAAATATTTTTAGCTAACGCATCTGGTTGCCAAACAACAAAACTATTATTACTTGGACTCCAAGAAATTAAATCATCTGTAGATGGATCATCCACTAAATCATATGTTTTACTCACAAATTCGAACTGTGAGTTCCGGTTCAGTTTATCTGAAATCGGTGGCACCGTTGTATTATTTTTAAATCCTTCCATCAAATCAAACCCTCTCAAGATCAATCTCTATTAAACTTTTTCTTTTTCTGATGATTCAAAAAATCAAGGTATGTATTACCTATATGTATGCTTTTTCATATATATAAGGGAACACCCTCCTCCCCCGATTGGGAAATTGTATGATTAAAGGAATGTGTCAATAGTGTGCAAGGCGGTTAGCGGGTGGTGGGCCGGTCCCAGCTTTCATTTGATAAGGTCTGCAAGTTTGGCCCGTTCGATGGCATATCAGACATCAGAGCAAGTTTGGTAGAAAAATGATACTAAAATCTCAACGTTTCAGGTACTCACTCTCAGAGCCAGCCCTGATGTTAAAGCAATTCAAGCGGCGCTTGATGCCACAAAACAAAGTGGACCACAAATTTTTAACAATTCAATTACTCTTAACGGAACAGTATTATGTTTATTGTGTGTGACATACCAAAGAAATGGTATTATGGATGAAAGATTGGGTGACCCACAATCCAAGATGTGTCATGCCCTTATTCGAACGTCTTTTATAGATACGCCTTTGGCATAATCAGCTGTACGTGATTTGTTTTATTTTTTTTCTTTTTAATGTATATATACATGCTTCGTTTATTTTTCTTCTTTTGTGCATGGTATATGTGTATTCCCACTTGATATATCTTTAATCCTTATATACTCTCGTACATAAGAATTTATGAGCATATACTGAATCCTAATTTGTTCTGTTTCAAAAAATAAGAATCTTCATTTACTTATGAAAAATCCCACATTTCCCTATCATTTGGCTATTAAAATTCATAGGAGCAATCTGATTTTAAGTGTTCGTGGTGATTTTTTCTTAATCATGAATTCTCACCTAGTTGCCTATTAAAAATCGGAATCTATATACTGATTATAATGCACAAATGGTGATTTTTTTTCCTGATTAGCGCTGCTAATTTTTATTTTATTCTACAATTTTTTCCGTATTACAAGGCCACAAATTATTTTCCGAATAAGGCCACCAAAAGGCCAACAACAACACCAACTATTAGATGTTTTCAGTGGAATAGCAAAAGAAGTTTTCATGGAACTATTATTAGATGCAGTCAAAGGAATAACAACACAAGTTTTAATGGAGAAGAAGGAAGGATTGATTCATTCCCTAAACCAGTTATTCCTATGTTATACTATGAAGCAGCAAAAGGTAAACATCAAAATCCCCTCCATGCTACTGATGATTTAAGCCATAATTTAATATTGAGAGCATTTGGATTTGTGATACCCCAACTGAGGGAATTCTTTTGGTATAAAAGCTTAAAGGTTGGGGATTTTGTAAGAGTAACAAGAAAGGATGATAATCAGGTCCAAGGCATTGTAGTAAACAAAAGTTACTTTTGGCTTAAATTGATGTGCAAGGGTGGGATTCGCTCAACGAGATTTAGTGGTATCGATAGTGTTACATTGTTAGAAAGAGATGAGGCTGAAAAAGTATGTAATGAAATTAAAGTTGCAGGTGGTGCTAAGGAGAAGGATTTTGATGTTCCACCAAGAGGTTATAAAACTTGGTTTGAAGTTGAGCTAGAAGATGTCAAAATAACTGCATACAATGTTGACTTCTCCCTCGTGGAAGAGAAGAGACTAAACGAAATGGTTTCACAAGCACTGGCACGATATCAGAATACGCAGGAGGAAACGACAGATGGTGCCTTCCTCAGGAAGGTGAATCCAAGACATGCAGAGAAGCGGGATCTTTACCGGAAGTGTGATTGATTTCACAAAATCTACCGAAAATCTACCCTTTTTGAAAATCTTCCAAAAGTGTGACCATGACCCGTCAACGGACATGTATGCCCTAGTCTTTTACGGAAATACCTGATTTTATCCTATCCGTACGTGTGATATGTGGACATCGGATTTTTTATTATTACTTTTTTCGTTTTTATAATAATATCGTAAGTTTTTTTTTACTGAGACCCCATAATTTTCTTACTGTTGCCACATGGATGTGCAGATATTATATGTAAACATCCAGAATCTAGGCATAATATGATGTTTGATAAGTGTAGACAACCATGTCTCAAACTTCTACACATCGAACACTATTCATAATTAACAAAAATATTAATCATAATAACAAAAAGATTAATCATAATTACAGAAAGATTATACGGTATTGTACAAGAATATAGGATTATACAAGAATTATACGGGATTAAAGAAGAATTATTAGGCTAATAGTGAACAGTAATTTATTACTAATCAGCCTTGATGTGCAGATGATCTTTATCTTTTCACTTCTATATCTTCGACTTCAGCTCTCCCAAAGAGCTAACTTTTTTTCTTCCACAAAACACACCACACACCTTCGGAAGACTTCTATCTTTCTTATTATTCCTTTTCCATTTTTCCTAAAGTGAAGCTCATCTATAAGATCTACATATCAGGTATGGGAAATCCAGTTTTTCAGAAATCAAAATAATGTTTGATTTTGTAAACCCTAGAAATTTGATTTCTAATCTTTTTAGATTTTCAACTCCATGTAGATCGAAAATATGTTCTGATCGGAAATTAGGGTTTTCCATATAGATCGAAAATAAGTCATGTTAGGATTTGATATAGTTGATTGTGATATTTTGTCGATATTTATTTTGCTTTAACAAATGATGATAATGTAAAATTGGATAGAAATTTTCATTTTGATTTCATGAAATAGGTTTCAAATAGGGGTTAATAGGAAGTTTCTTAGTGGGTTGGATATGGATTCTGATTGCGAATGCTACTGTTTGATTTTAGTAGTGCGGTTTTTAAAGATGATTTAAGCAGAAGAGTTAGATTAATATCATTGTGGATCAGCGTGTTAGACAGTCTCCTGAAATGCCAGTCTCAATGTGTAAGCACTATTATGCAGTAGTGAGAAAATGAATTTGGGTTATCTTTAGTTCACAATGAAATTTTGTTGAAGTAGTTATTCAACACCCTTTTTGTTGCACCCTTTTCTGTAATTACCATTGAAGTAGTTATTGAAGCCATATCTACTTATTCAGTGGAGGCCCTTATTGGGGTACTAGTCTCATAATTTGGAGTGGCACATGGCAAAAAGAACAGTGCGCAAACTTGTGTTTTTAGTGCCATTAGCAAGACCAATTCATTGAATTTGCGTTCCTTTGGTGCAATTTTCACTTTTCTACTGTATATTCAGATATTATAAGGGTTGTAATGATTTATTATATGTTTGATTTAGAGTATTTTTGTTTGATGCCCGATATGAAAGTTCATGTGCACTACAATGGTGTTTGGGTACGGAAAACCGATATGTGATACATATATCGGGGTTCATTTACAATATCCGGTTTTCCAAAGTAAATGTTTACTCCAGAGGATATAAAGAAGAAAGTAGCGGGTTTACATGGTTTGAACAAGGACCTGATTTTCAAGTCTATGGTCCAGTGCTGGTTGAAGTTACGGAGGTGTAGACAACGGATATTGATTCTGGACAACAAACCTTGAACTCTTATGTGGAGGAAGCACCAGGAGTTCCATCTTTTTTCGTAATAAGATCTCGGAAAGAGGCATCTCAAAGAAATAAAGCAGATCGTACTCCCACAACTCCCTTTACCAAGAATGTTAGTCAGTGTGTTCAACTGGAATACACCTTCAACCCCATTAGCCCCTACCCCGTAACAGAGTGAATTCCTCCGTCAATGATAACTCCAGCATTGTACGGCACCGCCCAAGTCATACTGGCAGTTTTAATAATTTTATCTGCTTCTCCCTCTAATTGTTATACTGTTATCATTTCCAAAGACTTCAACATAAAGAACACTCGTAACTTTGTTATGTTGCTTACGCAACCTGGTAATAGCTAGCAATCTGTGTATATATTTTTACACACGACACTAAAATAGGTCATGACAAAGATGTATTCCTACATTATCTAGTCTCACTAATCTCTATTATGTGAATCTAAAGTAGAAGTCTTGCACTTGAAGGGTCTTTAACTACGAGTATTTTCCATGTCCACACGCCCTTACAGTAGTTATCAGCACGAAGATTGATGTTATTCCGTTGTGTGGAGATTATTATTCAAGATCTAGATGGAGATCAATGTATGCTCTTGCCATAAACCCAGTACTGAGTCAAGAACGCTGGGTTGTGCCAGAAAATTGGCTCATAGTGCTGCCTCCATACAGAGAAGCGCCGAGAAAGGGTCGTCGAAAAAGGAAGTGATATCTCTCTATTGGTGAAAAATCGGCAAAAGTTCGGAAAAAAGGCTTCAAAGAATCGCCATGAGCAGTGTCATTATGCTAGTACTTTTCTTGCTTGAATTGTGAAACCGGTAGCTTTCGCGATGCTTTTCCTCCGTCGTATGTTTTGTTTTAACTGTGTTTTAAAATTCAGTGTCGTGGAAAATTTTCTTAGATGAAACTAAACCCCAATCCTTTCAATTGCTTTGTAAGTTAAGTTTTTTGTACCTCTCCAAAAGTAAATTATGTACTCTAAGCGTAATCAATTTTTTTTTTTTTTTTTTGGATTTGGACCAATATGGTTGAGTCTCTTAATGGCTAATTTTTCAAACTTATATATAACCGTTAGGTCCTTATAAACTCTATAAAAAGAGACCCTTTGATCATCTCTTCCTCATGCAAAACATAGTTCTAAGCTTTCAAATCCATTCTCATCTATTTCTCATCCAAAAAAAGAAGAATAAAAAACCACAACATGATGAGATCTTGACATTGACATCGATCAAACATCCATGTCTTTTTGGAACCGTATATTCATGATTTTCGTGGCGTAAGAAGGAAATCGCAACTCGAGAACTTTGGCTAATGTTAAGGAAAGATTCGAGAAAATCTTCCAAGAATGCGAAGCTTTCAAACAGGAAATAAAAGCCGTAAAGGAAGCCCAACCCACTACGCCAGTTGTTGTAAGAGTAAGTTTTCAATAATACATTCATTTCAGTATACCTAGTTTTCAATAGTACTATCTAATTTATAATTGAGTTTTGTTATTTTCCAGTGGTCTATGGCACGAGCGGGATATCAAGTAGTTTGTGGAAAAGAGTTTGAGTTTGATGATTGCTACCATATGATGGAAAACACTACCTATGATTTTACCATATATTATGATTAAGCGTTTGATTAGGCGTTTAATGTTATAATCTATTCTATTTTCTTTCCTTAAATGTAACGCTATTTTATTTCCTTGAATGAAAAACCATTTTAAACATGTCAAACAAACCATTTATCCACTTTGGTACTTATAGTCTTATCTAGGGTTTCTATCGAATAGGTGGGTTATCTAGAGTTTCTAATCCAACAGCTGATGCGAACCACCAACGAACGGTTGAGGATGACCCTATTTTCTTCTTGTGCAAAAGCCTTGTGTCCAAGCCTTATTTCACCTGCATCTGCCTATGCAGGCTTTTTGGGAATATACACAATTCTTGTGCAGGCTCCCAATAATATACATCTTGACTATGTCAATTTGACTTATGCTTGGACTATGTCAATTTGACTTTATCTCGTCGAGGTACATGTACAAATTGATGGAGAAAAAGAAAGGTATAAAAATCGAACCTTGGACCTAGTTTCTTATACACGTCTGCTCTAACTTTATTACAGTTTCATCACTACTTCTCTCGTAGAAAAAAATTCAAAAACCAAACTCATTTCTTCTCCTTTTGTAAATCTTTTCGTTGTCATCTTCTTCTTCGTCATCTTTTTATCGTCAATTGGTAATAAACAATTTGAGAGAGTAAACAAGAAATCGAATTCTTAAATGGGGTAAAAAATCGGACAAAAATTAGAAAAAAAATTGAACGCGATTCGAGATGAAACAGGGAATCGAGTAAAAATGCAAAGAAAGGTATAATTTCTGTTCATTCCTTGGTGTGACCAATTCTTTCTAGTGTGCGAGATATTATACATAGTAATTTTATGTTACAACTAATAGTGAAGTCATGTTCAAAAGCAAACCAAATCCACCACTGCCTACCGCCTAGCCCATCTAGGTATGTGGTTAACCTGCTGCTTTTTTAGTGTCTTCTGAGATTCATCTTCCTGGATTTTCTCATTGGATTCATAATCATTTTTATCACCCTTTCGGCCCATGGGTACTTGTTGAACTCTGAAAGGTTGTCCACCAAGTCCCAAAGATATTCTTCAATCCCATGGATGTCTTGGTGCCCCAACAAGAACATGTGCACCACATAGACTAATGACACCTTCACCCTATCATACACTCAACCTTTCACTCCCTTCACATTTACTGAGATGACCCATCATTTTTTCCGATACAATTTTTATGGAATTACTCGTTTCTCCGACAACCTCATTTACCCGGTCCTTTGAGACTATTTTGCAAAAAAGGAAGTCATACAAGTCCCCTACAGTGATTCTCTTATCAGCTGAAAAATACTTCTGCTTTAGCTTTAGTTTTGACATCCTCGGTGGAGAGTCAAAATCGGAATGTTCATCCTTAAATCCCGGAATCTAAGTCCGGATATCAGAGAAAATTCTGCCTTTCCAAAACACAATTCTATATCCTTAACTCTAAAAAGGACCTCATCATTCAAATATTTCCCAGGTTCGACTTTGATCTGCCGACTCATCAGAAAACAAAATATGGCATTAGACCAACATTGATCTCGCGAAATGTTTGTTAAGTGCCCCAGTGCAGTTGTCTTGAACAAGGGCGTCGTCTCTTCTTCAGACAACACACTCCACAAGTTTGCTAGTGATCCCAAGCCGGAGTATTTGCTTGTGTCTCCAGTTCGTCCCCAGTGCTTGGAAGAGTAGACAAAACTACTGTGAAACACAATAAAAAGTTGAAATAAACGATGAACAAGTTACTAATAATTATTAGATAAGTTCTCAAAACTGCAATATTGAAAAAAAATATTTGAGCGCAATAAAACTGCCTTGTTAGTATGTCATATATACTTGTCCTCTGCAGGACCTGCAGATGTTGATCCAAAATATATAGGTTTGCCTTCGAGGTCCCTCAATTTATCATTCTCAATCAGATTCCCATCCTCGCGCCCCTTCTTGGGCGGTCTACCAGAACCCATTGATTGTACCTACAAATTTTGGATTAGTTACTAATGATTTCCAAATTTTGGATAACTTACGAATGCTTACTTACGGAGGATTAGCTACAGTTGGGTTTCTTTCACATGAAAATATAAGCATATGTGGACAGTTGGAAAGACCTTGTTACTTTTCGATAGATGTTCATATTTAAGACAAACCTAGCGATATCGAAGTATAATGAACAGGTCCTGAAGCAGAGTACAGTAAAACTTCAATAAATTAATAATGGTGGGACTGACAAATTCTATCAATTTAGCGAAGTATTAATTTATCGATAAATTAATAAGTTATCAAATTATCGAAACACTCTAAATTTAAGTTTTAAAAAATAAAATAAAATAAAATATTTAAGTTAAACTTAATAAAATAAATTAACTTGTAGACATAAAGAGTATTACATTAACTAGTTGGAAGCCTAACAAGCTAAGCTCCAACAACGTACTACTACATTAATTGAACAGGTTGCTGTGCTAGCACACCGGGGCCGAGCCTCATGGGTAACCTAGCCAAGGAGCCTAAGCGGATGGGGATGAGATTATGTCACAAGGGGGCAAGCTAACTCTACCTTCCATGTTAATTCCTGCAATATTACGTCATTGGAGGCTCGAACACAGGACCTCTGGAGCGCATGAAACTTTGGGAACGGGATGACCAGTGAGCTAGGTGCCCGTTCTTAATGGTTTCCCATAATAACAAATATCTTGAGATATTATTTTCAATTCAGATTGATGTGTAATAAATTTTTGGCATAATATAATTTAATAGAGTATACTAAATTGCATATTATGTGCATAAATTTATATATCTTTTGATGTTAAAAGAAACAAAAAACAACAACACAAAAGACGAGCGTAACAATAGGTCATATTTCTCATCTTAAAGGTGTCAAAAAATCCACGATGACAAACGAGATTCGAAAAGCATCGTGTGAGTATAGTCATTCCAATCCAAATTTGACTCGAGAAACACAAAAATGGCTTCTTGAAAATTGAACATACAAGTGTGTCAAGGATCGATATCAAAATACAATTAAGCGTGCATCGAATCACATCTCAAGTGAATCCAGTTTCTATAAAGAAGCAATCTTATCAATAGTAACGCTAAATGATTTCCTCATACAATTTGAAAAAGACACTCCTAAACTCCTCAAGGACTATAAAAAAATCGAGATGAAGTCCAATGTTGCATAAATGTGAACAAGAAACAAACAACTTTGGAATCTTATTTTAGTAACGCACCAATAATATGATGCTATTATAATGATTATTAATTTATATTCAGTTGGGTCATGTTGGATACTTGAAATTTTTATTATCTTATAAATTTAACGAGGTTATTAATTTAATACATTGGCCCAAGTTGGGACTAGCAAAAAATATTATTTTAGCGAAGTTATTAATTTATCGCGGATTAATTTATCGAAGTTTTACTGTAGTTGGAAGAGTTCAAGCGTTTATGCAGGGTGATTTAACAATGGAAAAGATGAGTTATTAATCTTCACAAGGAGGATTACTGAGTTCGAGCCATATTTTTCCACCCAACACACATCGAGAGAACTTTGTATTGAGATTTATATATACCTTAAATAACAAAAAAAAAAAATTAAAAAAGTACTTAGGCTTTTGGATACTATCACAAAGCATAACAAATTGGCGAACATATGTTCTAATAAATATCAGAACACAACAATCTATAGTAATCATTTGTAGGCTTTTGCATACTACACTTATACGTCTAGATATACTTTTAAGCAATGTTTTTAAACTCGTACGATTTGAGTTTTTAAACTCGTACGATTTACGAGTCAAATCGTACGAGGAGTCATAAATTTCCATTTCGATTCAAATCGCTTGTGTGAAGCGTTTGACCTGATTTAATCGGGACCGACCAACGCTGGTCCACGCTTGCACTTCTTTTTCTTTATTTTTTGCAAAAATGACGCTGGTAGGGATCGAAACTGCGACCTTAGGTCCACATAACAACACCCCAACCATTGAACCGTGTCTCATTTTGTGATTGGTAAGGCATTATCATTTTATTTATAAGAAACTTGGAAAACATATGTAATTTTTGTTGAGCTTTTCACCAATTCATTTGTTTTTATAGGTAAATATACGATTCAAAAATTGACTATGAATCTACGATTCACATTTAACATACGATTCGATTCAAGGATTCTAGAAACGATTCACGATTCGATTTACGATTTAAAAACCTTGCTTTTAAGCATTAGTAAATATCATCTAAAGACTCTAGAACTAGTAGTTCTTCCTAGTTTAGGCTCTTGATGACTTAGAAGACATTGTATCTTGTAGGTATCTATATCCCCATGAAGTCGCTGTTTAGACTCTTAAACAAAACCCATCAAATTAATTGATAAAAAAGCTTCAATTTCAAAGTGTATATCCATCCGTAAGTGCCTTCTCCACAGACTTTTAAAAAAATATAAACCTTTTTCGTCCATTAAAACCGAAAACTACCGTAAAACATAAACCCAAAATTGTATGTTTCATGTCAGAAACTCCAAACATGACATTAAACAAAACTCAAAACTGAAATCATGTCATAAAAGAGAAATCAAACATATACCAAGCTTTAAGACATCATGATTCAACTAAAAAAACACATATAATTGCAAAATCTAGAGTTTATACCTTTCAATCGAATCTTCAAGTATTTGCACCGATTCTTCTCCGCGATCATCAAAGCTAAGATTAGAATTTAAATTTCTAGGGTTTAAAATTCAGTTCGAGAATAGACTAAAAGGACGGTTTTGATACCTTCGATTAGATATCTTTGAGAGTTCTCCCCGAGTTAAGTGGATTGGAAAGATCGAGAAGGGAGTTGATAAATTTTCCGAGTTTTGAAATTTTCTCCGAATGTTTTCGCTGGCCAGAGTGAAGGAGAGTAGAGTGAATCTTCTCCTGAAAGTATCGAAATAGTGTGGTATTGATTGGTCGTATATTGGTGTGTATTGAATTAGTGGAGTACTAATCCGTATATTGGGGTGTATTGAATTAGTGGAATATACGGATTAGTATTTATCTTAATCCCCGTAAATATGTGGACATCAGTGGTTAAAGGGTATCTTATCCATGAGGTAAATTCAGTCACACTTTTGGAAGATATTGGGGATCATTCACACGATTGGAAGATATTTACATCAATCACATGCGGCGTCATTTCCTCCAGAGAAGCCATCAAACGGGCAGCAATAAGTGGTCTGAAAAAAAGTTATCTTGCTTTCTTTTTCTTTTAATTTTTTACAAGTGTAATAAATATGCAGATAATTTTTCCAGAATAATAGTTAACGAGTGATCCAGGAAATCAGTTTTGCTCTGATGAATTGGCAATCAAAAGAGGCACTGGTGTGGCACTGGTTTGCCAAAATCTGTATACCATATCATATATGAAGAAACCACTTGAAATGCAATAATAACATGCTTCATACTTACGTAGACCATGAACAACTATTAGCTAGGCTCTACCTATTACTACACTGTTAGGTGTAGGGCTGCACATGGGCGGGTTTGGGCGGGTATTAGCTAAAACCAACCTCGCACCCACAGACTGCGGGTTTTTATTTTCATAACCAACCCCGCACCCATAAAACAACGGCGGGTTTTTAACCGCCCGCTACGGGTCAAGGTTTGGGTTTGGCTTTAAACCCGCTTAAACCCGCTTTATATTCAATAATCATTCACACACATGTTTTAAAGTTTAAATAAACTACTTACTTAAGTTCTTGATAACTTAAAAAAACAAACCATAAACATAACTACATAAGTCTTCATTGTTAAGCTTAAACAAGTACTAGTGTACTATATTAAAAACAAGTTTAAAGTTTAAACAGTACGACTACTTTAAAGTTCAGATTAAAACTTAAACCAATAAAAGTTTACAGACTCAACGGTAAGTGACTCATGTCTCTTCTATCATCTTCAAGTCTCTCCTCCTAGCATCCCGAAGGATCAAGGACTTCATATTAGTTTTATCAATGGTGTATATTTAGTGGGTTTTTCGGGTGGGTTTGGGCGGTATTTGCTAAAAACCAACCTCGCACCCATAGACAACGGGTTTTTATTTTCATAACCAACCCCGCACCCACAACGGGCGGGTTCGGATTAAAAAAACCCACGGGTTTAGCGGGTACGGGCGGGTTTGGGTATGATGGGCGGTCTGTGCAGCGTCTAGTTAGGTGTGATAAATCTTGCAAAACACATGGGGGCAGGACAGGGTAAAGTAGTAGGAATGTCAAATCGCCATACTAAGCATAAAATAGGCACACTGGCCTCATTTCTTTTGCAAAAATTGATAGTAAACTTGCAGATTGCTCATTGGAAGCGGAATTACGTGATTCAACTGTTCATATTAGTGATTCCGCCTTCTCACCCGAAGGTGAGTCTATGCGCGCACCAAAAGGTGTACAAATACTTCCAAACACAGGTAGATGCGGAAGGGTTGTGATTAGTAGCAAGAACGATTGGAGGAACTACTGAGAATCATTGTACTCGGTCGACGACCAGCGAAATTATCTTTCTGATTTCAAGTATATCTTAGTATATTTTTAATAATTAGCGTCTAATAATCACCAAATCAGAGTGGCGCAGCGGAAGCGTGGTGGGCCCATAACCCACAGGTCCCAGGATCGAAACCTGGCTCTGATATAACAGAGTTTTTTTTTTTTTTTTTCCTTTTCTGCCTCTCAGTTTCTCAGGTAAACCTGAACTCTGTAAACCCCTCGAGTTAAACCCTAACAGCAATGTCGCTTACTTTTCTAGGAACACCAACTATTAGATCTTATCAATGGAATAAAAACAGAAGTTTCAATGCCGTGTAAAGAACACCACAAGTTTTAATGGAGAAGAAGATTGATGATTTCGATCCCTGTACCAGTTTTTCCTAAGTTAGTATATGAATCAAAAGGTAAACATCAAAATCCCCCTCGTGCTGTTGATGATTTTAGCCCTGCCAATTTAATATTGAGAGCGTTTGATTTATTAGGGTTCAAAAGCATTAAGAATTCATTCAAGTTTGGAGATTTTGTAAGAATAACAGTAAAGGATTTTGTAAGGTTATGAAACTCGGTTTGAAGTTGAACTATTTGATGAAACAAAAACAACTCATTTCATTTCATTTCTTAGTCCCACAGCAATACTGCGAAATGGACTGTGGTTTAAAGGGAGTGGAATCGGGAAACTGGACACGACCTTACTTGAACAGGATCTGTTCTATAGGCTCGTACCTCTGTATCCTTGAGTTCTAAGGAGACAGGAACCACAGTCTGGTTGATGAACCAGGATCGCACGACCAGAGCGTGATTAATGGTGCACAGGCCTATGATGTAGGCCTTGTCGCTGTAGATGATCGTTCTCAGCTTGTCCTTGGCCTGCTGTGGTGGTCGTGCGGTTGTCTGACAGACTCCAAAATCTTTTTTTGGAGGAATCAGCTCAAGGGCAGTAATGACTGTGACTTAAGGCTACTTATTTTTGTTTGGGTCATTGCAAGGAGAATTGCATAAACTTGAAGTGCATATTAAGTTGTAAGAGAGTACAAAATCGATTCAAGCATGATTTCGTCAGTCCTCAAGTTACATCGATTCACGTGGACAGCCACTCTACAAAACATTTACATGAAAAATGTCACAGTCATGAATGATTTACTTTAACCTTATCGTCCACGGTTCTTATGGTTTCATCGAGCACTCCAGCAAATACTACTAGATAAGTTTGAGCACCCCAGCAGATAGTGCTGGAGAAGTCTCGTGCATATTCTATGTTTGTGCGGAAGTTCGAGCACCCCAACAGATTCATGCATATTCTAAATTTGAACATCACATGCCTCCTCCGTCCTTACTTGACCTAAACAATACTTACTGATCACAACAATATCTCTTGTACACCACAGAAGCTGACCTTACATGTGCAGCGTTTAAGGCTCAACCAGTTGCTTTGTTACAAATTCATCTTTGGCTCAAATTTAGGGAATGGGGTATCAATTTCAATTTAGACAGATTTCGGCAATATCGGCCTTACACTGGCAATTCCACCATGCCTGTGGAGGGAATTCTAGAGCTATAGAACTAACAGCACCAGCAGCACTATATCTACTGTGATATTTAGAGATATAGAAGACGCAATCAAGTTTCAACACTTAACTACATTTCATGTCCTGCAGCACTGCTACAACTACGGCTACTACCCATTGAACAGCACCATAAATTAAAATAACTAGTTTTTTACCTCGATAGTTAACAAATGAACTTAACACCACCTATAGTAACCTGGTTAACTTTTCTTCGTAAACCATCTTTCTCCAAATTGATCTGCCACGAAGATAAATCCTCGTTAATCGAATCTGAAATTGGGCCGCCTTTGTTCCATGCATTGACAGACCGAGCGTGGTCCTTGAAAATTTGAAACCTCTCCTTAAAAGCTACTTCGTCTTCAATAACAAACTGGCCTTCATTATGCGAGAGCCACTTCAGAAACAAAGCACGGAGCTTAGCTTCAGAATTGACAATATCATCGGTCACCTCAAAAACTGTTTAATAATCATGCATGACAGATGATTATAGGAGTCGGTAAGATGAGGATAAGTTGCAAACAAACGTTTCAAAAACAGATGATATGAAGCTTTTACCTTTATGATACTCTTCAAGTTCCAGAGTAACAACAGTATTAGGAGATTTTGAGCTGAATAGTCTGGCCATGTTCCCTGCATGATATCTGACTGATCAATGGTATAGCAGTCCATGCTGTTGTACCAGTTGCAGTTGCAGGCAGCTGCATAGTGAATGGGAATAAGCACCCACATAATTACCAAATAACAAGGAACTAGAGATCACGAAACAATAACCCGGCAATGATCTATATTCAAAAAAAAAATGATTTATCTTCTCATGCGCATAAACCAAAAAAAAAAACATGCTTTCTCTACAATTGCATCTGACAATTGACAATTTCAGACAGGCATATCTATTCGCAACAGGTAAACAATATCTCCATTCTTCACTGAAACTTTATAATTAGCATCTCAAAACAAGTATAAACAGCATCATACAGCTAGCAAATCACTGAATTAGAAATCCTAAATCAAACAAACACATGAATAACAGAAATACCCTAAACATGCATAACCAAAAGAATTGATAAACAAAAAAAACTTACACATCTGGTGGCCAAATCAGTAGATCTTAGAGCGGATCGAGCACATCTATGAAGAATCGAAGTCGCCATTAACAATAGAAGAAGATGTCGCAAGAATTAGTATAGAGAGAGATTTTTTATTAGGGTTTGGTTTCGGACCCTCTTTCACGAGGGAAAAGTGCAAGGGAGCCGCTCCTGTTTTCAATATTCACACAACAACTGTGCTCCCTCTGGAGAATACTAGTTTTCAATATGTTTTTTATAAACGAATGAAGCTGAAACGCGGCTTAGATTTTCTCATTTACAAATCTACAATTTGTAAGGACATCATCACAGTCGCAGTTATTACATATATAAACTAAACGCGATCCTGGAGGTTTTAGTTTTTAGCAGCGCACCACAAAAACTCATGAAGATCTCTCCTTAATGTGCTCTGAGTGTGAACGTGGGATAAGCGCTCAAAAATAGTCCCACATCGAGGGATACGACTTTGAAAACTATTTTTATATGCTATTAGGATTGGAATGTTGAACACCAATCGGCTGTGAATTGGATGCTCAAAACTAATAGCCCTATATGGGCTATCAGCTAAACAAAAAGTTTATGAAAATTGATCGCAGTCTTGCTATTGCAGCAGCAATAGTCCAATAGTCCTACTTGGGCTTAATGAACAGAAATCTTGATATTTTTTTATAAGATTGTGTAGCTCTGGCCATATGTGTTCATGTTCATATTGTTATCATTGACCATGTGCAGATTGTGTTAAATGGATCCCGTCATTATATATGTAAATGTTCTACCCATATTATCACTATAACCCTTGTATTTCATGTTTCTTCTCTTCTTTTCTTTCATAGTGTTAACACTGTCATACCTCTTCATTTTTGTGTAGGATTTTGCTATGCTTTTAGCTTCATTGCTATGATTTATTTCTGTGGATTAGTAATTGACATAAAGATCTACTACATATTCAAGATAGGTTGTTGCTGCCACAATTCGGAATTACAAAAAAAAATGACTTCAACTACTAATCTCTAGTATGAGAGTCAGTCCCCAAACTAGCACAACTTGCAAGTTCATAACATGGTTTTAATGTTATTTAGAGGCCCTTGATCATTTATAACTGTACTGTTATGTAGTTGATAGATGACTAGTACAGCCTTGTTAAATGATTTTGATATCAAACCTCATAATCTTGCTTCAGTTGCTTGTATTTTTACTATGGATGTGATATGCAAAAACTACATTCTGATATGCAAACCTCATTTTAGAGTAGTCTCTTGTACCTCTTAAATCGTTTTTATTTTTTTTTATTTTTTGGAGTAGCTTCTCATGTAATTGAAAGAGACTACCGGTGTGCTGCATCGGATTAACGTGATTCATAAAGTTATGCTTACAGAAACTGCAAGCTCGTTTGCAATTTTAGAATGTGTTCTTATTTACCATTTCCCATCTTATCTTTCATTTCCCATAAAACCAATTTCAGAATCAATGGCCGGACAAGTACCCGCTACTCCCCAACGATACAAGGTGGGGTGGCTTGGGAGGTTGTTGTAATTGTTGCAGTTGCGCAGGGGTATCTTGAAGGTGGGCTATTTGGAGATTCCTCAATAAGTCCCGAGTTTATGCAAGTAATTATTTTTTCTTGGCTCCAATTCTCTTCTAGGTTCTCTCTTACTGGTTGTTAGTACTGAATTATAATCCGAAACAAATGCAGAATTTTCTGAGTGGGATGGCTGCATCAGGGATCCTAACGTCATGTTTGCGGTTGATAGCAAATGCAGCCTTTGAAAATTCCATCATTGGTCTTATAAGTAACAAGCGTATGTATAATGTCCAAGCCGTTAAGCTTCTGAAATTTGTATTTCTCTCAAATATCTTTTCGCAGAGGTGTTTATCTCAATCGCCACATCTTTTATGCTGTTGCGTGCTATCCTCTATGCATTTGTCTTCGGGAAACTACCTATTGTCAAGTACCACAGAGCAACTCGGAATAGTATTCTACTTGCCCTCTTTCTTTCATTGCTTTGCTTTTCATCTTGACCAACTCGTTATTACTATTAGACCGAGAAATAAGATTTCGGAGTTTCTATTAAGGAAGGCCATAAACAACTGGAGCGCCTTACCACCAAACAGTTGCTAATTCAAAATCTTGACATTGTCGATATTCCCTGGTGATTCTTTCGTATTGACATTGAAGATAGTCCCTGTAACCTACTTGACATGTACTGAGATTTTCTTTTTCCGGCTGATAAAAGAATTGGTTTTTGAGAGTTGAATTTGATTTATTTATTATTTTTTGAACGTACCATCCAACTGGTTCACAGTTTTTGTCCTCAAAGAGTCATGAAGATCACTCCTTAATGTGCTCTGAGTATGAACGTGTGATAACAGCTCAAAAATAGTCCCACATTGGGGGATACGACTGTGAAAACTATTTTTATATGGTATTAGGATTGGAATTCTGCATGCCAATCGGCTGTGAATTGGATGCTCAAAGCTAATAGCCCTATATGGGCCATCAGCTAAACAAAAAAATTGATGGAAGTCTCTTGATTCCAGCACCATAGTCCTACATGGGCTATCAGCTACATCAAATCAAACAAACAACTTCTCGAGCCTCTCCATTCATTTGTTTTTTTTCTAGAAAAATTTAGTTGATTTATGCAACTTTTATGTAACAAATCGGAAAGAAAGTATGATTGGTTTTGTTTTTTTTTTTCTAGAAAAATTTAGTTGATTTGAGAAACCAATTCGATGTGCGACTTTTATGTAACAAATCGGAAAGAAAGTACGAAGAGAAAAGCTTTACTTGTAGTGATGGTCTTAGTGATTGCTTTGTTAGCAGAGCATGCCACAGCCAAGCCTGGCAAGCAACTCCAGCTTTTTTCACCGCCAGTAATGCTACCCAAAGGGGTAAAAAATATTCCTGCAGTGCAAGCTGAAATTATTCCGCTGAGTGATTAGACCTCTGAGGATCCCTGCAAATTGACTCAGACACTCCCTCAGGTTATTTAAATTTCAGCTCCTACAGATCCTCACTTCTTCTAATCTATAAAAATACCTTACCTCAATAAGGAGTTTTGGCATTCATTATGGCAGAAACTTACATAGTATTTTCTAAGACGTTGCGGAAAAGAGCTTCAGACTTCGGTATCTGAAGCCAAATTCATTCATCCAACTACCAGACACAAATAACCCATCTCCTCCTCACTGTTATTGTTAAAATTTATATTTCAGTGGCCTGCATGGGTCTCGAACCTGCGACCTTCAGAAGGGGATTCAGAAGTATCTAGACCCTCATTTCATTTCATTTCTTAGTCCCACAGCGACAATACTGCGAAATGGACAGGGAGTGGAATCGGGAAACTGACACGACCTTACTTGAACAGGATCTGTTCTATAGGCTCGTACCTCTGTATCCTTGAGTTCTAAGGAGACAGGAACCTCAGTCTGGTTGATGAAACAGGACCGCACGACCAGAGCGTGATTAATGGCGCACAGGCCTATGGTGTAGGCCATGTCGCTGTAGATGATCGTTCTCAGCTTGGCCTTGGCCTGCTGTGGTGGTCGTGCGGTTGTCTGACAGACTCCAAAATCTTTTTTTTTTGAATCAGCTAAAGGTTAGTAATGACTGTGAATGATGATACTTTGCTTGGCTGGAATGAGCTGATTAAACCCCTTGCCACCAAATCGATCCTTGATTGCCCTACTATGAGCTAGGGATCCACATTCCACAATACTGCTGTAATCTGTGCAATCCAACTCTAGTACACACCACCTCTCATTCATTTTGCTGCCAGTCGTGTATTATTACCTGCAATCACAAAACCTGTGGCCTTCATAAACATCAATCTAGATATTTTTTTTTATAAGATTGTGTAGCTCGGGTCATCATGTGTTCATGTTTTATTGTTATCGATGATGTACAGATTAAGTTTCATTGATCCTGTCAGTATGTATGTAAATGTTCTACCTCTATCAGTACTTGTTCCCGGTATGTGTACTATCGTCGTCTACCTTTGCTTTTACTTGTATGTATTCTTTTAAAGAACCGAAAAATGCCTATGTGCTTTGGGGGGGTATGCGACACCGAAAAAAAGCTAAAGGAGGAGGCAGATCAAGAAAGCGAATTATTTACGGATTTCTACTTGTATTTATTAGTAATGCAGCAATTATATTTGTAAGTAGTCATCTCCTCAAGCAGTTTCATCTTTTTGTTTGTGAAACATTTTGGCTTTAAATTCGTGTCTCGCTTCGTTCTCCCGTTTGTTTCATAGTTAGGATTAAGCAACCGATATCTCAGGCTCTGCGTCTTTACAATGGCACCCCAGGGTTACAAGGTTGGTCAATCATAAACTTAAGTAATTACAATTTTATTTTTTTTAATGTCGTTTCTGTGCTCATCGCTCTCTCCATTTACAGGGTCCGGAGCAAAACGCGCAGGGGAATTTGTTTGCACTTTTTCTGCTTATAGGCGTTACTCTTGGTATAGCATTAAATTGGATGTGGCTCATTGGTATAGGCTGGTGATTCTTTCTTTGAATACCCAAATCGCTTGTTGTTTCTACTTATGACTAAGAAGATAGTCGTCCCTGTAACCTACTTGACATGTACTGAGATTTTCTTTTTCCGGCTGATAAAAGAATTGGTTTGAGAGTTGAATCTGAATTTATTTATTTTTTTTGAACGTACCATCCAACTGGTTCACAGTTTTTGTCCTCAAAGACTCATGAAGATCTCTCCTTAATGTGCTCTGAGTGTGAACGTGTGATAAGCGCTCAAAAATAGTCCCACCTCGAGGGATACGACTGTGAAAACTATTTTTATATGCTATTAGGATTGGAATGTTGAACACCAATCGGCTATGAATCGGATGCTCAAAACTAATAGCCCAATATGGGCTATCAGCTAAACAAAAAGTTTATGAAAAATTTATGTTCGCTGCAGTCCTGCGATTGCAGCACTATAGTCATAGTCCTATATGGGCTATCAGCTACGTCAACTACAAACAAACTCGAGCCTCTCCATTCACAGCTGATTGGTTTTGTTTTTCGTTGTGATATCGTATTCATTTTTATTTGATGATGCAGTATTATTTCTAGAGAAAAGCTTTACTTGTAGTTATGGTCTTAGTTAGCATAGCATGCCACAGCCAAGCCAAGCAAGGGCAAGCCACCACCAAACAAGGCTCCTGTCAAGCCTGGAATCCGAGCATTCAGTCTGTTACATAAACTGCTTCTCAAAAAATCTAACTCATAGGTAAACCTCCAGCTTTTTTCACAATGTAGCGGTATTCAAAACGATGTTTCAGATGTAGGAGGAGAGGAATTCCACAGCTGTGCTAATTCTTGCACTACTGTCAGCATCAAGGCTCACTAATTAAGCTTTTGGTGGCCAGGAAACTGGAAAATAGCCCCAATGTAAGCATGTTACCAGCTGAACTATTAAGATAAAAAAAAACTACAGAAAAATGGGAGTGTAATATATAAGAAAGATGAGAAACATGGCTTGATTAGAGCTGTTTGCAGAAAGGCAGGTGGGAATTCTCCCTGCATTCCTGAGATATATACCTACCAACCATGCAAGAGGTGAGACACTAAAGTCTAAACCAAGGAATAAAATACAAGGGCAGCAAAACTACTCCCAGGCCAGATATTGTATCTTGCCACATCCATGTTAGAGACCGTTTTCACAACATAAATGCTACAAAAATATCTTGCTATGATATGAGAAACAAAACCCAGATTGAAATAACTCTGACAACCAAAACTTTTGAGTACCAATAAAACTACATGATCCAAAATATAGCAACTAGATTTTAGTCAATAGGTTGATAGAGCTTAACATCTGTTTTTCAGTGGTTTAAAATGTAAAAACTCTCATAGCCTACTGATCCATTCCAAGAACAACAAAAGAAAACTAACAAGCTCTTGGTGGTGTTCTTCTAAGTGTTGGTGGCTCTGGTGTAAATCTGCTGGCTGGAATGAGCTGAAACCATCCTGATCAAACCCTTTGCTACCAAATCCCTGATTGCCCTACGAGCTAGGGATCCATTAATCTGAGAGCAAACAGAGAAAAGAAAATAAGTTAAAATGAGTTACTTTTCAGTGTGGATTCCACAGATACTAGAAAACCAGATAAAAAAGATATCCATTGCATCTGTTCTGACATTTAAACATCCACTTTTTATGCCGGCATCCATTTTGCATAATGCGTTAATAAAAACGTTCGTGTTCCAATTTCAGTAAAATTGGAGGGAAAAAAAGGGACCAACAACATGACTGTCGGTGAATTCAGATTAAAAAACAGTTGGAAAATCATAACTATTTGTGAAAAGAGAAAGACGATGTTGAAGAGCAACAATCAGATCGTCAATCAATTAATGGACGCCTGAAACGATATTCTCACCAAGTTTTCTTCCTCCGTATCACACAGGGAGAGATTTATAGCTCTGACTGTATAAAGAAACAGAGGTTTTGAACTGGCAATAGACACACACACATACAAAAAGAGAGGAAAATCAGAACTATTTGTGAAAAGAGAAAGAAGATGTTGAAGAGCAACAATCAGATCGTCAATCAATTAATGGACGCCTGAAACGATATTCTCACCAAGTTTTTCTTCCTCCGTATCACACAGGGAGAGATTTATAGCTCTGACTGTATAAAGAAACAGAGGTTTTGAACTGGCGATAGACACACACACATACAAAAAGAGAGGAAAATCAGAACTATTTGTGAAAAGAGAAAGAAGATGTTGAAGAGCAACAATCAGATCATCAATCAATTAATGGACGCCTGAAACGATATTCTCACCAAGTTTTTCTTCCTCCGTATCACACAGGGAGAGATTTATAGCTCTGACTGTATAAAGAAACAGAGGTTTTGAACTGGCGATAGACACACACACAAATACAAAAAGAGAGGAAAAGCTTAAAAACGGAAGAGTGAATGGCAGAGGCAGGTGAAATTATTGGAAAATCAGAACCAAGGCACTGTAAGTATCCACACAAACACAGTTAGAAGCTTTGCACTATCTGGAAAATGATGAAAACAAAAGAACAACTTATGGGAAAGTAATGACAAAAGGAAGGCATCACAGAATCCCCCATTGCAGTCCGAAAATGAGAACTAAGATAAATATAGCTAGAAATTTAGCACTAGCCAGAGAAAATCATGAAAACAAAAGGACAAACATAAGAAACCAACACATGAGGACAAAAAGACTGAATCATGGATTAGGTATCACAGAATCCCCAATTGCAGTTTGAAAATAAGTTTCCAAGTTCCAAATGACAAAAGTTCTAGATATCATAGCCAGAAGCAAACACAAGAACATTTATTCTTCCCTTTCCTTCTATCCCAATATTAACAGAAGAAATAGATCCATCATTTGACCCTTTTCAAAGTATAAATAGTTTCCTTCTACCTTAATTCTACATTATAAACATAAATTTATTATACTACCATACCATTAGCAAAATCAGCAACATACATCTAACTAAGATAATCAACAAAACCATGGATTCGGAATTGAAGTACTGTAAAACAAGCCAAATCTACGCATACATATCATTTTTCTACTCTGAAACGTCTAGGGTAAACGATTTACGAAGATAAGAGATGAACAGGAGTTGAGAAGAATAGTACCCTAAGTCTGTCAGACAAGACTGAAGGAGTAATAAGCTTGTACTTGGGTGCTTCTGAAATAAGCTTATCATAACTTGCTTGATCAAACAAAACCATGTTGTTCACCTTCTCCTTTTGCTTTCCTTTGCTCCATTTCTACAGATTTGCAACTTTGTTTATCAGTAATCAACAAAATAAAACACGAAATCCCTAAAAAGAAAACCTAGAACGAAGATCTGAAATGAAAACAGAACAAAACCCTGATTTGATTACCTTCTTCTTCTGCTTGCCTCCGCCAGATTTGGCTGGTTTGGAAGACGGTGGTGGAGCTTTCTCTTTCTTTGGTGCCATTTTCGATTGATTTCTCTAGGGTTTGCTTCCGACCTCCAACGAGATGTGGAGAGAGTGTTTTCTTCTTATTTGGAGGGTAGAGGCGAGAAGCTGTGATAAAACTAGGGTTTTGTAGTGGAGAAACGAAGTTAAGAAGATGGACTGGGCCGGGGTGGGCTCAAGCAAATGCCCGTTTCTACCGTCTTTCTTGTGAACCATTTTTTGGGGACCAGCCTTTTTTTGGGGGACCATTGTTTTATTTTTGGTAAGATATTAGAAGTAATTATAGGTCACCCCTTATCTAGATATTTATGATAATATCTAAATTACCCTCCGATTATTTTTGGTTAATGATTAGTTAGTGTTAATATTAGTTAGTGTGATTAGTGAAATGATTTTGAATAAAGATTTGAGATTAAAAAATCGATTTTAAAAAAGAAGTAGAATTATTGAGAGAGAAAAGTTAGAAGATGAAGAACACAAAAATGGAAAATAAAAAAATTTGAGTTCACTAATCTAGACTATTCAAGTGATGATTCAATTGATGATAGCTCATCCGAATCTTCATCTCCTTCCTCTCCTAGAGTATATGTCAATCTTCACAATGATCAGGATATGGATTATTTCTTAGATGGTGAATGTATTCTTCCCCAAAGCCAATATCAAGATGGTGAAAACGATGGATTTTACCAACCACAACCGAAGGAAGACTATTTGGGTACCGAAGGTATACTCTAAACTTAGATAATGTTGGTTGAATTGGTCCAAATATTCAAAAAAATGTGAATTTTTAGAGTAGATTTGGGCTAGTTCGGTTACCTTGTGTGAAGAACATGTAACCGAACTCATCTGAAAGTGTAGTTCGGTTACTTTTTCTAAACACGCGCGGGTTACCGAACTCTTCATTAATGGAGGTTTTAGAAGTTCGGTTAAGAGTAGTTACCGAACTCTATAAATAGGATTACGAGTGTTATGTTCGGTTTGGTAGAAATGTAACCGAACTTTAGGGTCTAAGAGTTCGGTTAGTTCGCAACCAATAACTAACCGAACTTACGTAAAATAATATTTCACATTAGTGTATAAAGTTCGGTTGGTTCGCAAACTTCATACCAACCCTTAATCTAACCGAACTTACGTACAATAAAATTTTGATTCGATTGTACGTAAAAAGTTCGGTTAGTTGTGAAGTTGGTTGTCAAACCAGAACTCGAGTTGGTTTTCGAAAAAATTATCATATAATAGAACTTTAGGGTCCATAAGTTCGGGTGGTTCGCAAACTTCATACCAACCCACTAACTAACCGAACTTACGTACAATAAAATTTTGATTTAGTGTACGTAAATTTCGGTTAGTTGTCAACTTGCTTGACAAACCGAACTCTGAGTTCGGTTATCCCGATAAAATTACCATTTAACCGAACTTTAAGGTCCAAGAGTTCGGTTAGTTCGCAAACTTCATACCAACCCACTACCTAACCGAACTTACGTACAATAAAATTTTGATTTAGTGTACGTAAACTTCGGTTAGTTGTCGAATTGCTTGATGATAGGGTGTAGAATACATCCTATTTACTATCTATTGTTTATGCTTTCTTTGCTATTTTTTCTTGTAAATTATGTATTTTACACTTGTTTTGAGTTTTGTAGCTACTATGGAGTCGCACGAACGAGAAGAAGAAGAAATTACTCTAATTGAGCTAAAAAGGGCAAAATTGTCATTTCATGGGCGAACACTATCTGGAGCCCAAACATGGTTAAGGGGCAGCTTCTTTTTGGATGAGAACTAAAGACAACCAGCTGTGACTAAGGGGCGACCACCTGTGTTATAGGGCACTCAATCTGGGGTGACCCTTATCTTATGTAGAAGGGTATCCTTATCAATTCTGACTCTCACACCCCTACCCTAAATCGAGAGTTATCTCATTCATCTCATTCATTAATTCCACCTGAAAGAGAGAAAAGAGGCGCAGCCATGGAGTGACCCTGAAATTGAATCCAAGGTTAGTAGCAGTTGTTGTCGTTGAATTGAGAACGAATTGAAGATATTTTGGTTGTTCTGGTGATGAAAGATACTGGTGTATAGATTAGGGTTTCGCTGTTGTTTAATCGAATCAAGGAAAGGGGATCTGTGTTGAAGAATTGAGGTACATCGCCATTGAAGACGAGAAATGGAAGATTCTATGAGATGGCGCTGTCATGAAAGAGATCTGGGAGATGAGTTAAAAGGGTTTTGATGAATTTCTGGTGAAGAGAATGGGTTTGAGAAATTGATGTTGTTGTTCGAAGTGAACTCAGTGGATAGTAGAAGTTGGAGGTCGAATTGAAATAATGGGTTTGAGTGGAAGAAGGAATTGAGGATGATGATGCAATCGATTGAGAGTTAAAATGGGTTTTTGGTGCTGTGTGGGAAACGCTGAAGCAATGAGTTCAGGGAAGAGCTGATGGGTGCAATGAAGTGTTGGTGCTGCTCAAAGGGATTTGATAATGGCTGAGATATTGTTGACAATCTCTACAATTGAGACAGATGAAGCTGTTGTTGTGTGTGATGAGTTCTGTTAGTCGATTGAAGAACATAGTTAGGTTGGAGGCAGATTCGATTAATAAAGATGATGAAGATTGAAGCAATGGGTTTTGAGTTTCTAATGAAGATAGTACGGCAGTGAAGAATGTGTTGGAATTGCTTTAGATGTATGCTAGGAATGTATGGAGCTGAAAATTGAGGCCTGAACTTGGCCGGGAAACACCAGCAAACAAACGAAACTCGACCGAATTTCTGCCTTGGCGAGTCAACTCAGTCCGCCGGTACTCCTTGCCAGACGAGTCCGATGACCGATCCGTCCATGTGACTCAGTTGAGTAAGACGATTCAGACCAGTCAGATGTCTAACTGACTCGGCTAACTCCCCTTCTTCTGACCCGATTGACTAACGCGGACTGTTAGTTTGACCGTTCACTTTAACGGTATCAGACGGAATATTCCTCCAGTGACCGGCAGTGATATTCAGGTGGCCGGCGACGACTATTCCGGCCGGATTCCGGCCATAATACCAGTTTTCCGGCGAGCAAAAAAATTTCATCATTTTCTGTGGACTTCTCTCATGGGTGTGAAGACTTGGACTAGGAATTGGATGGAGAATTGGGCTCAAATTTGGAAAGAGAAGATGGAAGAGTTGAGAAAGGCTTGGATTTGGAAATTGAATTGCTAAAGGAAAAGGATTCTATTCCTTGGAAGATTTGGAGAATATTGAAGCCTATAAATAGAGAAGTTTTCTACATCTTTTACACACCTCTCTACACACACAACACTTTTCTTTTCTTATTCTTTGTGTGAACTCTTTAGCATGAGTAGCTAATTTTCTTATTGATTGAGGATGAATTCCTAGTTCTTAATATGATTTGAGTTTTGTTTTCAATTCCATCTTGAAGTTTTTTACATGATTATCGTTTGTTTTTACTATTAGGAATGTTTATACATTCATGGTTGATTGATAGATTGTTTAGGGTGGCCAACTAAATTGATTTGTTAATTGATCTAAAGCTAGTGAAAGTTAGGGGATAAGTAATTGTTTCTTGACTCTTTACATAAGTAGCAAACACAAGACCTTGCGGAGGGATTCCGTGGAGCAATTGTGTGTGAAAACAACGTTAGCAAGTAGACCTTGATCTAAGAGTCTAACTACTAATATCAACCTAATAAGTTCATAAATCTTAATGCGTTTATTTAAATTACATCTTGAGTGATCTACTACTAGGTGGTTTGGTAAATAGAATCCGGGAGTCGAGAACTTCCGTGTCCGGTGATACAAGGGATTTAGGGGTTTCGCACTGATCTAGCTGCTTTACCTACGGTTGGTGATAATCTGTGACTAATAACAAGTGGAAAAGAACATAACTTTAATCATTGTTTTGCAACGAAGAAGGATTCCTTGATCTTGTCTCTCTTATTGATTTCAACTTTAACTTTTAATTGCTTTGTTTATTTTCTTTTGCTTTACACCCCCCTTTTTGTGACAATTTTTACAACTAGAATCTCTTGCTCCTCGTGGGAACGAACTTGACTACACTATATTACTTGTTAATTAGGTGGAAAAATATTAATTAATTTGTTGTGGTTACGACACGCATCACTTGACAAACCGAACCTGAGTTCGGTTTTCTCGATAAAATTATCATGTAACCGAACTTTTTTCTGATTGCAATTAATGTGGTTCAATTTCTTGTAGATTGAATGTCAACCTATACCAATGGATAATCAACCTTCTCCGGTTGGCATGCTTTTTGAAGATACATCTAATCACTATGTCAATGATTTGGTTTTTGATGAAACTATTGATGCGAAGAATTGGGCTAGAGACCATGCCAAGAAAGCCATGTGCGTATTAGTTTTGAATGGAAAAGAAAGCCAAACTCGTTTTGAAATGGTTTGTGAGAGAAGTGGAGATCCCAATGTTAGTCACAAGAAGAAGGGTTATGTGTATAAAGGAAAGACGACGAGGAAGAACACAGCGTGCTCAAAAAAAATTAAATGTCCGTTCAAGCTAGTATTTAGTAAGTGCAAAAAAAAAGAATGGATGGGTTCTATCTATGGATAAGGTGGTAGGTCATCATAACCACCCTCGTCCGGATGATCTTGAAGGACATGCAATGGCCGCAAGGCTCACTCCTCAAGAAATGGAGAAAATAGCTAAATTTAGGAGAATGGGAATTTCACCACTTAACATGCTTCGCTTACTAAAGGATGATAACAAGGATAATGTATCATCTTTGACGACCATTTACAATGCAATTGAGACAATTAAAAGGAATGAATGGAAGGATAGAAAAGTGATGCAACAATTGTTTTTTTTTTTTTTGCGCTAAAGAGAAAGGCTACGCGGTTCAAAAGAAGGTAGGTCCGGAAGATGAAATAACGCATCTCTTCATTGCGTATCCTAAGAGTGTTCAATTGGCTCAATCCTTCCATCAAGTTCTTATAATGGATTGCACTTACAAGACTAACAAATACGAGATGCCATTGTTGAACATTGTTGGTCGTACCTCGACGAAGTCACCGTTTACCGTTGCTTTTTGTTTTCTAGAAGATGAGCAAGAACCAAATTCTGAGTTGGGCGCTACAACAAGTGAAGGCCATATACCGAGATGATGATATCCCGCGGTTATAGTGACGGACAACGATGTAGCATTAATGAACGCAATAGAGAGAGTCTTCCCATTAGCACATAATATGCTTTGTACGTTCCATATACGGTGTAATGTGATGAATAGGTGCAAGCCTCAAATTTGTCCACCAAAGAGGAAAGCATTTGAAGAGATTAGTAAGCTAGGAAGATGAACAAGCGGATGCAAAAGAGGAATTCAATATACAATACACTATAAATCACGTTAAATGGGTTGCTTTCTGGTGAATGGGAGTCATTGACTTGGTCTCTCACCGAAGAAGAGTATAATCTAAATCTTGCGGCATTTATCGAACATTGGTCTAGCCCCGAATATCCCGAGGATATTGTAACGTATGTGGTTAAGCAATGGTTGGAACCGCACAAAGAGCGCTTCGTTTATGCATTTACCAACCACCATAAACACTTTGGGAATCAAGCGACAAGTTTGGTAGAATCGGCACACCACCGGTTGAAGAAAAATCTTTTGGATGTGTCGATAATTTTGTGATTGTGTTTAACGCAATGGAGAATTACTTCAACCGCGAGATTGATAGAATTAAAGAGAAGTTTCAAAAAAGCCGCATCATGAAGTACAAAAAGATTGTAGACAAAGGTGGTAACATCAAGAATATGGCGGACCTTCGGTTGTTCAAGGGACTCCATTATAATGTTTCACGTGCTTGCATTAAGAGGTTAATGGTAGAGGTGAATTTGATTGACATATGGGGAACCAAGCCGGACGAGGTGTGTGTTTGCAACATGATGAAGTCTATGGGACTCCCTTGTCGTCATATGATAGTTAAGTATAAACATGGCATAATCCCTCTAAGCGATATAGATCTATATTGGAAACAATTAAGTTTTGTCCCTCCTCCAAAAGGCGATGTCGGAGAAGAGTTTGGTGACAATGAGATGGGAAGAATCGTTATCGAGATGTACCGGAACATGAACAAACTCGAAAAGCAAATATTTTGGGATGACATGCGGCCAATTTTTTATCCACACACTTCGGAGAATGTGCACGAACCAAAAAAAAGGCAAGGGCAAAGGTAGGTCAATCACCAAAGAAACGAAAAAACAAGTAAGAGAATATGCAAAGGTGTTGGCTAAGAGGAAAAGTGAAATGACCCCTTTTACTAGAGACCTAGTGGGCATGAGCATAACGCGGCGAAGTATCAAGAAGATTCTAAGAAAAGGTCTAGGAATATTGTGGAAAAGGGCGAAACAAGTGAACGGGATATGAAGAAAAAAGGACCGATGTTACGCTCACAACCAACCCCACCTACTCCATCAGAACGTAGCCAACCAATTCAACGAGACGTGAAGCTTAAGGCTCCAATATGCCGCATCCAAGAAAGAAGTCGACCAATTGATGATACATCAACTTTTGTTGATAGAAGGTACTTGGAAGAGCTACCTCCATATATTAGAAAGTACGTCATATCCACCGATGACGTCCCTCGGATGGTAATTGCGGATTCCACGTTGTCGTACAACAACTAGGGCCTTTCGAAGGTGCGAAGTTGTATAATGATAATCAAATCACTTATGTCCGGCAAAGGATGTTGATGAAGCTAAAGGACAACCGGAATTTTACAAGCGAATGTTGTCCGATGGGGATGCTAGTCTCAATGTGCGGTTTGTTAGGTATCAAAGGCGTCTCCATGGGGGGGGATCCAATCACAAGGGATCATTGGATGGGCATGCCAATATGTGGGCACTTAATCGCCGAAGCATTCAATTGCGTGGTTCACTATTTCTCAAAAGGTGCTAGTTTCACATACACTCAGAAAACAAAAATATGTGTCGAGCAACTTAAACGTAGGAGAGTGGTGATTGCGCTTGTTAACAACAACCATTTTATAGGCCTCGGTTAGAAGACGATTGTCCACTTTGCCTCGATATGCGGAAACTCTTATTGGCATGGATTTAACCCAGACACAATGTTGGGATGGTGCATTATGTACGAGCATAACATGGAGATGTGGAATACTTTGAATGATTCGGAAAAAATCATACACAAGGTGCGATTTCCCTTGCGGATGATTAAATGTACCATTAATTAAACTAAGTATGCTTTGAACATCATCATAAGAATCAAAGTTTTTTTTTTTGGAATTAGGTCTTATTTTTGGGTTATGCTTAGAACATTTTCATAAAAATAAGAGAGGAGACTGTTATTTTTGGAACTTTTTTTTCATATTGGAACTTAATTACATGACATCGCCGAACAGTGAGACATCAAGACTTAAGTTCGGTTAGGAAATGAAATTAGAGGACATTGTCGAACTAAAACTAAAGCTGCATAACATTTAATATCCGAAACGCGTTATGAAAAAGTCTTTAAGGAGGCGGAAATGATATTCATATTTGAAATCCTTTCTCTTCCATCTTCGCCATTCATTTTTTGATGTTAAAATGATTTCGGAGAATCCTTCACCCCTAAGTCGATACCGCCTTACAATACGAAATAAAGCCATAAATTCCACAACTCTAGCTCTAATCTCGTCGAATCGAATGAACAAAGCTATATGATCACGGTTATGAGGGTTTGTTGTGTCGGACGGTGAATTTCTCATGAATTTTCCCCCAATAAATTTGACTCATAATACCATTCATTCTTCGTTCTTCACCCCTCTTTGGATAGTATAGTATGTAGTATCTGCAAAGAGATAGATCTTCATCTAGAGTAAATTTAGGAGTAGTGGCTGCCATTTTTAGAAGATTTTGAGACAAAATGTTAACTATGAGACACATATTTATACCCTTTGGGGTGTATAACGGCTATAAAAATAGCCGTTACTTGAAATTAGTGTCATTCAAATTTCAAAATATATAGTTCGGTTACATAACAAATGCATCGAGATTCTGGGAACTCTTGGTTCGGTTAGTTACGTAAATCGTAGGTAACCGAACAGTGCAAGCCACCAAATTTCAAAAGTTATAGTGTAATGTTCGGTTACCGTAGAATAATACCGGGTAACCGAACATTACACTGTAACTTTGAAAGATTTATTCATTGTGAGTTCGGTTAGATTGCAAAATCAAGCAAACCAACCGAACTTTTGAACCACCGAGTTCTAATTTACTGCAAAATAAAACCAGGTAACCGAACATTACACTTACAACTTTTGAAATTTTCTTGGTATGAGTTCGGTTGGATTGCCTTTTACGCAGTGTAACCGAACATCGTAGTTCAGTTTACACAAAATATTACTGTAACAAGAACATTACACTGTAACATTTGAAATTTTCTTGGTATGAGTTCGGTTGGATTGCCTTTTCTGCAGGTAACCGAATACAGCTCTGTAACTTCTGTTTTTTTTTTGGGTAGCTGAGTTCGGTTAGATTTGAAATTGGAGAACCAACTGAACTGAAGAACATGGGAGTTCGGTTGTTTACGAGATTTAGTCTCTTAACCGAACTACCTAATTTTTCTTAAAAATTTGAATGTAATGAAACACTTAACCGTCAAATAGCCAAAGTAATCCCTTAGAACACAAATTAAAAACCAAATTAGGAAATTTATTTACTAATCCACATCACTAAATGTTTGAAGCACACGAACATAAGGAAACAAACTACCAAATCCGCCATAAAAGTATTCCAAATATAAGGAACCAAACTACCAAATCCGCAATTAAAAAGTCTTCCAAACATAAGAAACCAAAGTAATAATTGTTGCAATCACTCATCTACCACGACCACTACCAGAAACTTTTCTACTCTTGCGTTTAGGAGCTTTAGGTCGTCCTTCGTCACTAGGAGTGTCATCTCCATTGCTTTGTTGTTCAACCATCCGACTTGAACCTTCCCATTCTCGGCGACTCCTCTTCGACGGCATGGTCACAGCTTGGATCAACCTGGCTTGTATCGACAAGGTTGGGATTAAAAACATAGTTATTTGGTTGTAGAGGTCTGTTTGTTCTCGAGTATCCATCGGCTTTCCACTCCGGATTTTGCCATCATTTTCTTCAACAATTTACACTTGCCTTCACCTATTCTCATCAAAAACATAAGTAACTATTATTTTTCAATACTTCATAACATTTTGAAAAACAAAAAATAAGAGTAAATTTCTTAACGCCGAATTCCACAAGATCAAGGCCTCATCACCACACAGAGGGGTATGCTTCATAATTTTCTTAGCCTCTTTCTCCACTGCCTTCGCTTTTGTTTTCTCAGCACGGGCTTGTTGGATGGTGTTTATTACACGAGGATGAGAAAAATGTTCATACCATTCCATATATCCCTCGTCGGCGGCATTTGGCTCATCAAACGAATCTTGTAACTCTTCATTTGGAACAAGATAATCCCCAAAGTTCTTCGGTGGTCCACGGATGGAGCGGGATCGTATTTGGGGTGAAATTCATCTCGGTGTTCTTAGTTCCTGCTTCTTCACCTTGAAGTTGAAGTTTTCCACTTGTGGGACACTTTGGACACAAGAAACTTGTCTTAATACTCTTGAGGATTATACATTGTACAACTTTCGAGGATGAAACAACGGTCCATTATACGCCGCAACGGTGAGAAATCAATAACCTCAACATCCTCCTCGTCTTCATCGATGGAATGGTGTAAGGATGGAAAACCACATCTTCCATTGTTAACTTATCCAATGTCTCCCTCATCTCCAACACCTTTTTTTTTCTTATTCTTTTCTGTGAGTTCAAAATTTCATATTTACCAGTGTAGGCTTCCATAAGGCCAAGGTGTGAGCATGAGACAATTGCAGTTTAGGGAAGTGGTCGTACACCCAAACTTATAAGAAGAGGCAACAAATAATACATTCGCAATATGATTAGTAACAATACACATTCATTTACTTATATATTGAAACACACAAACGATAATTTAACGGGGTACTTGAACAAGGGTGTATAAGCCTCCAAAATATAGACTCTTAAGCCTCGAAGCTTTTCTGAGTTCCTATTGAACGAATGAAAGCACCGCAATGCCCCAACAGTAGTTTTTCACCTCATCCAGGGGGTCCAATAGCTGGAGGTAATGAGCATTTACCACGTGACCTGAAGTGTCAGGGAAGAAAATGGTTCCTAGTTGATATAACAAATAAGCAGTCACATGGTGCTTAATCTTCTCCTTTGTCATCACCAACTTTCCTCGAGCAACCAATTCTTTGGTCCCGAAAACTCATCAAACAAGGTTTTGAGCTTGATCTTTTCAAATTCTTCTTGTACGTGCGGTCTGCCTCAAACTCATTATACTCATCACCTTCCGTAGGCTCTTTGTTAGCTCGTCTAAACTCACATTGTGCCTTTTTATCGCTCCATCCTAGACACCTTTTGACTAGCTTTTCAAGAAGTTCATAACTCATCGAGGGATCGTATCCATCTCGAACACTTGTTCCTGTAATTGGTAGGGCTGTGATTCTAAAACAATCATCCGGATTAATTGCCATCTCACCAAAAGGTAGATGAAAGGTATCCGTCTCTGGATAAGACCTCTCGGCAAATGCAGTAACAGTGACAGCATCAAATTTTTGGTGCGCATGTTGTATCCCATTCCATAGTACACAGTCAAATACCGCCAAGCGGACCTCATCACACTCATTTTCTATATTCCATATCTTGTTCTTTTGACGTTTCAAAACACGAATAGCATTATTATGATCCTACAAAAGCAACATCATATCTTATATACTAATATATAGAAAAGAACAATATATGTCAAAATATAACAAAATGACTGAGAAATCTTGATGGTTAAGATTGAACCATACCTTTGTCGCAAAGATCTTGGAAGCCCATGAGTTTTGTAGCCCATCAATACCTCCCCTCCATCTCTTGGAGTACCATAAGTTGGATTCTTTGGAGGCAAACACAAATTGTCATCGGGGAATGTAAGAATATCTAGCACAAGGCTTTTAGGCGTCTTTCTAGGTTTCTTTTGCACTATTTCTACTTGTGCCTCTTCCTCTTCGACTTCCTCTTCATCCAACTCCTCCTCTGATTCAGCATCATCCTTATCTCCATCTTCCTCATCTTTGTCGCCCTCATTTGGTTCACCATCATCATTGTCATCCTCATTTCCTCCTCCTTCACATGGTTCACCATCATTGGCACCCTCATTTCTTCCTCCTTGTTGGTTCACCATCATTGGCACCCTCATTTCCTCCTCTTTGTTTTGGTTCACCTTCTCCACCTTGATGTTGTTCTTCATTTCCCATCGCTTCCACGATCTCTTCATTGCCCATCGCTTCCAAGATCTCTTCATTAACTTGTTGGATTACGTTGGAAACATTATCTCTATCAACACCATCTTGGATGACAACATCTGGTAATGACCCACCTCTATACTTAGCATTTTTGGTTCCACGGTGACCGACATCACAATGTACTTTGCCTCGAGGGGTGGGAGTTCTAAGATCTTCTAGTAAAGGTTTGTTTGATTTTTTGCCTCTTCCACTAATCAAGAAAACAAAAGATATTAGCTTAAACAACATAGGCCAACTCTAATTTTGGGGACCATAGTATAGTTCGGTTACAAAAGATTTTTGAGAACAAACCGAACTCAACATTGGTAAATGTTAATGAAGAGTTCGGTTTGTCAAAATTTTTTGCGAACAAACCGAACTCAACATGTTTGCAACTACTGAAGAGTTCGGTTTGTGAAGATTTTTTGTCAAGAAGAGTTCGGTTAATTTTTTTTTTCCAGAACAGTTCGGTTACTTTCTAAGGTTAGATTTTTATGCGAACAAACCGAACACAATAGCATAGTTCGGTTACATAACAACTCAAATTAGCAGGCAATATAGCGGAGTTCGGTTACATGTGAAAAAACAAATTGTTGTTAAAAAATTTAGTTCGGTTAGAAAAAGTTTTAGGCTTCTTTGCGATCTAACCGAAGCGCGGTTCGGTGACTTAGTTTTGAATCCTAGAGAACCGAAGCTGTTCTTCGTGTTCTTCCTTTCGGGGAAGTTCGGTTAACAAAATTGGGTTTTTAGAAACTCGACCTAACTTAGAACTATGTCTTTGTAACTTACATTTGAACCCTATTTTGATGATTTCTATTCAATTAAACGAATCAAAATCAAATTAAAAGTAATGGGTTTGTTGCAAAATACCTGCGAATCGGTCCCATGGCGAGAATCGGAGCTTGAAGCAAGCGTCTATTATCTTGGATTATGGCTTCACTTGGTTGTTCCACTTCTTTATGAATCGAAAATCACTCGGCTGATTTGCTAGATGTCCCAATCGAGGACCTTCTCCTTGAAGTCTTTTGGTTTGCTTTCGAAGAACCATTGATATAGTCGATTGATTAATCGACGATGAAAATTTTATGAATCGACGATTAATCGATATCGATGAAAACGATGTTGAAATGGGGAAGAAGAGAAGACAAGAGGGAGAACGATTTTGAGGAGAAGCTGTTTTTTGTTTTTTGTTTAGGTTTAGGTTTTGTTTTAGATTAAGTTAGAGGCAGTTATTAGGTTACGGTTAATTTTAATTAGGGTAATGGGCAAATTGGTAATCTCATGATTTTGAGGACATCCCTTAACATTGTAGGGTATGGGGCCTTATAAAACAATGGTCCCCCAAAAAAAAGGCTGGTCCCCAAAAAACGGTTCTTTCTTGTACCGGTTATCGCTACAAATGTGGTTTGGTCGCCAACTAGGTGAATTTCATTAGCCTGGCGAGATTGGGGTATACCCAAACTAATTGGGGTATACCCAATAAGACAAAATCTGGTCATTATGAAGTACTAGCCCTTAACCCGTGCCGTAATGGCACGGGCCATGATGTTGGTTCATTTTAATATATCGTATAATTTGTGTCCCAAATACTTATCAAGTCCTTATGATTTAATATGTGTTTGTCATAAAAATAGTTGGGATTTTCGTCTCTTTTTTACTTTGTTTTTTCCTTTAATATTTTACCGCCGGAGATTTGCTCAAACGAAAGAAATATAGTCTTAACTTCCAGACACTTTTTTATTTAGGTTCATTGCTGAGATAATGCTCTACATGAACATGGAAGTTTAAATATTTTTTGGAAATATGTCGTCAGCAGCGAAATAGGAGCATGTGGAGACTTTTATGGACATATTTCCAAAAAATATTTTCGTCGTTGCATTCTAGACAGTATAGGCAACACCAATCATTTGCGAAGTGAGCTATTTGCGCAAGTGTAGTCAATGTATCCCTTGCCTGTAATAATAATAACAACACGTCAATTTTTTCAAGGCATCCAACATATTATGTAAATGGTATGAATCTAATAGATTTGAATTATACCTCAATCTTATATATCACCTTCTTCTCACATAACATAGCAATTGAGGAAGGACAAATCTTGACCACTCTTTACATAGGCAGAGTTAGCCAAACTATGTTTTGCAATTGTCTTACGTGAAAATTATTATTAATCCATATTTAAGTCAGCTCCTATCGAAGCCGATCTAATTAGTCCTATAGAAAGTTAATCTTAAATTTTTGATCTTATCTCTTGACCAAATTATTGAAGTATTCTCAGTCATGTTCTGCGTGTGATCTACCCATCTGTGTCTACTCTACATTCTTGATGAATGAAACCTATACATATTGATCCGTAATTTGATATTGTTGATTTGTCATCAAGAGGCCATGATTTGAGAATGTAAAATATAAAAAATATTCTATAAACATCGGAGGCGAAATTTAGATTTATGATTTAGAGTTTTTTATGATGATTTTGATGAACAAACATAATTTTCAAACAAATATTTTAGAATGCAAATACATTTCGGTCAATAAGGTTTTATATCGGGAATTGGTGAAAGTTGTTGTCTTTGTAGGTAGTTGTCGCGAAACAACTCGACATTGATGGTCTTTCAGGAAAAAGAATGTAATAGTACTTGAGAGAGCGATAATGTTCTCTTAAGCGGGTACACCAATTGCCTTTATATAATACGGGTGATCGAACAGTCATGATCATATTGTCTTATATGTTCCGGTATCATCCTCTAAATATTTGGTTTTTGTCCTTATCAATCGTGCTAAAAACAACCAATTACATCTTTCACAATACAATAAAACTCACTAAAAGCAAAAACTATTATTATACACTACTATTACCAACACCCGCACCACCATAAAAACCATCCACCACCACTATTTCTTCCACCAATAGTAATGTTACCACCTCCACCATTCACAAACACCCGCCACCGCTTAGACCAACCCTACTTCCACTACCACCATTAGAATTAATATAGTTTTTAGTAAAATTATGTATTTATGTTAGATTATTAAAGGGACATTTATAATAGAAATTTAATTAATCATTTATCTTTTCCAAGGACAAATCCTGACCACTCTTTACATAAACAAATCGATAATCAATAATTTCATATGTTCTGATCTTGATTCGTGTCGTTCGTTTAGTTATTACATAACATGGCAATTGATTGCACCAATTTTTTTAAAATGGACATGTGTTTTATCGAGTTTATTTTAACATTAGAATGATCAACCACGTTTTATACTTTATAATATAACGTTACACATTTTGTGGCGTTACGAAATTAGCATAATATGTTTTGTTCACCAATACCCGCCACCACCATAAAACCATATGAATCCACTTTTTTTATCCACCACCACCTAGTGGCGGAGCCAAGGGTTGACTAACATGGCTCTAACCCCTTAAATTTTTAATAACTACATAAATTTTTTAGTTTATTTTATAAATAGTACTTTGTCCATATATATTTATGGTTTAGTTCACCAAAGTTTACATGTTTCTTTTTTTTTAAAAAAAAAGGCCTCCTCAATGTCAATTTTTGACTCCACCACTGCCGCCCATCCCATGTAGGTTGTTGGACGCAATTCTAATTTTCAATCACAAATGCCATGTATGAGGTTTAGATTGAACAAAATTTCGTCAATTTATTAGTTTCATTATTATTTTTTTCCGTGTATATATGTTTTTTTTGTATTGCAATCAATTTTATTTTAACATTAAAAAATCATGATTTATACGATATAGTACCAAAGATAACAGGGGTACCATTTGGGTGATCCAACTACGATCATGAAAATATTGTCTTGTATGATATCATCCTGAAATATATGGTACCTTCCTTTATCAAAAGTGTTAAAAACAACCAACCACATCTTCCACACTACGATGTTATCGATGTTGTAACGACAACATAAAATTAATATTGTCCATCACTACTCACCGGCATTCACCGTCACTACTTCTTCCACCACAAACCAGGGGCGGAGCCAGGATTTTGAGGAGAGAGGGAGAAAAAATTCTTGGCAAGTTGGATACATGTGAAAAATGGACTTTGTATCCCATTTTACGATAAAAGAACAAAAATAAATATAATTGTGCTTGGCTTCGCCCTTAACCACCACTAATCTTTCGGCCTCCACCTCTTCTACTACTCATTATCGCAGAAAATGTATATTGATTCTATTAATCAAAATAACTTATTAATAGAAATAAATATTATAATTAATTAAGAAAACATTTATAATTAAAAAATGATTAGTCATTTATTATGAGCAATTAGTGAAACACTAATTAATAAAATACTTTATAATGAATAGATTATTTATTATGTGCAATTAGTGAAACACTAATTAATAAAGCAATTATGGTATTTAAGTTGAACAAACCACATTTGTTGATTTATCTTTTCTATCAATTCCAACCAAGGTGGAACACTTTGGTTAGAGGCCACTCTTATGACACAATAGGTCATGAGTTCGAACCTCCCGTTATAATTTTTGAAATTCCATATCTTGACTTGAATATTCATTTTTCATTCATAATATTGGAATTAATGCCACGTGTGCGAGTTGTAGGGTCAGGAGAACCACAACCCTTGATTTATCTTTCCCACGGACAAATCCTGACCACCACTCAGACATGCAAACTTAGCCTAGCTTTGTTTTGTACTCTTGAAAACCAAGCCACCCCTTAACCTTGTATTTTCTAAATGGCTAAAATGCCCCCACAATGATTAGCACTAATTTAATTAAAATGACTAGATTAGTTAGTTGATTTATAAGTTGGGTTTTAGAAATAATTTAGAGAGAGAAGTAGAATGAAGTAGTAGAGGAAGTTTTGGGGGAAGTTAGGTTTTGAGAAATTTGTGATATGAGTGATTCAAATCCTGATTTTGAAGTGGGGAGTCTTCTAACTTTCCTCCTACATATGAGTATTTGTATGATGATCTACCAGACCATGATCAAATGGATTACATGCATGACCCTCACTTTTATTTTCCTCAAACTCATGATGGGTATGGAAGTGATGAATATGTTGAGCCAAACATAGAATCCAATGACCAAGAAGAAGAGAATGGAGCCGCAAGTAATCAGGTAGACAACCTACATGGTGAAGATTGTGATTTTCCATGCAAATGATGGATTTTGGTTTTTTTCACTTTTGCTTCCCGGGTCGGCAAGGTCGACGCTTGTCGATCATGCCGACCAAACAGTAGGCGTGGTTTGTAATTGAACAACATGCCGACTTTTCATGGCGTGTATTCGTGTCGGCGGGGTAGAAAATTGACACCATGCCGACTTTTAGTTTTACAACATAGGAGTCGTTACTTGAAAATGCTTAAGCCGGCATTTTCAAGTTTTCGAACCTTGCCGACTCTAGTCTGGTCGGCACTGTTAAAATTTTCTTACGTGCCGTCTGTTTTTTTTGTCGGCATGGTTTTATATGTTGACCTTGACGAATTTGGTAATACATATCAACTAACTTTTGATGTTTTGTAGATTGTTGCATTGGTACCGATGACGGATCAGCCTCAAGCTCGAGAAAATTAGGGTCTGATACTTCCGCACATTACGCTAATGATTTGGAATGGAAGGAAAAAGACGACGCGGTCAATTGGATTGTTGAGAAATCAAAAGAGAAGATGTGCGTTCTAGTGAAAAATACCCAACAAAAAGATACGCGGTTTGAAATGGTATGCGAGTGCTATAGGTCGCCGGACGCAAGTCATAAGAGAAAGGGTTATGTGTATGATAAGAAGACGACTCGGGTGTACAAGACGAAGTCCAAGAAGTGTGGATGCCCATTCAAGATTATTTTTTTGGAGGAACAAAGAAACCAACAACGTGTGGAGAATGAGCAGAGTTGATGTTGGTTGGCATAACCATAAAGATCCAGAAACTCTTGTTGGGCATTGTCAAGTTGTCAAGTTGAAACCGCACGAGTTCGAACAAGTTGGGGAATTAAACCAAGTAAGCTCCTAAGTAAGTTCAAGAGGGATGACCCGCGTAACCTTTCTTCATTGTCTACAATTTATGCGTCCAAGGCAACTATTAAAAGAATTGAATGGGATGGAAGAAAGGTGATGGAAGAATCACAATGGTTAATACATAAATACAACTACATGGTGAGACACCATGAGTCATCGGAGGGGGAGGTGGATCGTATTTTTCTTGCGCATCCCGATATGATTCAATTGGTGCGTTGTTTTTACCAAGTTTTGTTCATGGATTGTACTTATAAGACGAATAGGTACAACATGCCTTTGTTGAACATTGTTGGACAAACCTAGGATAAGCAATCGTTCACGGTGGCATGGTGTTTTATGGATCGTGAGAAGGATGATAGCTATATTTGGGCATTGGAAACTTTGAAGCTTCTCTACCACGAAGACGAGACTCCCGGGGTTATAGTCACCGATAATGAGCAAGCAATAATGAACGCCGTGAGGATAGTCTTTCCCAATGCACAAAATTTCCTTTGCACTTGACATATATAATGCAATCTTAGAAAGAATTATAGAAGTCATATCCAAAAGCTGAAGGCAAAGAAAGGAACTAAACGTATCAAAGAGGAAGATGAACGTCTCAGCAAACTAACTAAAGAGGAGCGAGAGAAGGAGAAAGAGAAAGAAGACGAAGAATGGAAAGAAGGTGAGATCAAGTTTGGGTTATTCATGAAAGCGTGGGATAAGGTGGTTTGGTCAATGAGTGTTGCAAGATATGAGATAAACTTGAAGGAGATCGAGGAAGATTGGGGGACTAATTACCCCAAAATAGTGGAATGTTGCAAGAAACAATGGTTGAGGCCACACAAAGAGAGGTTTGTGTATGCTTTTACTTACGACTATAAACTTTGCAAACTTGAATCCACAAGTATGGTAGAGCAAGCTCATGGGAGACTCAAAGGTCTACTTTGGACAAGTCAAAATGGGATTGTGACGGTGCAACATGCTATCCATGAGTACACTAATAATGATGTCAACAAGATAAAAAAGCAATTCCAAGAAAGTAGCTTCCGGAAGTTGAGGGAGATTAATGAGGATAATTGGATGCTTGTTGGTATACATTGCAACGTCTCGCATTGGGCAATACATTTTATGATGAAACATCTCGCTTTGTTTAAAAAGTATGACGACCCGAGCACTCCTTATAAGTGTAGGATAATGAAGGCTATCGGACTTCCATGTCGTCATATGCTTGGTAGGTATAAAACTCCCATTCCTCTTGATGATATTGATCCTTATTGGAAGCAATTATCTTTCAAATCGGCTCCAAGAGAAGATCTCGGTGAAGAGTTTGGCGATATGGACCTTGGGAGAATAATCCTCGAAAAGTACCCCAAGTTGAATAGGTTGGACAAACAAACTATGAAGCACAAGTTGATGCCGATTGTTTACCCTTTTATGGAAGAACTTCAAGAACCGACGAAACAAGATCCAACGGGTAGACCACCTACCACAAAGACAAGGGCGGAAGAAAGAGAACAAATTAAAGAGTATTTGAGTACAAAATGCGATCAATCCGAAAGGGAACAAATTAAAGAGTATTTGAGTACAAAGTGCGATCAATCCGAAAGGGAACAAACTAAAGAGCATTTGAGTACAAAGTGCGATCCATCCGGACATGATTATACCGAGGCGCAATACAAGAAGGAGCCGGCTAAAAAGAAAAGAGGTCGTCTGCGGAAAGAAACAACTACACCAACGGTTTCAAACTTGAATCCAAATGGCACTCCACTTATTGAGAGTCAAGCAAGTGTGGAATTTGTTGGAAAGAAAAGGGGTCGGCCAAGGAAGGATTCAACTATACCAACGGTCTCAAACTTGAATCCAAATGACACTCTACCTCTTGAGAGTCAAGCAAGCCAAGGAGATGTTGCGAAGAAAAGAGGTCGTCCAAGGAAGGTAGCACAACCGGTGTTGCAAGAGTATCGCGTACAACTCCCTCCAATTATTCAAGAGTTCTTTATTGGTTCCGACAACGTCCCAAAAGATGGAAATTGTGAGTTTCACGTTGTCTCGCAATAATTGGGACACCTAAGTGGAGCGGTTGAGGAGAATGTCACCCAATGCCAATACATAAGAAAGAAGATGGCCGCCCGACTAGAAAACGACAAGGATTTTCATATCTCAATGATGCTAGAAGGTTCCATGGAGGACAAAGAAGCAACTTTTAAAGATTTTCTAACTAGTGTTAAAGGCCCGGAGGGAAATGCACCGGTCAAATGGGAGCATTGGTTGAGAATACCGGAGTGTGGCCATCTATTGGCGGATACGTGGAATTGCGTGGTACATTTTTTTAGCAAGGTACTATCTATAGCATTTGCACCAAAACATGCGGTTTGCGTGGATCAACTCAAGCATAGAAGAATTGTCATGGCTTTGGTGGATAAAAATCATTTTATTGGTCTACAACTTAACAAGGAATGTTCAATACCTCCTCTTTGTAGGTTTAGTTTTTGAAAGAAGTTCACAAACAACAAGAGTAAGGAATGGATGAAACTTTATGAGGACAACATGGACCTTTGGAATGTTTTAGATGAGTCTAGGGAATGTCCCATAGATTTGATTAAACTCCCTCCAATAGATTTGAGTGATGATTGATTATGGTAGGAAATAAGGAATCTTTTTGGAGTACTTTTGTAATCGCATTCGTGTTTTGTGTAATGTACTTTGGCGTACTACAAATGAATAAAATGGATGTGGTTTTTTTTTGTATATACTCCTTTTGTCGGCATTGTATTTTTCACACGACCCTACCGGCCATCCCAGGGTCGGCATGTTATTGATTCGTCAGGCTGCCGGTTGCACTGCATGAAAGCACAGGAAAATAGGCCTGGAACGGTCGGCAAGGTTTTTCCCTATTATAGTGCCGACTTTCCCAGGGTCGGCAGGGTCTTGGTTTTGTCAGGTTGCCGACTTTTATCTGGTCGGCATGGTTTTTGAGGTTAACAATGCCGACCAAAACAGGACAAAAAAAACTTGTTTCTGGATGTTCTCATGCATTAAGTCGGCAAGGTTTATGAGGAGTAATCTGCCGACCATATATTCACCGGCATGGTGTGTAACCTCTTAAGTCACTACACCAAATTCCCGGATTAGTAACAGAAATTCGTAACGACTTCTTTTGGCGGTTACGAAATCTATACAAATGGGTATTACGAAAATATTTGTAACAGGCGAGGGTCGTTGCAATTTTAGAAAATTTTGTAACAGTGCCAGCCATTACTAATTTTTTTATAGGCGTGCCAGCCACACGCTTCGTCACACCTGGGTCGTAACACCTGGAGCTTGTACGTGTGCTATTCACACGCGTTCCATTGTGTTTCCACCCAAACTGAAAAACACTAGAGGATATTTCCTCCCATGCGTGTGCGATTCACATGTGTGATATGGGTATACCCTAATGAAAGCAGATCGAACTTTCACTCGAGCAAAATTCCATTATCTCTCTTTGTTTCTTCTTTCTTCTTCTTCTTCTGTTCCCTGGAGAACAACAACGTCAAAAAAAATCGCCTCTGTACTACCACCACCATCAACAGTAACGTCAAAAATAACCAAATCTCTTCCACAATCAATAAACCATCGATTAGATTTCATAACTTCCTTCATGAAACAAGGTTCAATAAACTTTGAGTTCTAGATCTAGGTTTTTTAATGGGTTTTCGAAAGTATTGAAGTTAGTAATTTCGAGTGAAATAGTGATAGATCAAGTGGTTTTTAAGCGTTTTTGGAGATGATTAGATATTATTGAAGGAAGAACACAAATTTCAGAGATGTTGAATTTCTTTCTCCATCAAAGGAGCTTAAATAAAGATCATGGTGATTCAAAACGATAAGTTATTTAAACCCAGTTCTATTTTTCATTGCATAGTCGCATATATGTTGTTTAATTTTTGTTTAATTGAAATTTTGAATTTAGGATTTCTGTATTTATTGTAGGGTTTTGAGAGTTGGGAACTCTGTTTGAAACATGAATTTTTTTAGGAGGATGAGGAGAATGAGACAGTGTAATTAAGACGAAGAAGATGAGGGGAAAGGGGGGAATTTATGAGATTAAGGGCTTAGGAAAAAACAGATTTAGAAGATTCAGATACAGGGTGGAGGGAGGAGAGAAACGAGAAGAATTGTGCTAGTGGAAGTACAAGTACAAGAAGAAGCAGAAGAACATGATAAAAGCTACCTGACTATTGCCTGTGGAATATTTAGGAACAAGAAAGCTAAGTGGAAAAGACATCACTATACACCCCATGACACAAATTAAAAATGTCTTGCAGATAAAACCAAAGTGCTAATGGACAGGGAGCAGAAGGATCTTGTGAAATTTTGGACTACTGAAGAACATCAGGTACAAAAATCGAACTGTCATTTTCACCCGAGTAATTTTCCTCTTTACAATCGTGTCTAACTAATTCGACTTGTGTATTCATAAGGTACTTTCTCCCGCAACATCAAAAGTATAACCAAGAAAAAACGAGCGAGAAAATGAGTAGGAAAAACCGCTCTTTATGCAAAGTGAAATGGTTAGCACATACATATGTCTGTCTTTACAATTTACAGTCACTTTTCACCCCTGCAACTTGAAAGTTATTCGAGGTTTATTATCCCGTCTTGGTTATGACTGTTCGTGGTTGAAATCTTTCTCATATTTCTCTGTGTAAAACATTACAGAACTTGCCAAGAATGGGAAATCCATTTGCTAATAGACATTGGATAGTGCTACACCAGGTTAGTAGCTCCTTTTATTTTTCTCTCCGTAATTGATTGCGGTTACGGGTATAGTGCTAAATGTATAAATGATTTCTTAGTTGAATATTTTGCCTTTTGTTCTTGATGACCGATGTCAAAATGTGGTATAAAGAATATAAGCAATGATGTTGCCTATCATTGGTGAGATACTAGTTTTATCTTGCCTGTCTCATTTAGCGGTTTTAGATGTTTTCTTATGCAATTAAATTGCATTGTGTGGAGGAGAGAATACATGTATTGATAAGTAATTTAGTGAGGATGTCAAAACAGGTATGTACATGTTTATTTTTTCGGTGATATGTCCGTAAGAGTGTAGATCATCTACTTATCTAAATCTTGGATAAAACTTTGTAGAGAGTTGATGTTGAAAAGCCGAGACATATAACTATCATTACCTCAGATGTTAGACGCCAAATTCAATTGATGAACTAGAAGGCCAAGGAGGAGTTGGAGAAAAAAACAAGTCGAAGAAGCGAAAAGCTCGAAAAAGCAACGAAGTGAGTGGCACGATCTTTTAGTTTGAGTCGATTTAATGCATTGAAAGTTCAAATAAAGTTGTTTTGCTTTCATGTTGTACATATTTAGCTTTGATAAATCTATTTTGCTTTATAATATAATGTGTGGTCAATATGTCCTTTTACGTTATATACTGGTTTCAAATCTATCTTGCTTTCGTGTTCATTTGGTTTATTATTGTTATCATACATGGATGCAGAAGTTTTAAGGTAATGAAGTTCCTCAGACATAAACTGTTGTTCACTAGAAAGTTAACTTCATGGGATTTTTTTTATAGCTAAACTAAGTAGCTTGACCTTGATATAATATTTTCGCTCTTCCCTATTATATTGTGCCCCCGAGCTACTTTTTGTTTCCTAAAGCATTATGTACTAACGATCTTGTTTGTTTATCGAAATATCGGATCGGTTAAATGTGAAAGTGGTTCTATGAATAGGAAAAACATGGTTGGAAGGAAGAGCACCATAGCATTGTGTTGAACAGTATTGTTTTATTTTTTTAATACTCTTAACGAGATCCAGGACTATTTCCTGCACACTATGAAATTTTGTGTTGATAAAGTTTGTCTATTATATTTTATTGACGTTGGCTGTTACCATTATATTTTTTGCTAATTCGTTGTTACGCCTAGTATGAAACTAAATCTTCTTTGTTTGTCTTGTAATTACTCACTTCTATATCTATAATGAGTGCTAGAAACCATTTATAGCGCCTCTTTTGTACAATTGGCACCTAGGGAAGCTAGCGAGTGATCTTTCCACTATATCTAACAGTCTGCTAGGGTTTTCCCTGTAATTCCTATTCAGCTATTCGTATTAGATGTATCATTGCCATCTATATCCTTGTTGATTAGTGCTCTTTGCTTCATGCATCTTTGTAAATTAATTAGGAAAACACCTAACATGGTTTCATAATATGTTGATTGCAGGCTGAAGGAGTCACCGGGGCTGATGGTAACAAGGACAAGGATGAAGGCCGTTCAAAGTCACTCAAGGGTTCAGGGTACTCTGGATATAATTCATTAATTCTTTACGAGTTGAGGTCTTCTCAAATCCATTCTTTTCACTAGGAATTTCGTTTCCGGTTTCCATGCACCTTGTGTTGTTGTTTTTGTACAGAGGAAGCTGCTCAAATAAAGATGATAAGTAGAAGGAAAAGCAGCTTTAGTACCCTTTTAATTTTGGTTTTCTTAGTAATTGTGAAGAAGAATTTTTCAATTGTTTGAATTGTGATGATTCACTGCTTTCAGTGCATTGCCTGATATTAAGTTTTTGTGTTTTTGTCATTTAAATTATTTCTACATTTAAATATAGGTTATTTTTGATGTGCTCCTTTTAGGTGGGTGTCATGAAGAAAGTTGTTGAAGCTGGAAAACCTAGAAGTGCAAACGGTACCCGCCATGAGCTAATGAGGGTCCCTAATGATCCTTTCTAGGGCAAATCCATCTCATATGCGGAACAAGATAATGATGATTTCATATCATCTGAGTCAGATAGACAGATGCTCCTTATGAAGTAATCTTCATCTCTTTTATTCCCCTGTGGTCCAGGAAATACCAAGATGCATATTTGATTCTTATCGATCGCTTTTTTGCCAACTGACTTTTCTAGGCAACAAGATTATGAACTGGATGAGCTAAGTGCAAATGTGCGAGAGAATTGGAGGTGTGGGGCTTACTATACTCGAAGAACTTCTCGGGATGGGTTTAATTTGTGATTGTCATTTTATTGACTTGTTTGTTGGAAATTGAAGATACTAGATTGCTGAAGTCACACCATTGCCCTTGAGTTTGTTAATTTTTGTCAGATCTTATTGTATCTGATTCAAAAGACGGATCATTCGCTCAGTGGGATTTGAGATGCAAACCCTAGCCATATAAGTGATCATGGAGATACCTCCTTAATGCAATCATTTGTTATCTCAACTGTTTTTTTGTTTTGTTTGATCCTTGTTGATTTCTGATCCAAATACACTTCTCTAGTGCGGCTCAACATGTGATCAAAGAGGCTCACACTTCAGTTCAAGGAAAGCTGGTTAGGCATGACAAGGTTTGTTCCTAACAAAATCTATTTACTCTTTGAAAACATTTAATTCCTTTAATATCCTTAACCAATTGTTAGTTCTGACGGGACATCTCCAAGAGTATAACTTATGTTCTTTATCTTAAAGATGAGAATTGTATTGCAACTGCAGGGGCAGTGGGTTGTTTTTACCAACTCTTGCTGCATTGGATTGATTATGATGTTTTTTGATAGGCTAAGGAGAGAATTGAAAAGGTTGCCGAAATGTCTTTTTCTTTCGGTTGAGACGGTAGTAGCCGTGATCGGGAAATATCAATCCTGGTAAGTACTTCATTTGGTTATACTTAAACTATTAAGTTTAAATTTGTGGATTTGACACTCGGTTTATACGTGCGAGGTATTGCGGCGGTGGGAAGTGGCTGCGAGTGGGGTTGGCATCAACTTGTGTACCTTCTAGATTACCGGGTAAGTACTTCACTTGTATACTTTATTGATTTCCTGTTTCTTACAATTGTACTCAGTTCCGGTGAGACAGCTAATGGACTTTGGTTTGCTGCAGGACCAAAGATAGTGCCAACTTATGAAGCTTCATCTTACCTAATTGTTGTTAAGTATCTTTTACTTTCCTAATTTCATATTCTATACTGCCAGAAATATATGAATGAGAAGTATCTTAACAGTTGCACTATGCAATTGCAGGCAATTTGTCAGGAATATGGTGAATCTGATGACATGGGGTCCGGGATATTAATTCCCTGCAAAATGTGTAAACCTCCTGCCAAACACCGGTATGTTGAGCTGAGAACCATTTGTTTCATGTTTTCTGTTGTCTTTTCGTACTAACGCCGCACTTGAATTTTGTTGCTGGGAATTTCGTGTTGCAATTGTCTATCTTTGACTTACTTGAGGCTACCTATAGCAGTTAGAGTAGACGAGTGCTATTTACTTGTCATAATAATGCTGCCTGTTGTATTTTGCAGGATTACCTACATCGAGTTTTCTGATGCCCAAGCTTTCAACAAAGAAAGCATGCAAAGGATATAATGAACTAGTTGTTGTTATTTAAATGATGCTCTATTTCATTAGAAAGGGTGGGAACAAAGGAGCTTCAAGATTTGTAAGTTCCATGTATTCAAGTTTTGTAGGCAGTTAGTAAGTTTGTATGTGTTCCCTTAGAAATTTGGAACCTTACATGTATTCCTTTATAAATTTGATACTTAACAAAAAAAAAGTATGGTACTTGGAGAAATTTCAGTTCTTTTGTTATATGAACTAGTTGTTGTTATTTAAATGATGCTCTATTTCATTAGAAAGGGTGGGAACAAAGGAGCTTCAAGATTTGTAAGTTCCATGTATTCAAGTTTTGTAGGCAGTTAGTAAGTTTGTATATGTTCCCTTAGAAATTTGGAACCTTACATGTATTCCTTTAGAAATTTGATACTTAACAAAAAAAAAGTATGATACTTAGAGAAATTTCAGTTCTTTTGTTATATGAACCCGAGATGAATTGAATGAATGTGATATGCGTAGATTGAAGAAATTGTTGTTGAGTGTGGTTATGAATGTATTGAAAGGTGTATGCAGGCCGGTATTGAATTTAGAATTCCAGCTTATTTCCGGCCGAAAGTGACCTGCCGATCAGCCTTGACCTGGTCAATATTGATCAATTTTGACCTGGTCAAAGTTGACTGGTAGTAATTTTTTTGTTGTTACAAAAAAGTTAGTAACGGCTCGAGCACGTTACGATAGCTTTGTTACTAAAAAAATTCGTAACGGTCCTGAGTTGTTACCACGTGGCAAATTAGTAACGGCTCACACCTGTTACGAGAGTCGTTGCCGTTACAAAAAAAATGTAACACCCACTTTTACAATAGGCAAGAGCCGTTACAACTCGTTTTAGTAACGACTCAGTTCTATTTCTAATCCCAGAATTTGGTGTAGTGAGTGCCGACTATGAAGAAGCCGACACGCTTTTAATTACAATGCCGACTGTACATCGAATACAAACCTTAATTAAAGCATACAAACGTTAAAAACTTAACCCTAACACATTTGGGACATAGATAGTATCTTTTTCCGGTACACAATTTCTTAGGAGAGGTAATTAGCTTCATCTTACCGTCACAACATGGATTTGTGCATGGTAGAAGGTTGATTTTAGCAACTTCATCTTCATACGGAGCTAGGCGCTCATCTATCCAATAGAAAAACCCACAACAAGTGCATTTTGAAGCATACGGCTGATATGCATCTCCTACTGCAGCTTTCATGAGAAATAAGAATCCCTTACAACCTAGATAGTGCATTTGCTTCCTTCAAAGGGACAATCGTTTGCAAAATGACCACTTAGTGTACAAATACTACAAATATTTGGTTGTGTTGCACTTGAAACTTCCATTCTTTATGCAAGGTTGAAGATGAAGTTGAGAATGCTTTTATAATAACAACACACCTAATATCTTGATTTTGAAATTTATAGCCGTTGAGCATTCAATGGCTTGTACTTTGTACCTAAAAAGTGCAACTAACATTTAAGTCGACAAGGTCGAGATTTCAAACCATGCCGACCACCACTCCCTGACAGCATTGTGGCATATAAAGCCTAGTATGGTCGGCAAGGTAGAGTTTACACACCATGCCGACTCAGTAAAACTCTAATATTGTCTAAAACTGCACAAAAAAAGAATAAGTTCTAAATAAACTGAAACTAAAAATTAACATAAGTTTAACAAGTCTAAAACCACAATCTAAGAGTTCAAAACAAACATAATGTAAGAGTTCAAACCACAATCTAAGTTTCTAAACCAAGTGAAACATAATAAAGTTTAAGAATTTCATGGATCCTTCTCATTGTTGTTATCTTCCTCCCCATCACTAGCTTTTTCACCATCACTAGCTTTTGCACTAGCATCAGCTTTTGCTTTTCCCTTTTCTGGACCTATGTAGTCACCGGCCTCATTGTAATAGGGGTTCACTCCAGAAAAGTCACATGCCTTGAAAAATGTTCTTGGATCAACCTCCTCTTCTTCCCCCTCTGATGATGTGCATTCAACATAGGTGAGGGGATTGCTAGGATTGTGCATAAACCTTAGGAATTCTTCAGGTTCTTTCTTACCTATTAGAAATAACTTTCTTACAGGGCAATTCTCTTCAGTTTCATCTTTAGGATCTTCTAAATTGGGATAAATTCCGTCAATAAATTCTAATAGCTCTTCTGCAGTTACCGTACAAGGTAGATCTTCTTCTTTTTTTCCTCTGGGAACCTAAACCATGCACAAATAAAAGATATGAAATTTTTACACACTGAAAGATGGTTCTGGTCATATGGTCGGCAAGGTTGAGAATATATACATTGACGACTAATACTTACTCGGCATGGTTGTAATCATATACCAAGTGATCGAATTTTATATAGTGGTAAAGGTTGTCGTTCACTCGAACTTGATGAAATTGATTTTAGGCTTAAATAATGGAAAATACTAAAAATAAGAAAATATATATACAAAAGTTAACAAGATGAAGAGATGATCGGGACTCGGGATTCCACGGACTTCAATTTCATGCAATTCAAATACCAATTCTAAACAATAATAGCTCATAATATAAAGTTTCATCGACTCTAATTCATTGCCTAAAGTAGATTTGAAAGTAATGGTTGTAAATCTAAAGTATGGGATATCAAAACAATTAAGCAAGCATAACCCATCAATTGAAATGACAACTATTCAATGATAATCATAATTCAATTAAATAAGCGTCCAATTAATATAATTACCGCATTACGTGAAGTTTCGCTTCCTCCGTCGACCCGATGATAGGATTTAGCTCATTAGGTTGGAAACACACTCAAAAGTTGATTTCATTGCTCAAAAAGGTATTTGGAAGAGGAAAGAGTATAAAGCAGTGTGTTTGTAATGAGATATAAGCTATTCTGAGTAACCCATTATTCTGAGAGAAACACTAACTGATTTGTTGCAAACTCGAAATAATTATTCTGTAAATTGTTACAAAGTTATTGGATTTGAATGTATAGGCAACGGTTTCTCGCGTTTGTCTAAATATGTTGTTTTGTGTTCTTCCTCTTCTTCTTCGCACGAAAGTGCGTAACTCGTCGCAACTTCTTCTACAAACCAGAACTTCACCCCTAACTCTCCATAAACCTTCTCTGATACTCCAACACTCTATATATACTACACAGGGCTTCGAATATCTCCTCATTACTCCGAATAATCTCTTCATACTTTAGGCAGTAAAGAATGAATTCTCGGAATATTTTCTTTCCCTTCTTGCGTTCCCATGCGTTAAAATGCTACAGACACGCTCGAAACTTTCTGGTGAACGCATACGATTGAGTCAACACGCTGTAGAGACACGCAGAATTTCAAAATATCACCACAGAATCCCGCGTATTGCTCCAACCTCTGTTTCATGAGATGTCCACGTAACTTCCCTTTTAAACAATTGATTTGATTCTAAAGTATTGCCAAAATCATATTTCCAAAATATCAAATGTTAGTCGCAAGCATAACGCATCAAGAGTCTAAAACTAAGCATGCATCATCAAGAGAAAACACATTTGATTAATAAAAGTAGGAAATACCATATGGTCCTAGAAATAATATATTAGAGAGATTCTAGTCCAATTGACCTAGTCAATTATCTGTTTGGTCCTATTTGGTAATATAAATTATCATTTGGTCCTAAAAATTATAGTTTGGTCCAGGGTGATGTCATGGATGATGTAAATATCATCTTGTAGTGGCAAAAACACCCTTATATTATTGTTTGGTCTACAAAATAATGGTTTTGGTCTAGGTGATGTCGTGATCCTTTTTTTTTCTCTCACTTAATAAAAATAAATAAATAAAACTTAAAACTTAAATATCTTTTGAACCATATGTCTAAAAATGATAAATTTTATATATTCGGAAAGCCCTCGACGATAGCTTTCCAACGAGTACCATTGTCGCTATGTTTCGGAGCTTTTATTTTTTTGCCTTCTTTTTTAGCTATAAAATGAACTATTATACGAGTTCATTCTACAAAATGAACTACATTGATGAACTATTATATTCTGGAATGAAGTCCATATAAAAACCTAAAAAAAACAGACTTCATTCCAGAAATGAAGTCCATATAAAACATATACAAATGACTTCATTTCGGAATGAAGTCCATATAAAAACATGAAAAAACATTCGCATTCCAAAAAATGAAGTCCATATAAAACATATACAAACAGACTTCATTTCTGGAATGAAGTCCATATAAAAAACATGAAAAAAACAGACTTCATTCCAGAAATGAAGTCCATATAAACACATACAAACAGACTTCATTTCTGGAATGAAGTCCATATAAAAACATGAAAAAAACAGACTTCATTCCGGAAATGAAGTCCATATAAAAAGCATAAAAAAACAGACTTCATTTACGGAATGAAGTCCATATAAAACATATACAAACAGACTTCATTTCCGGAATGAAGTCCATATAAAAACATGAAAAAGCAGACTTCATTAAAATGAAGTCCATATAAAAAGCCTAAAAAAATACTTCATTTTGGAATGAAGTCCATATAAAAACATCAATATCTTCATCTTCAAATGAAGTCTATTTTTTTCATTCTCGGAATGAACTACTATTATATTGAAAAAAAAAAAAAAAGCTCGAACCATAAGCGACAATGGTACTCGTTGGAAAGCTATCGTCGAGGGCTTTCCGAATATATAAAATTTATCATTTTTAGACATATGGTTCAAAAGATATTTAAGTTTTAAACTTTTAAATATTAAGGTAAGAATGAGAGAGAAATTAGTAGAGAAAATAAACAAGAAAGAAACCATTCACGTGAGAGGAAAAAATAAGAGAGGAAGGGATACTTTAGATATTTTAATAATTATGGACCAAATGGAAAAGGTTATTTGTGAAAGGACCAAATAGACATGGGACCACCTTGAAAAGGACCGAACCATATTTTTCCCTTAATAAAAATCATTTAATTCATTTTTTTATCAATGCAATTAATCATATAAAAATATTGCATAAATTAATAAAGTAAATATTACAACATAATTCTTGAAAGAATGGCTTCCTCCGTCGCCCCAGAGGATGGGTTTAGCTCATCATGTTGGAAACACGCTCAAAATTCATTTTTATTGCTCAAAGGAGGTGTCCAAATGATGAAATGGAGAAAAACTATTAAAAACCGGGTTTGTAACAATTATATTTGTTACAAACCGAACTGTTACAAAGTACGATATGAATGAACTGTCGTTGTCACTGTAGAAAATACGACTGCTTGTTGTGCGTCTTATGTTCTTCAGCAATGAACGACTGCCTCTAGTAGTCTTTTGTTCTTCAGCAGCAGCAGAAAATGGTGTATCCTGTCACTTGATTTTCTCGACTCTGTGATGTTCGCTATTCTCCCTAATCTCTCCGTACCCCTTCAGTGATACCCCAAGAGTTTATTTATACTCAACAGGGCTGAGAATCTCTCCTCATTCCTCTCAAAATCTCCCCACAATGAATCAAATATACTCGGTTTATCTCCATGCAGATACGGGAAATTTCTTTCCCTTTTTCTCTTCTGATTTTTATTCTCACGCCTCTGTTGTAGTTGACTCACATCAATCACGTACCCAACACCTTCTGGATCACAGCCAGCTCCATCTACCCACGCGCCAACCATCCAAAAATAGCCGGAAGAATCCCGAGCATAACTATCACGTGTTTAATCCAATTCTGCCGAATCCAATGCATTAACTAGTTCTGATAAGGTGTAACAGGCACGATAAAACTCATTGGAGCGATTGAGTCTCGCTGGAAATCTTCCAAAATATTTACTTTCAATTCTCGGGTTTTTTACAAACCAGTTTCCCGCCAAAAAACAAATTCAAACGAGGAAGAAAAGCCTGCCCCTTAGCCAAGTCGCAGGGGTCCGAATAGCATGTGGGTGCCCCTTATCCATTGGTGTGCCCCTTATCCAAAATCGAGAGTTCGAATAACACGTCTCCTTCGGGGTGCCTTTTAACACTTTTTCGAGCCGAATTTTCCAAAATGTTTATTCACCAAAAATACCTACACACACATAAAACACCATAATAAGTCCAAAATCGAGTGCCAACAATATATAGTATTGAGATTAAATTAAACACAAAAATTTGTCTATCAAATACCCCCAAAATTATTATTTGCTAGTCCTCGAGCAAATTTATTCTAGAAAAATCATTTGAACCCCTAGGTGGCCCTAGTGGCGGAGTGTTGTCTCCGGAGGGTTTACCAGAGGTGTACCCACAAAACCTTTACTCCAGACCCTAGCTATCTACGCAGAACCTTGGAAGGAACTAAAGAATCTCCTTGGTTGGCATACAATATTGACTATAGGAGGAAGTACCCTGATGCGAAATTCCAATTGTTGTACACGAGTTTGCACTCAAGCATACTAAAATTCATATAAAGTGACAGAGCTCTACTCATATAGTTTCCGGACATCATAAACCAGAGTCAACCAATCACATGGATAGATTAAGAAGATGGATGTAGAGAAAAACGTGGATGATGTTGACTAAGGTGAACCTATCCTAATGGATTGAGATACTGGTCTGGACTAATATCAACACACTGGCATATACAAGGGAACCAGTGGTCGATAATCCTAACTCTAGGTCAACTCAGCTGGCATATACAAGGGTACCAATGGTCGACTTTATTGAATTTATTCCGGTTGGTCTAATGGTCTGGTCTCAAATTTTTTTTTCTTTTTTTTTTTTGTATCTCAGTCACTCTATTTCACCCTAGCAATGGTAAAAAGAAAAAGAAAAGAAGTGATCAGGATTCTTTCGATGTTTCCATCATGAGGATATGGCGAAACTACCATGTTTTCTTTTCTAACACCTGAGCTCTGTGCTTTTATGAATAGACTCTTCTAGACGTTTCCATCTAATCAGATTGGTTCCTCAACTCCTACAACCAAGATGATTTCATCCACTTAGATTGGTTAGTGTCATCCTTAATAAACATAAATTTCTAGGCTCTGGAGTTTTATTGCAACTAAAAAGTTTCTCCCATACCCCCAAACTTAAATCTAACATTGTCCTCAATGTTCTAAAGATGAAATTAAAAACATGAACAAGGAGAAACCGTTACCACTAGAAGGAAATGAGGAAAAATATTACCGTGTTGCATGAGCAAGGGATACCTCCCAAGGAGTGCTAAGTTTAAAGTCTTCAGCCAGACATCAAATACCTCAAAAAGGATCTTCACCTTCCAAATTCATACACCAATAGCCGAAATAGTTATGGGTCCACAAGACCAAATAGAGATTACACCAATATCAGACAACTGCACTGGTTCCGAAAAATGAATAGAAGGAGCACATCCTCGTCTAAGGTTTCTGTCAAGACAACTAGGTTCATCTGGGTAGCATAATTGAGCTTCATATGTGTATCTTGATAAATAGATTCATCCGAAAAACGGGTCTCTAATACCTGGGTTACCTCCTGGACAGTATCAGGAGGATCGGGTTGCTGAGTCTGAATAGACTCGAGTAATATCTCAGACGCACAAAGCTCGAGTCCCAAGTTAGGGACTTCAATTAGGGATACAAGACGATCACTAGAGTCATCATTACCCCCAAACTTAGGGTGAGGAATATCCTCAGATGGACCAAAATCTATGGGATGGATTCTAGGGTCCATAAAGTCAGCACAATAACTAGCTTCTTTGGGAGACTGGTCATCTAAACGAACAACATCATCATATAAGGGATTATCAAAGAAAATCTCTAATATAGGCTCATCAACTAAAGTGTTCATCATGGTTACCTCCTCCGAGGCACTGAAAGGTTCATCAAATAATGGATTATCAATTATAGTGCAGGCTAAAGAATCAGGAACTAGAGTGTTAATCATGTTCACCACTTCTAAATCATCTATCTCAGAAGGTTGTCTAGTAACATTAAAGACATTTAGTTCAGTGGTCATATTACCAAAGGATATGTTCATAAGCCCAGTCCCACAGTTGATGACAGCGTTACCTGTGGCTAAAAATGGGCAACCTAGAATCACCGGGATTTGAGCACTTGGGTCCTGAACAGGTTGGGTGTCTAGAACAACGAAATCCACTGTATAAATAAACTTATCAACCTCAATCAAAACATCTTCTATGACACCACGAGGAAATTTGACAGACATATCAGCTAACCGAAGTGTCATTTTGGTCGATTTCAACTTACCAAGTCCTAGCTGGGTATACACATGGTATGGGAGTAAGTTAACACTAGCTCCTAAGTCAAGTAAAGATTTATCGACCATGTGATTACCAATCGCACAAGATATGGTGGGGAATCCAGGGTCCTTATACTTAGGGGGTGTTTGGTTCAGAAGAATGGAACTTACTTGACTAGCTAAAAAGGCTTTCTTTTGGACATTAAGCTTACGCTTTCGTGTACAAAGATGTTTAAGGAACTTGGCATAAGAAGGCATCTGCCTAATTGCTTCTAATAACGGAATATTGATGTTCACCTGTTTAAATGTTTCTATTATCTCGTTGAATGTCGACTCCTTCTTTGTTGGGGATAACAACTGCGGATATGGGGCTCTAGGCACAAAGGTAGTCCTATCAGGAATTTCTTGGGACTCCTTAGGGATTGTTTCAATTTCCTCAGCTACGGGTTCCTCTTGGGAAGTATAAGGTGGAACTACAGTATGTCCACTAGGCATGGCTACCTTAGTGTCTACCATTTTACCGCTCCTAAGGGTTTTTATCGAGTTGACATGGTTTGATGATTCCTCACCAACTAAAGATATTTTATGGACCCCCCTAGGATTGGGTTGAGATTGACTAGGAAACTTACCTTCTTCTCTCTCACTTAAATACTTAGCTATTTGGCCGACTTGAAGTTCTAATTTAGCAAGAGTCATGGGAATTATCCTTATGGTTCTGCCTGGTTTCTTTTTGAAAGCTAAAGTGGTTAGATGATAACATATCATGGTTCTTTACTAACATAGTAAGAGCTTCTTCTAAGGTAGAGATCTTTTTCTCAGAAGTGTTCTGAAACTGGGTTTGACATGAAGGGTTATGAGTATAACCAAAACCTGGGGGAGGCTGAGAATTACTAGACTGACCTTGATTCTGCCCTTAGACCAAGAAAAATTAGGATGGTTTCTCCAACCCAGGGTTGTAGGTCTCGAGTAGGGTCAAACTTCCGACGGTTCTCAAACCTAGCATTTTTATAGACAACTGACATGAGCTTGCTCTTCACTAACCCGACCTTCTCAAAATGAGTTATAGGGCTCTATTCCACAACTAGGGACTTGAGAGGATCTATAAGGTTCAACAAAGGACCTATTTTTAGACTGACCCATTTCCAAAGCTTCTAACCTTCTAGACAAAGCAGCAAACTTAGCGTCTGACGCAAAACTCGTATCTACCATATTAGTGCTACTTCTATTAACCAAGAGTCTTTTAGGGGGTCAACACAAGACTCCCACTGTTGGGATTTCTCAAGAACAACTCCTAAGAAGGTAAAGGCATCCTCAACACTTTTTACTAGTGAACTCACCAACAAGACATAGACTCGACCATGGATTTGGTCGAATAGTCTAAACCATCATAAATAATCTCTACGAGTTTCATCTTATCAAATCCATGGTGAGGACACTGGGATAGGAGATCATTGAATCTCTTTAAAACCTATAAAGAGACTCTCCCTCTTGTTGCACACTTGGAACTAATTCTCTGTCTAACACCTTTGTTTTATGCTTAGGGTAGAATTTCATATAGAAAGCAGCAATAAGTTCCTGCCATGTTTCAATGGATTCAGATGGTAGGTTGTTTAGCCAGATCTTGGCTTTATCTTTCAAGGAAAAGGGGAACATCTTAAGTTTCAAAACTTCATCAGTAAGGTCTTTTATTCTAACTGTCCCACAAATTTCCTCAAAGTCCCTAATATGAAAATAAGGGTTCTCATCATCTTTTCCTAAGAATATAGGAATCATCTGAAGAATACTAGGTTTTATCTCGAAATTAGCCGTATTGGCTGGCAATTTAATACACGAAGCTCGGTTGGTCCTAGTTGGGAACATGTAATCTTTCAAAGTGGTCATCGCTGGCACAGCTGAATTACTAGGGGTACTTTCCTCACGAAGAGACAGATTCTCAAAACTGAAGTTCCCAAAAATGGGGCTCTCAAAAGAAGAGTCTTCGAGCTCCCCGCTTCCACAAGAAGAATTACTAGGTTTTTCACTAATCAATCGACCTAGATTGTCTCTTTTCCAAGCCCGTTCTCTAATAACCTCGGGCATACACAAGAAAAATAACAGAAAAAGAAAAATCCTAAAAAGGAAGAGAAGTTCTATGCAAACACAAACAAGGCTGACTCCACCACAGCAAACCTAATGATTTCTAGCAAACAAAAAGCATGATGGCTCCACTTAGATTGTTTCTAGACCAACTTATAATCTTTCGAAAAGGAACTCGTTACAATCTGAGCAAATCTCTCTGGAATCAATCCGAGTTAAAGTAAGTTGAATAGAGGCGAGGGAAGCTGCGTGGAGCTTTGATACCCAAGGCCTCACCGCATAACAAGGCGGCGCAGTCACGCATTCAACTCACAGAAACCATCATGAACTTCGAAGTATGCTTAATAGAGTAACCAATATTTTTCGATCGACTTTCCTATTAAGCTCGTTACCCTATCGATCTCGTTCTATTCCAAATTTTAAGCTTAGGTTCGCGTTTGGTTTTGTTTTCCTAAGGCGGGCAAGAAGAGAACGGTGATGAAATCCGAACCCTTATCTTGTATGGCCAATCCTTGCCCTTTACTAGGAAATTAAAACAACCGTATTCAATTCCTCGACATATATGCAAACGAAGGAATACAGTAACCCGCTGACAGGGTATTCGCGAGTGTTTCGACAAACTTACCTCCCGTTCCGGATTTTGGGATGAACCGTTGTAGTCGACTGGGCCACGAATCCTATGTCATGTACGAACCCAAGGGGCCGAGGCGTTATCGTAATTGCCGTCCTTCTCTCGCACACAGTTTTATATTTATACTACCCTTAGTAGGGTTTAAAAATAAAAGAATGTCCAAATGTCCAAGTCCAAAGTCCAAAGAGTAAAAGTGCAAAAGAAAAAGGAAAGTCTAAAAAAATAAAAATATCAAAAAAAAAATAAAAATGCCTCTCTTTTTTTTTTCTCTCTTTTTTATCAAATAAAAAAAAATCTTCTTCTTTCGCTCCTTTCGATTTGTCTTTAACTCCAAATCTTTAAGTATTCACCAAAAGCTTTGGCAAATTTTTCTTTCGCTCCAAATTCCAAAATATGTAAGTAAAAGACAAAAACCCAAAAACGTAAAGTAGAACAAATAAATAAAAAAAATAAAAAAATAATAAATCTAAAAACTCTAGCCTAAAGACAAGTCCGCGTCGGCGACGCCAAAATTTGATGGTTATTTTCAATGATGTTGTAGTAATAGGTTCGTTTAAGACTTGTGAAAGCAGATTTTTAGACTTAATTTTTAAAGCAAAATTATAACAAACTCAAAATACAAAATGTTGTAAAAATTATGGAGAGGTTTGGAGCTAGGATTTCACCATTCATCAATACTTAAGTGGTTATAAATTAATTTATATGATGCAATTTAAACAATTGATTTGATTCTAAAGTATTGCCAAAATCAGATTTCCAAAATATCAAATGTTAGTCGCAAGCATAACGCATCAAGAGTCTAAAACTAAGCATGCATCATCAAGAGAAAACACATTTGATTAATAAAAATCATTTAATTCATTTTTTTATCAATGCAATTAATCATATAAAAATATTGCATAAATTAATAAAGTAAATATTACCACATAATTCTTGAAAGAATGGCTTCCTCCGTCGCCCTGCAGGATGGGTTTAGCTCATCATGTTGGAAACCCGCTCAAAATTCATTTTTATTGCTCAAAGGAGGTGTCCAAATGATGAAATGGAGAAAAACTATTAAAAACCGGGTTTGTAACAATTATATTTGTTACAAACCGAATGTTACAAAGTACAATATGAATGAATCGTCGTTGTCTTTTGTAGAAAATACGATCGCTTGTTGTGCGTCTTATGTTCTTCAAAGAATGAACGATCGCCTCTAGTAGTCTTTTGTTCTTCAAAGACAGCAAAGAGAAAATGGTGTATCCTGTCACTTGATTTTCTCGACTCTGTGATGTTCTAAATTCTCCCTAATCTCTCCGTACCCCTTCAGTGATACCCCAAGAGTTTATTTATACTCAACAGGGCTGAGAATCTCTCCTCATTCCTCTCAAAATCTCCCCACAATGAATCAAATATACTCGGTTTATCTCCATGCAGATACGGGAAATTTCTTTCCCTTTTTCTCTTCTGATTTTTATTCTCACGCCTCTGTTGTAGTTGACTCACTCCAATCACGTACCCAACACCTACGGATCACGGCGGCTCCATCTACCCACGCGCCAACCATCCAAAAATAGCCGGAAGAATCCCGAGCATAACTATCACGTTTCTAATCCAATTCTGCCGAATCCAATGGACTAACTAGTTTTGATAAGGTGTAACAGGCACGATAAAACTCATTGGAGCGATTGAGTCTCGCTGGAAATCTTCCAAAATCTTTACTTTCAATTCTCGGGTTTTTTACAAACCAGTTTCCCTCCAAAAAACAAATTCAAACGAGGAAGAAAAGCCTGCCCCTTAGCCAAGCCGCAGGGGTGCGAATAGCATGTGGGTGCCCCTTATCCATTGGTGTGCCCCTTATCCAAAATCGAGAGTCCGAATAACACGTCTCCTCCGGGGTATGTTTTAACACTTTTTCGAGCCGAATTTTCCAAAAATGTTTTTTCACCAAAAATACCTACACACACATAAAACACCATAATAAGTCCAAAATCGAGTGCCAACAATATATAGTATTGAGATTAAATTAGACACAAAAATGTGTCTATCAGTCCCTTATCCTTCTGAGACCTCAAAATAGAGTTAAAATGTGTCAAGAAGTTTTCAGGTTCTGTTGACTTGTGTACATACTTCCTTAGCCGAACTTGACAAGTGATTTTTGCTCTAGGTAAGTGTTAGGTTGGGCTTATATGATATAAAGAGTTGTCAGCCGAACTTTCTTCTAAACTCTCTTTATTTTTCGTCAAAAACTTGACTTCAAGTTCGGTTTACTTCATTGTTTTATTTATTAGTCGAACATATGATGGATATTTTCAATGATGTTGTAGTAATAGGTTCGTTCAAGACTTGTGAAAGCAGATTTTTTAGACTTCATTTTTGTAAATAAAAATAACAAGCTCAATTAAAAAGTTGTTGGGAAATTATGGAGAGGTTGGGGCTAGGATTCCGCTATTTACCAATTCCAAAGTGATACTAATTACAATCATGCAATTTCACACGTTCAATTTGATTCTCAACTATTGCAAAAGTAGATTTTTTAGAAACAACAAATGTTAATCCAAAGCATGGGATATCAAAACCCTAGGCTAAGCATATTCCATCAATAGAAAATACAATTGTTTAACAAAAATCATAAAATCTATTTTCAATCTAGGCAAATAATCATAATTAAAAATTGCACAAATTAAATAATTAAGAATTACCACTTTTTCATTGGAAAGATAGCTTCCTCCATCGCCCCAAGGATTGGGTTTAGCTCATCATTGTGTAAACTTTCTCAAAGTATTGATTCATGCTCAAAAATTGTTTACAAAGATGAAATGGAGAGAAAGTGATTAAAACCGAGTGTTTGCAACGTTTATAAATGTTGCAAAACACTGTTACAAAGAACGATAACAAATATGCGTCACAAGCTCTGTAGTAGTACGACCCTAAAGGCTCTGTCGTTAACACTGTCGAAGAACGACGGTCTTTGGTTTTCTGTTCTTCGTCTTCCATAGGAGCAGAAAAATATTCTCCGCAACTCGATCTTTTCTGCTCTGTGATGTTCCAAACTCGCCCCAAACTCTCCTCCCCTTGTCTAATATTCCCCCAGACCTTATATACTCCTTCACACACCAAAATCACGCGTCGTAATTGCATATGTTCTTCAATTATTCGATATTATTCTTTCTTTGCCGGTCACGGGATTTCTTCCATTTTTTACTGACTTCTCACGCGTCTCAGTAGACATCTAACATACTCTTAACCGACTGTTACACGTCCCAGAATAAGATATACATCCTCTGACCTCGTGCAATCTTTCCAAGAATAAAGAAAATCTCGAGAATTACTCACGGGGATATATGGTGCTCTGTTTTCTTCTAACTCGAGTTCTAGCCAATTTGGGTTCACTCAAACGACTATACCAGGCCTGTTTAGGCCTAAGAAGTAAACCCAATCAATTTTAGCCTTTTAGTCTCTCTAAAACTAGATCAAAATCCCAACCCTAATTCTGTGTTTTGTGCTGCCATTATCTCCCGCCAAAAACAGAATTTGAAATGTTGAAGATGGTGTCCCCCTAACCAAACCAGGGGTGCGAATAGCAGGTGCCCCTTATCCAAGGTGAGGGTGCCTTTAGTACTTTTTCTCAGGGGTCCAAATAACACTTTTTGAGCAACTTTTTCCACACAAGTGTATTTCTCCAAAAACACCTACACACATAAAAACACCATAATAAGTACAAAATCAAGCACTAACAATATATAGTATTGAGATCAAATTAGACACAAAAATGTGTCTATCAAATAGCCCCAAACTTATTATTTGCTAGTCCTCGAGCAAATTTATTTTAGAAAATAAAATGACTACACTTAGCACGTGCGTGACCGTTAAACCGCTAGGGTGGCCTAGCGGCGGAGTGTTGTCTCGGAGGGTTTACCAGAGGTGTACCCACAAAACCTTTACCCTGCACCTAGCTATCTACGCAGATCCTTGGAAGGCACTAAAGAATCTCCTTGGTTGGCATACTTATTGACTACAGGAGGAAGTACCCTGATGCGAAATTCCAATTGCTATACACGAGTTTGCACTCAAGTATACTAAAATTCATATATAAGTGACAGAGCTCTACTCAGATAGTTTCTGGACATCATAAACCGGAGTCAACCAATCACATGGAAAGATTAAGAAGATGGATGTAGAGAAGATGATTTTGATATTAACTAAGGTGAACCTATCCTAATGGTGAGATACTTGGTCGACTAATATCAACACAACCGGCATATACAAGGGGACCGGTGGTCGATAATCCTAACTCTAGGTCAACACAACCGGGCATATACAAGGGCTCCGGTGGTCGACTTTATTGAATTTATTCCGGTTGGTCTCGATGGTCTGGTCTTTTTTTTTTTTTTTTTTGGTATCTCAATCACTCCATTTCACCCTAGCAATTATAAAAAGAAAAAAGAAGTGATCAGGATTCTTTCGATGTTTCCATCACGGGATATGGCGAAACTACCATGTTTTTTTTAATTCTAACACCTGAGCTCTGTGCTTTTATGAATATACTCTTTAGATGTTTCCATCTAATCAGATTGGTTCCTCAACTCCTATAACCAAGATGCTTCCATCCACTTAGATTGGTTAGTGCCATCCTTAATAAACATAAATTTCTAGGCTCTGGAGTTTTATTTATTGCAACTAAAAAGTTTCTCCCATACCCCAAAACTTAAATCTAATATTTTCCTCAATGTTCTAAAGATGAAATTAAAAACATGAACAAGGAGAAACCGTTACCACTAGAAGGAAATGAGGAAAAATATTACCGTGTTGCATGAGCAAGGGATACCTCCCAAGGAGTGCTAAGTTTAAAGTCTTCACCGGACATCAAATACCTCAAAAAGGATCTTCACCTTCCAAAGTCATACACCAATAGCCGAAATAGTTGTGGGTCCATAAGACCAAATAGAGCTAACACCAATATCGATAACTGCACTTTGGTTGAAAAATGAATAGAAGGAGCACATTCTCATCTAAGGTATCTGTCAAGACAACTGGGTTTATCTGGGGCGCGTTATTGAACTTCATATGTGTGTCTCGATAAATACATTCATCCAAAAACGGGTCTCTAGTGCCTGGGTTACCTCCTGGACATTATCAGGAGGATCGGGTTGCCGAGTCTGAATAGACTCGAGTAATATCTCAGACGCACATGGCTCGAGTCCCAAGTTAGGGAATCTAATTAGGGATTCGTGACAATCACAAGAACCATCACTACCCCCAAACTTAGGGATTTCACTACTCATAGACAAACCTCTAACTATTGCTTGAATTTATGGATCCTCAGAGTCCTTAAAATACTCAAGAGCTTCTTCTAGTTCTCTACCCCCAAACTTAGGGTCATCATTACTTTTAGAAAGACCTAACACTATTTCCTGGATTTATGGGTCCGTAGAGTCATTAAAATACTCAAGGGATTCTTCTAAAGATTGATCACACATCTGGTCTAAGAGAATGGTTTTCTCAAATTCATTTAAAGAATCTCCCAGTAGAGTGTCATGCCAATTATCCTGAACTAAAGTGCTAATCATATTCACTTCTTCTAAATCATCATTCTCAGAAGGTTGTCTAGTAACATTAAAGACATTTAGTTCAGTATCCAAAGGATATGTTCATAAGCCCGGTCCTACAGTTGATGACAGCGTTAGCTGTGGCTAAAAATGGGCGACCTAAAATCACCGGGACTTGAGCACTTGGGTCCTGAATAGGCTGGGTGTCTAGAACAACGAAATCCACTGGATAAATAAACTTATCAACCTCAATCAGAACATCCTCTATGACACCACGAGGAACTTTGACAGACCTATCAACTAACTGAAGTGTCATTTTGGTCGATTTCAACTTACCAAGACCTAGCTGGGTGTATACATGATACGGGAGTAAGTTAACACTAGCTCCTAAGTCAAGTAAAGCTTTATCGACCATGTGATTACCAATCGCACAAGAAATGGTAGGGCATACAGGGTCCTTATACTTAGGGGATGTTTGGTTCAGAAGAATGGAACTTACTTGACCGCCTAAAAGGCTTTCTTTTGGACATTAAGATTACGCTTTCGTGTACAAAGATCTTTAAGGAACTTGGCATAAGCAGACATCTGCCTAATTGCTTCTAATAACGTAATATTGATGTTCACCTGTTTAAATGTTTCCATTATCTCGTTGAATGTCGAATCCTTCTTTGTTGGGGATAACAAGCTGCGGATATGGGGCTCTAGGCACAAAGGTAGTCCTATCAGAATTTCTTGGGACTCCTTAGGATTGCTTGATTTTCTCATTGCGGGTTCCTCTTGGGAAGTAGAAGGTGGAATAACATTATGTTCACTAGGCATGGCTACCTTATTGTCTCTTGTTTTACCGCTCCTAAGGGTTTTTATCGAGTTCACATGGTTTGATGATTCCTCACCAACTAAAAATATTTGATGGACCCCCTAGGATTGGGTTGAGTTTGACTAGGAAACTTACCTCCTTCTCTCTCACTTAAATACTTAGCTATTTGGCCGACTTGAAGTTCTAATTTAGCAAGAGTCTGGGAATTATCCTTATGGTTCGCGCTCGGTTTCTTGTTGAAAGCTAAGGTGGTTAGCCGATAACATATCATGGTTCTTTACTAACATAGTAAGAGCTTCTTCTAAGGTAGAGATCTTTTTCTCAGAAGTGTTTCAACCGGGTTTGACCGAAGGGTTTGAGTATAACCAAAACCCGGGGAGGCCGAGAATTACTAGACCGACCTTGATTCCGGCCCTTAGACCAAGAGAAATTAGGATGGTTTCTCCAACCCGGGTTGTAGGTCTCTCGAGTATGGGTCAAACTTCCGACGGTTCTCAAACCTAGCATTGTTATAGACAACATGAGCTTGCTCTTCACTAACCCGACCTTCCCAAAATGAGTTATCGGGCTCTATTCCACAACTAGAGATTTGAGAGGTTCTATTAGGTTCAACAAGGGACCTATTTTTAGACTCGACCCATTTCCAAAGCTTCTAACCTTCTAGACAAAGCAAGCAAACTTAGCATCGGATGCAAAACTCGTATCTACCATATTGGTGCTACTTATATTAACCAAGAGTCTTTTAGGGGTTCAACACAAGACTCCCCTTTGTTGGGATTTCTCAAACAACAACTCCTAAGAAGGTAAAGGCATCCTCAGTACTTTTACTAGTGAACTCACCAGCGCACATAGACTCGACCATGGCTTTGGTCGAATAGTCTAAACCATCATAAATAATCTCTACGAGTTTCATCTTATCAAATCCATGGTGAGGACACTAGGATAGGAGATCATTGAATCTCTCTAAAAACCTATAAATATGTATTTGCAGGAAATCCTACACTACACCCCTCACAAGAATCCACACAATCAATCCATTGAAGATGAACAATTATAATTTTTGTTGATTAATTTCTTGAATGTTTACAAGACAAAATGGAAAAGAGCTAAAGAAAATACAATCTCTATAAACTTTCTCTCTCTTAATGACTTGCTCAACACTCGAAAAAAGATCTCTCCCTCAATAGGGGCATTCGGCTCTTTTTATATAGGGTGTTACATAAGGGGATAGCCTAAGCTGTCCTTTATTTTCGGGAATGACTTGCGAAGTGTCGCAAGTGTATAAATGTATAATCTCGCGACGCTCCTAGATCTCGCTAGGTCTTCACACTTTTCTCGTGTTCTGGCTGTCGTCATCCATTGCGTCACTTATTTTGGCCTGTCGCGACGCCTTCTCTATGTAACGTTTATGAATTTCGCAGAGGTGTTGGTGTTGCGATATTCTCGACCCTACATCTTGCCTCTTCTCATGTCTTCTCTGCGAAGAAGAGAATGTCATGAGAATTATTATTTTCAAACCGCCGCAACTTTCATCCTTATATCTGTTTGGCGATTTGACTTCATACTTTTACACTAAATCTATAATACATGTCTCTTCTCCACCCATTTTTTGACACATCTGTTTCAACCGTTACTTGATCGGTTGTCACCCGGTCAAAAATAATTTCACTTTCTTGCTTCACTAAAATAAAGTAGTATGCAATAAGAAAGAGTTCGTATCCACAGAGAGGCTTATGTTGTTATGCAAATTTCAGTTTCTTAGTAACCAAGGGGGGATGTTGATGTTTCAAAGCAATAAAAATAAATTGAAAGCAAAGTAATAATAAAATTTATCAATAAGGAGAAAGTATTGGTCACGGGATAGTTTCATTCACAAACTTGAATTATCAACAATGACTAGAATTGAAATTTTAATCTCTCATTTACTAAAAGTCCTAGGATACCTTGATCGCAAGAGTATCCCGCTAATTCCCCGATTTCATCACAACCACATTAAAAGATGCATATGTGAATTCTTTCTAGAAAGCAACCTAAAGTGTAAAAGCACAATTAAGTTTAACTCCCTAAAAGCAATAAGTTTTCTGGAATAAGACTAATCAAGGCAACCAAAATGTGTAAAAGCACTAATTCGATTTAACCCAAGTTACGATTCATATGTGACTAGTAGGATATATCACTACAAGCACTACCCACATTTATGCTACTCAAAATCAGGGGTAGACAACGTTTTCGTATTGAAAACCCTAATATAGCTCTAGATATGAAAGTAGATCGGATTGATTCCGGACTCAACCAAACAAACTATCAAATCATATATCAAAATTAACAATGAATCATAAACAATAAACTACTGAGACAAAACTAATACATTGAATCAAATCTTATTTGTGAAATCCACTTATTATCCCATAACCAATAATAGGTATTTAGTTACTCATAGTATTTTGATTCAACATAATTATTATCAACAATAAGATGAAGAACATGTAAAATAAAATGGAAGCAAACCCTAGTAGAATCGCTCTCCTCCAAAACTTCAGTAGAAAATACGTGATAATAAAAGAATAGAAACTCCTTCTTCTTATAGCCTTCACACTTTCCAAAATTAGGTCTTCAAAGTCCATCACCAAAAAGTCCACCAAGCCCATGAACCATGTGAGAAACCCATGTGAAAAATATATGCCCCAAACTCTGGTCCGGAATCTCAGTATTGTGGCTGAATCGCCAGGAGAGTCGCCGGAAATCGGCTCCGGTGACGGGCAAAGTCCTTGATCACCACCGGGTCCAACGGTCAGGGAACGGTCAATCTTTGAGTCGGACGGTCAAAACCGGCATTTCGGGTCGGACGGGTTGGATCGGAGTCGAGGAGAAAGTCGCTCGACCAGTTCCGCGATGAGTCAGTGGTCATATCGGTGGCTGGTTGCACAGCTCGACTCCGTGATGCATGATCATTGTGCATCAAGGCTTCTTCCACCAAGATGGCCGCACTTCTTCGTTTATACACCGCACTCAATGCCATACAATCACAAACCTTCCAGAAGCTTTTTTCCAACAAACAACTATCAGCTCCATACTGCAATAACAACACTAATCAAAACCATTGCACATGACATCAGTTCCTCAGTCCCAGACCCATTCAACACAATCTAGTCAAGCAACAGCTCTGCCAACACAACTCAGGACCAACACTTGTAGTTCCCTGCAAAGCTACCACCATACCCATGTAAAACAATACCAGCTCAGAACCCATTAGTTCTACCAACATGACTAGCTCTCAGCTGCCACTCAGGACCACCACCTGCTCAACAGCATCAACCTCTCTGTAGCCATCACAGCAACAGCCCTGAGTATATACTCACTGCCGCAACTCATTGTCACTTCATCATTCCATTGCTCGAACCACTTTGCCTCCAGGCAAACCACCAAAGAACACTCTTCTCCACGACTCAAGAAGACTCGCATTTCAAATCCTCAAGTCAAGGCACTGATCCATACAACCTTGAGCTCACCCTGTACAATCGCCTACAACCATCCACCGTGGCTCAACCCAAAAATCACCGCTTAGCCTGCAATATCTCAATACCTGAGAAGCTTCTAGCCTGCCCCCGCAGCCTCTATAACCTCGCAACTCAGTTCATTATAACACCGTTATTTCCTGTGTCTGGCTCCGTATAACAAACATCACAAGCCTTCAGCTCATAACCACTAGCCTTATACGAACCCTGCAACAGCAAACTCCACAGCATACATCCACCAGACTCAGTCCATTGCAGGTGCCCTGTAGCTCCAGTGCCAACATCAAGCCTGCCATCTCCTTCCACAAATCCCATCCAATGCCACCACAACAGCAACATCTGCCAGCCAGTTCCTCCATTCCCTGACTTCCTTCTATGATTGCCACAGTATCAACAGCTCTTGCATCTCCCTGCACTGATGCACCAGCCAATACCACCAGACCTTGAGATCAAACCCATTGCCACACAACTCAGTCCCATTGCCACCTGCAAAACCTTCATCTTCCCTGACTTGAGCACCAACCACTGCCATCAGGTCATGGCAACAGCTCCATTATCCTTGGACTGCACCTGACTTGCACAGCCACAAACACATAGCAATACCCATTTGTACTCCATCTATTGTGCTTTAAACCCATAACAGGTTCATACCCTAGCTTCAGATTCATGGCTGCAACTCAATCAATCTCTCCTGTGAAACTTCCAACAGCAAACCCATCTGTTGTTTCTCTTCTCCATTCGACCTCTTCTCTTGATTTGTTAGTTCGACAGAAACATCATCTTGATCTCCCTTTTCATCGATCTAGTATAATTAGCAGCGGCAACTACCTCCATTTCCCTTCTCTCAATTTCAGGCATATAAAGTAAATGAGAAGAAACGATTGAGAGAAGTCACTCTTCTCGATCCGAGCATAAGCAGCAGATCCTCGTTCTTCATCAACTTCATCTCCTTCCTTATCATCCATGAAATCACAGATCCGTTTGTCCTCAGATTCAAACCCCTTTCCAATTTCTGATCTCACAGCAGCATCCATTTCTCGCTAAACACGAACTCGCCTCCCGAGATATCGATCTCCCCGAATTTTTCTCATTCTCGATCTCTCAACAAAGCAGATCGATTCTCTCTCGGTTTCGGGGTAGATGAAAATGAAAATAATGAGAAATTAATTTCTCACCGAATTCTAGGTCTTGTGTAGGAATTGAACCGGTTAACTCCACTCAAGCAAAGTAGCTAATGGGTACTCAAATAACTATAAGCACCCACGCTTCCGATAAAGGCCACCTCCAATTGCTTTGGCTTTGTCGGTTCCTGTGTAACCGACACCTAATTCTCTTCCCGCTCCCTTGCCGCGTTTCAAACTCGGCTCCACATATAACTCGCCCGTGAGATGACAATTTCGCCCCTTTGGCCCAATTTGGACAATTTCTTCTTCTTTTCCTCCGTGCGACTCCATTGCACCTAATAACTCAAAAGCAAACATAAGATACATAATTCACACGAAAAATAGCAAAGAAAGCATAAACTCTATATAGTAAATACGGTGTATTCTACACCTATCAGATTCCCCCACACTTAGACTTTGCTTGTCCTCGAGCAAATCAAACAAAACAAGAATAAAATACAACAACTCCGTGTCGTCGAGGCTACGGTCACTTTTAGCATAAATAACAAGCCTTTAAACCACTAAGTGTCCCTAGTGGACGAGTTATAGTCTCGTGAAGGTTTACTAGAGATATACCTACAAAACCTATATTTCAAACTCCGTCTATTCGTAATGATAGTATCCAACGCGCTAAGAAGACATAGAGATTCTGCACACTAGTCATAAGAAGTTAGACACATAAATGAACATAATCTCATTCTTAAAAGTTGAGAGAGAAGTAACCATCCCTTCTCGACTAAAATTCGGGTTCTGGAGTGATCAAAAGTCTCGACTCGCCTCACAAGAAAAGGTTTTATGATATTGCTCTCAATAATGTGACTCTTTATGGGTCACACATGTGTCCCAGGTTGGAATGAAGAGAGAATCCGAGACACGTTGAATGGTAGGAAGGCAAACCCTCCGAATGTTTTGAAAACCCACATCTTTTATATATTTTTGAAAACCCATTTTTCGACGATCTCTTCGAAAGGAAATCAACCATTTAACGAAGGTGGGAATATGCTTACTTACCTCGTTATCCGTTCAACGTGCAGCTAGCACCACTCTCACAAAGATCCATAAAAACGTCTTCGGTCTTCTATCGGTGTCTTCATCTTCGTCTTCGGTCTTCAACTCTTGATGATAACTCTCGAACTTCTTAGAATCTCAACAATATGATTATTTCCTCTAATTCCTTGTCGCTTGATACTTCATTATACATATTCCTTCTTTCCATAGGCTTTATTGAAAGAATACAAAACTAAAAACAAACTATACAAACCATTTTTTTTTTTTTTTTTTTCTTTTTTTTTTTTTTTTTTTTTTTTTTAATAACAAATAAAAATAAAACAAAATAAAAATTTTTTTTTTTTTTTTTTTTTTTTTTTTTGAGACAAGAGAAAGTAAAATACAAATAAAATAAAAAAAAATAAATAAAAATGTAAGTACAATGCCATGGTGTAAGTACTTTACCGCTTGAATCTTCACAACTTATATGTCTTGATATCATAACTTCTCGAATTCTCATCCTTAATAATTTCCGCTCTTGTATATTAGTCTTCAACTTATAAAAATTATGCTCCCCTGTTTTGTTGCTTTACTCAAATCAAATCGCCCATTTTATACCATTGTTTGTAAACCTCGAACGTGTTCAACTTTCCTTCAATTTGTGATGCTCCTCTTGTTGATGATGATGGTGTTTCTATGGACTGTTGGTGTAGAGAGAGATAAGGTGGATGGTGCTAATCGCGAACAAGATCACAAGTGGAATGTAAGTTAGCAATTCGATGTCACCAACATGGTTGATAAAAATAGCACTCAAGAGATCAAAATAGTGCTTTATGGTGGGAAATTGGACAGCTCACCATTCTCGCCTGAATTTACATACGGTGACACACACTCAAAAAGCACAAATTTAGACAGTACAAAGAATTGAAGGTTGGTGCCTCACATTATGTAACATGGGTAGTCTCCACTATAGGGGATCACTGTTCTAATACCGAATTCAAGCTTCGCACCTTATTTGCCACCGGCATGGTTAAATCCAACTTTAACTCTCATACAATTAAGAAACCCGATCATGTTCTCTGTCATCTCTAAGTTCGGTCACTATTGTGAGATTCTCGATGTAATCTTAGCGACATGTATACTATGTGACTCTAAAGAACTACAAGTTGGAGTTTTCTTATTCACTAGTTCACAAAAAGTTGAAAAATTACAAAAACTTACAACATAAACCACTCCCCCACACTTAAACTTTACATTGTCCTCAATGTAAATTGAATCGTCCAAAGTAAGTCAAGGTGGGAAATCCTAGCAAGAAATCAGCGAAAACAAAGTAAAAACAAAACAAGAAAAAATAAAAACAAGAAAAGAAATAAATACAAGACAAGAAATACTCATCCGTTGGGTTGCCTCCCAATTAGCGCTTGGTTTAAAGTCGTCACTGACTATCTCCTTGCTTGCAAAGCTTTAGCTAGGGTCCCATGCGTTATGGACACCCGAATGAACATCACTTGGATACCGCATGACTTCAAACATGTTGAAGCGAATTATCTCCTCATCAAACTTCATAGTGAGTATTCCCGCGTCCACATCAATGACGGTTTTTTAGCCGTCTTCATGAAAGGTCTCCCAAGCAAAGCAGGGGTATGGACACATCCGAACCATCATCCATTTCTAGAACACAAAAATCAGTGGAAAAACTAGTTGGTTCACCCGCACAAGGACATCCTCAATAATACCCCTAGGGTAGACATTAGAACGATCCGCAAGTTCAAGCACAATATTAGTTGGTTTCAAGGGACCCAACTTTAAAGACTTATAAATAGATCTTGGCATGATATTCACGGATGCTCCTAAGTCAAGCATAGCCTTACCAATCTTTGTGTTACCAATCTCTACGGGTATAGTGAAACTACCCGGATCCTTGCATTTGGGTGGGAGTTTCTTTTGCAAGACCGCCAAGCGTTTTCCCCCACACTCATAACCTCATTCCGGTTAGCTTTTTCTTCTTGGTACACAAGTCCTTCAAAACCTTCGCATATTTGGGAACTTGCTTGATAACATCAATGAGTGGAATGTTTACATGAAGCTTCTTGAAGATATCTAAAATCTCCTTTTCTAATTCCTCCTTCTTAGAACTTGCAAATCTGAGGAAAAGGCATAGGAGGAACATAAGTAGAAATAGGAGTTTTAGAGTTGGAATTAGGTACCTCGAAGTTTGGGGAAAATCAGCATTCTTTTCCTCCAAAACAGGTTCCTTTTGGGTCTCCATATCACCCACATCAACAATTTCAAAGTTGCACAAGTTGTGTACCGCTTCTCAATGTAATAGCACTAACATTCTCTCTTGGGTTGATAGGTTGAGACGGAAGTCTCCCACTATTTTGTGCCTTCAAATTGTTGATATCAATCGCCATGGAAGCCACTTGAGTCTGCAAATCCTTGATAGCACTCTTAGTTTCTTGTTGGCTTTCTTTGAACATGGTCGAAATACCTTGCATCATTGCTTTAAGCTTTTCATCGATGTCAGAACCTTGGTTTTGCATTGGTTGTTGTTGTTCTTTGAAATGGTTGTTGTTGTGGTTGAAACCCGCTTGGACGGTTGAAAGTAGGTTGTGAAACCGCACCTTGATTGTTGGCATAGCTAAAGTTGGGATGATCTCTCCATCCTGGATTGTACGTGTTTGAGTACGGATCATACCGTCTTTGCTGATTTGGAAAGACCGCATTAGCTTGCTCCAACCCTTCACCATGTGAAGGTAAAATAACCGCAGCCATCCTTTGCATCATGTGCTCCATGTTATCCATCCTTTGCTCACGGTGTGATGCTAATGAATCGTTAACTTCATGCACTTGCCTAACCATTGGTTCACCTCTTGTGTAGAATTGCTGCGAGTTTGCAGCCATGCTTTCAATCAACTCGGTAGCTTGGGCCACCGTCTTGTTCACGAGAGCACCACCACCCGCAGCGTCTAGAAGATATCTATCACTTGATTGAAGACCTTCGTAGAAGTATTGGATTATCATAGCATCACTAACTTGATGGTGTGGACAGCTTGCAACCAATCTCTTGTACCTCTCCCAACATTCATACAATGATTCTCCAACATGTTGCTTTATTCCACAAATCTCTTTGGGTGAATTTGAGTGGCCTTAGACGCAGGAAAATACCTCTCTAGAAAGATTTTCTTCAAACCGTTCCATGTAGTGACACTCCCGGGTGGCAAACAATACAACCAATCCTTAGCGCTGTCCACCATAGAAAATGGAAAAACTTTCATCATTGCACCATTGACTTGATCTCCACTGGAAGCATAGCCTTGACAATGGTATAGAACTCCATGAGATGCTTGTTTGGGTCCTCATTCGCCATACCATGAAACTTTGGCAACTCTCTAGCAGCCCGGCTTGATCTCGAAAGTTGAGTTTGTTTGGATACACCATTGTTGTGCATCAAGCCTATGTGAAGCCAAATCCTTGAGTGTACGGTTCGCATTGTCACCCATTGTTTCTTCCTCTTCAATTAGTGGTTCTCCTACGAATGGAACCTCTTCTTCTTCTAGTTGTAACTCTTCTTCCTCTTCTCGATGAAGAGCTTGTGCTCTCTACTTCCGAGACTTGTTCTTCCGTTGTGTCTTGCCTTGGTTGGAGTATTGTGCCTCTACGAGTAGCTATCCAGCACCTTTGGTAATTCCAATCTTTGGAAGCCAGGGGATTAGTACCGAAAAACAATTCTCGCAAACAAGTGAGAAACAAGACAATAAACGAAAAGCAAGTATAAAAGAGTAAATTGTAAAAAGAAACTAAAAACTTAATAACAAGCCGTATGCCCCCGGCAAGAATGCGCCTAAAATTTGATCGGTTGTCACTAGGTCAAAAATAATTTCACTTTCTTGCTTCACTAAAATAAAGTAGTATGCAATAAGAAAGAGTTCGTATCCTTGAGAGAGGCTTATGTTGTTATGCAAATTTAGGTTTCTTAGTAACCAAGGGGGATGTTGATGTTTCAAAGCAATAAAAATAAATTGAAAGCAAAGTAATAATAAAATTTATCAATAAGGAGAAAGTATTGGTCACTTGGATAGTTTCATTCACAAACTTGAATTATCAACAATGACTAGAATTGAAATTTTAATCTCTCATTTACTAAAAGTCCTAGGATACCTTGATCGCAAGAGTATCCCGCTAATTCCCCGATTTCATCACAACCACATTAAAAGATGCATATGTGAATTCTTCCTAGAAAGCAACCTAAAGTGTAAAAGCACAATTAAGTTTAACTCCCTAAAAGCAATAAGTTTTCTCGAATAAGACTAATCAAGGCAACCAAAATGTGTAAAAGCACTAATTCGATTTAACCCAAGTTACGATTCATATGTGACTAGTAGGATATATCACTACAAGCACTACCCACATTTATGCTACTCAAAATCGGGGGTAGACAACGTTTCAGTATTGAAAACCCTAATATAGCTCTAGATATGAAAGTAGATCGGATTGATTCCGGACTCAACCAAACAAACTATCAAATCATATATCAAAATTAACAATGAATCATAAACAATAAACTACTGAGACAAAACTAATACATTGAATCAAATCTTATTTGTGAAATCCACTTATTATCCCATAACCAATAATAGGTATTTAGTTACTCATAGTATTTTGATTCAACATAATTATTATCAACAATAAGATGAAGAACATGTAAAATAAAATGGAAGCAAACCCTAGTAGAATCGCTCTCCTCCAAAACTTCAAAGAGAAAATACGTGATAATAAAAGAATAGAAACTCCTTCTTCTTATAGCCTTCACACTTTCCAAAATTAGGTCTTCAAAGTCCATCACCAAAAAGTCCACCAAGCCCATGAACCATGTGTGAGAAACCCATGTGAAAATATATGCCCCAAACTCGGTCGCCGGAATCCTGGTATTGTGGCCGGAAATCGGCCGGAGAGTCGCCGGAAATCGGCTCCGGTGACCGGCAAAGTCCGCCCAGTCACCGGGTCAACGGGTCAGAACGGGTCAGTGCTGAGTCGGATCGGTCAAATGACCGCTGTCGTAAGCGACACAAATATAATTACACTTTCTTACTACTCAAAATATAAATATAGCAAGGGCAAGAAAGGATCGATCCCACAGAGAGGTCTAGGTTGTCGAATTGTTATGGTTTCCTATATAAAACACCGAGGATTTTCTGATTGTGTAAATAAAAATAAACAAAAAGCAAATAAAGCAAAGCAAACAAATCAAATCAAGGATAAGAAGATATTGGATATGGATTTCGTTTTCATTCACAAACATGGTTTCACCACAATAACTAGAATTGATATTTTAATCTCAACTTTTATCAAAGACCCTAGAATACCTTGATCGCAAGAATATCCCGCAAACCTCCTCATGTCATCAACAAACACATTAAAAGATGCGAATATGAATTCTACCTAAAGGAACAACCTAATGTGTAAAAGCACTAATCAAGTTTAATTCCCTAGATGCGTTAAGTTCTATGAAATCAGGCCAATCAAAGCAATCGAACGTGGAAAGCGCACTAATCCGATTTAACAAAGGTTACGATTCACATATGATCATAAGAATATATCACTACAAACTATAATCATATTTATGCTACTTGCAATCCGGAATTATCACTTTTGCGTATAATAACCCTAATCTAGCAATAGAGATGAAAACAAACTCAATCGATTCGCGACTCGACTAAACAAGCATCCAAATCATGTAACAATATTCGCGGTGAATCATAAACGATAATATGAGAGAAAACTAATTTATTGAATTAAAACCCATGTTTGGAAATCAAACTCATTCCATAACCAATAATAAAATCTAGCTCATATTCATGGAGTTCATAACAAGAAGAAAGAGAAAAGACTTCATGGTTCTAAACCCTAGAATAAAGTAGTAGAGATAATAATAAAACGTGATAGATAAAAGATATCCCCTATAGATAATAAAAGTTTTCTCTTTATATAGCTCCACTCCTTCCAAAACTAGGTTTTGTCTTCAAAGTCCATTAGTTGGAAATTCACCCGGCCCACCATGGAGAGAAACCCGTGTAAAAATTATGTCCCAAAATCGCTCGTAAAAAACTGGGATTGTGGCGGAATCCCACCTAATCGTCGCCAGGAAAATATTTGGGTGACCGGCAAAAGTCAAACCGGTCACCAGGCCAACGGGTCGGATCGGTCGTGTCAATCTCGGGTCGGGACTCGGTCAATCACCGAGTCGGGAGAGAGTCGATCGCCAGGATGAGTCACCGGGTGAGTTAGACAGCAGTCAGACCCAGCTGAGCTGAGTGGCATTGGCAGAAGGCCATAGCTGTGATGCACTGTCATTGTGCTTCACCAGCTTAGTCACAGCCATAAGGGCACTGCAACATCCTTCATCAAATCAACATCCCCGTACACAAACATCTCAACTTCCTTCTTCTTACACCCTTGTGAGCCATTCTTCATTGCTTCAATCCCAGGCCATCACAAACATCAGCCCCAGTATCCTTAGCTGCAATGCAACAAATGCCTGCTCAAGCCTTCAGTTCCCGTGAATATTCAACCACCACCTGCATTGCAAGCCTGAGCTGCTTCCAGGCCATATTCAGCCACTCTACATTCCTAGCATTCATCTAGCATCCGCTTCATCCATTCCTTGATCTTCACAGCCTTTCGCACTAGCTAGCTCCTGCAGGTTCATCTCATTGCCAGCGGCTAGTTGAGCTGATGAAAGACTCCATCTGACCTCCATGAACTTCTCTTCCTTGCCCCGAATCCAGCCGATGCCATCTCCATATTTGCATTTCTTCCACCAGTGGTAAGCCTAACATCCGTGCTTCAACCCGCAATGACCTTATATACTGCAAATCTCATGCTCCATCTCGCTGCAGCCTTCAAAGCCTTCCACTAACCCATTACACTGCAGCTCACTGCATCTAAGGCCAGGGCATCATCACATCTAAATCCTGCATTATCTCCCTGTAATTTCCATTCGCGGCAGCAGCTCTAGCTTATGAGTCCAGCCTGCAACCTCATCTCAGCTCCTTCACTATCCCAGCAGCACCAGTTCAACAACACAATCTCTCAGTTCACCCCCAGGCCTTAATACCACCAACAACCTCACTCTTCATTCTGCAACAGCTACTCCATCCCAACTGCTCCATTCTGCCAATGCCTCCACCTGCAAGTCAAGACCACCTCAACCAAGAAGACAGCCAGCCACCTACCTACCCCTGTCATGCCATCATTCCATTGCGACTGCCATATCTCCTTCCATCACCTGCAATTACAACCTGGGTCTTCACTAATCGAAAACCGCAATTGCAACTCGGGCCTGAGCCATTCACCGCCACTTCGCATCCTCACTTGCATATTCCATGTGCAATCACATGACCTCTTCACCTGAACCTTCAGCTCCATCTGATTCCCTAGCTCACAGCCCATTTGAAACCATCAGTCTCGATCATTCTGGCTTTGCCAGTAGTTACCATCCCTGTCACTCAGTTCCATGGTACCAATACCAGCCGCTGCTCCATCATCCCATTTCATACATTTGAGCTTCATTGTCACCACAACAACAGCTAGACATATTCAACCACAACCCAATTTTAATCTGTTGTTGCTGTTAAAATTGAATCTCAAATCGAACCCAATTCATTTTCCTTCAAACCCATCTTTGTTTATCACCAGACCCTCAAGTTCGCTCATCAAAGATCGAGCAATTCTTTCTCAAGCCCAATCTGCTCTTCTTTGAATCAATTGCAGCATCGATTCCTCTCTGTGTTTCGATCTACCGCAACAACACTCATTCCATTTGAACTCTAATTGATTACCAAAGATCATCGATCTCATCTTCAAGAACCCATAATCGATCCGTGGCAACTCTTCTTCAATCCTCGATTCAAACACCCATCGTTATTTCTAAGAACTCTATCAATTCTTCTTCATCTTCCGTTTCCACAGTTGCAGCTCGAGTTTAACCTTCTTTCTCTATCGATTTCACTCTCACAAATTCAAACCCTAAACCTCTCAAAACTCAGAGTCATCCTCTCTCGATTCATCAAATGGGAAGAATGAGTATATACACAAGTCGATTCCCAATTGAGTTTTATGTGGGAATGGCTATTCGCACCCACAGTGCTAATGATGTGAACCCCAGAATGGCCCCATAACCTTAGCTGGGTTGTCTTTAACACTCCTCCTAAAGAGAGTTGCCCCTTAATGATGGATGGGCTCCAGTAGTAGTCCCTTTGGAACAGTTCACCCCTTAACAGAATGGCTACCCCTTAACGTACAGTGGGGTTACCAATAGCACTTGTCCGACCATTTTGCTCTTTTAGCCTTCAAATTCTCGTTTTGCTTGTAACTTCTCCACACGAACTCAGAATGACTTCGTTCTTTCGCCGTTGGCTTTGTCTTTTCGTCCTCTTCACGATGAGAAGTAGAAATCTTGTATTTGAACGAGTTCCAATTGGTCTTTTTGCTCCAAATGACTCCATTGCACCTAATAAACTCAAAAGCACACATAAGATACATAATTTACAAGAAAACTCGCAAAGAAAGCATAAATACTAGATATTAAATACGGTGTATTCTACACCTATCATCAAACCGGTCGCCGGGTCGGGACGGGTTGGATCGGGTCGGGAGAAAGTCGCTCGGCTTCAGTCTCCGGATGAGTCGGTCATATCACCAAGCTAGTTGCACAGCCTGACTGTGATGCATGATCATTGTGCATCAAGGCTTCTTCCACCAAGATGGTCGCACTTCTTCTCGTTTATACACTGTACTCAATGCCATACAATCACAAATTTCTTCGTAGCTTTTTCCAACAGCTGCAACTATCACTCCATCCGCAACACATGAGACTAATCAAAACCATTGCACATGACATCAGTTCCTCAGTCCCAGACCCATTCAACACAATCTAGTCAAGCAACAGCTCTGCCAACACATCTCAGGACCAACACTTGTAGTTCCCTGCAAAGCTACCACCATACCCATGTAAAACAATACCCATTTCGTAACCCATTAGTTCTACCAACATGACTAGCTCTCACTGCCACTCAGACCACCACCCGCTCAACAAAGATCAACCTCTCTCAGTAGCCATCACAAAGAATAACATTTCCGAGTATATACTCACCGCCGCAACTCATTGTCACTTCATCATTCCATTGCTCGAACCACTTTGCCTCCACAGCAAACCACCAAACAACACTCTTCTCCACGACTCAAGAAAGACTCGCATTTCAAATCCCAAGTCAAGGCACAGTCCATACAACCTTGAGCTCACCCCCTGTACAATCAGCCACAACCATCCACCGTGGCTCAACCCAAAAATCACCGGTTAGCCTGCAATATCTCAATACCTTAAGCTTCTAGCCTGCCCCGGCAGCTCTATAACTCCGCAACTCAAAGTTCATTATAACACCGCCGTTCACTCGTGTCCGGCTCGTATAACAAACATCACAAGCCTTCACTCATAACCACTAGCCTTATACGAACCCCCGCAACAAAGAACTCCACAAAGATACATCCACCAGACTCGGTCCATTGCAGTGCCCCGTAGCTCCAATTACCCAACATCAAGCCTCGCCATCTCCTTCCACAAATCCCATCCAATGCCACCACAACAAAGAACATCTCGCCCGCCCAGTTCCTCCATTCCCGACTTCCTTCTATGATTGCCACAAGTATCAACACTCTTGCATCTCCTCGCACCGATGCACCACCCAATACCACTGACCTTGAGATCAAACCCATTGCCACACAATCCCGCTCCCATTGCCACCTCGCAAAACCTTCATCTTCCCCGACTTGAGCACCAACCACCGCCATCGTGTCATGGCAACAGACTCCATTATCCTTGGACCGCACCCGACTTGCATGACCACAAACACATAGCAATACCCATTTGTACTCCATCTATTGTGCTTTAAACCCATAACAGTTCATACCCTAGCTTCGCATTCATGGCCGCAACTCAATCAATCTCTCCCCGTGAAACTTCCAACAAAGAAACCCATCTGTTGTTTCTCTTCTCCATTCGACCTCTTCTCTTGATTTGTTAGTTCGACAGAAACATCATCTTGATCTCCCTTTTCATCGATCTAGTATAATTAGCAGCGGCAACTACCTCCATTTCCCTTCTCTCAATTTCAGGCATATAAAGTAAATGAGAAGAAACGATTGAGAGAAGTCACTCTTCTCGATCCTAGCATAAGCAGCAGATCCTCGTTCTTCATCAACTTCATCTCCTTCCTTATCATCCATGAAATCACAGATCCGTTTGTCCTCAGATTCAAACCCCTTTCCAATTTCTGATCTCACAGCAGCATCCATTTCTCGCTAAACACGAACTCAGCTCCTGAGATATCGATCTCCCTGAATTTTTCTCATTCTCGATCTCTCAACAGCAGATCGATTCTCTCTCTCAGTTTCAGGTAGATGAAAATGAAAATAATGAGAAATTAATTTCTCACTGAATTCTAGGTCTTGTGTAGGAATTGAACTGGTTAACTCCACTCAAGCAAAGTAGCTAAGGGGTACTCAAATAACTATAAGCACCCACGCTTCGATAAAGGCCACCTCCAATTGCTTTGGCTTTTAATCGGTCCTGTGTAACCGACAGCCTAATTCTCTTCCGCTCCCTTGCCGCGTTTCAAACTGCTCCACATATAACTCGCCTGTGAGATGACAATTTCGCCCTTTGGCCCAATTTGGACAATTTCTTCTTCTTTTCCTCCGTGCGACTCCATTGCACCTAATAACTCAAAAGCAAACATAAGATACATAATTCACACGAAAAATAGCAAAGAAAGCATAAACTCTATATAGTAAATACGGTGTATTCTACACCTATCATTACTTCTCAACCATTCACGTCTCTTCTCGCGTTAAATGTGTTTATCTTCTCGAGAATTCTTCTTTATATATAGTTTTCTCATCTTCCTCTTCTTCTTTTTTACTTTCTCTCTGCAATTTTTCTTCAATTCTCCTCCGTAACTTCCGCTTCTCTCTCGTAAATTTTCTTTCTTCCTTTGATCTTCAACTCCTTAATCATTCTCATACTCAAAATGGCTCCACGGGTCGTAGATATGAAGTTCTCTTGGGAGAGGCTCAAAAGGATTTAAAAGAGAAAGGTTTCACATTATCCACTATTCCCCATCAAGAATCTTCATCTATTCTTTCCGCCAAATTATTTACTGATCATTGTTGTGATAATCAAAAGATCATAATCTCGCTAGGTCAAATTCTCGCCGGCCTTCCCATTCCTCTCTACAACCCCGAACTTCCTTTGTTTTATGAAATTCTTGCTCATGAGAAATTCTCGCGTTTGTTTACCAATTAAGTGGAGATTGTATCCGCTAATGCTTGAGTTCGCCAATGGTGGCGCTGGTAAGGGGTCTCTCTATTCTAATGCAGTCAGAGATCCTAAATTTGTAGATTTAGAGATATTCGCTGAGAAGTATTCAGTAGAGAGTTTCTTTGAGAATTAGGAGTAATAAACATGAAGAACGATAGAACTCGCTGGGGTGAACGTTTGAAAAGAAGAGAAAATATCCCCGGCCGACAAAGTACTTATGCAGGACATCGATTGGCATTCTGGCAAGAACAATGTTCCTCGCCATTCTAAAGACGAAAAATGGTGTGTCTTTCCACTATTCTTGAATGGACCTTATATTTCAGGTTCGAATGTACTCCCTGCGAACCTCGCCAACTATCAACCTTGGGTATTTAACGGCCCGAGAAAGCTAAAGAGGTGTGCTTCCCGATTTCGCTCGCTTTGTAATTATTACTTCTTTTTACATCTACTAATCTTGCGAAATTTTCAGATTGTTAAATTGAGAAAAAGTTACGAGAGAAATCCTAAGGCGAGTACTGGCAATTCTCCAATCGATCACGGATGAAGTAACAAATACTTTTCTTCATTATTTTTAACAATATTGTTGCCTCGTTTTCTTATCTTCATTCGTGTGCGAAGGTTGGCGTTGAACTTGTTGAAGAAGAGGATATTTCGAAGCTGCGAAAGCTAAAGGCAAGAGTAAAATTCCTCTTCGCTTAAGAAATCGATGCTCCACCTTCTAAAAAACGGAAAATCCATTCTTCTTCTCGTTCCAGTCCTCAATCCAGCGAGAGCTCTGATGAAGATAATGATGATGTTGACACCTCTCTTGCGAAGGAGAATCATCCAATTGAATCTGCTATGGCGCAACTATCTATTGTTTTCTCTGATTCTATGCAAGGAATTGGAGATGATCATTTTTTTGCCACATGCGAAGCTCTCGCAAATATCTGTGATGCTCCCTTACTAGAGGATGATGATTCTTTTCGTGGAGTTTAAGAGCGGTGACTCCCAGGTTCCTAAACGCACTTAGTGCCTTGGTATGTCTATATTTCCTTATTTTCTGAATGATTTCAATTATAAACCTCATCTTGACAATTTCTTTATTTTCCTTTATAGTGCGGGAGAGCTTCCTTTGTTGTTGCCTCGGATCTCGAGAAAAGGCGCGCAGGTCTCGAGAAGAAAACCTTCAACTTAAGAAGAAGAATGAAGAATTGGAAGCTGAAGCTGTTTCTCTTCGCAAGAGAGATAAAGAACTTGAAAATGAAACCGCTACTCTTCGTGAAAAGACCAAACAATTGGAAGTTGAGTCTTCTTCTCAGAAGGACAAGATATCTAGCCTTCAAAATGCTAATCAACAACTTTATGGTATAAAATTCTTCTCTTTTTCTTGCTTTTGTTCTGTCATTTATTTTTCTTTATCTGACTTATCATTTTCGCAGATGTTTATAACCTTTCTGATGAAGCCATTCTTCTTCACACATTTCTTGAGTCTATGGATAACGATGCTCTTCTTGCCCATCTCAATTATTCTTTAAATAGCTTTTCAAATGACAGAATCAAACATCTTTCTCTAAATGAACTTCAATCCAAATTCCGTCTCTTAGAAGTTGATCATAGATCTAGTTTAAGTTTAGCCAACCAACTTAAACACCTACACCTTAGTTCCCAAGAGAAAATTAGTATTTTAAGGAATAAGGTTAGTGATCTTATAGATGACAAAGATCGCATTGCTAACCAAGGTGCCCAAGCATTAGAAAAATTTCAAAAAACTCTTCTTGAAGTTCAAGTTGAGCGGGATGAATCCATTCGGAAAAATACTATTCTTAGCGAAAGAGAGAATCAACTTCGTTCCCTTCTTCTCATAAACAAGTGACGATGAGTTCGCTTGGGCTGCGAAAATTCTAGATGACGCCGTAAATAATTTAGGTGTTAATGTTAGTCTTCAAGTTGAGCACATGAGCCTTGATTAGGGATATGATTTCGATAGAGAAGGTTGTTGATTATTCTTCTTTACTTAATTGTTTATTATATATGAAGTTGTCATCAAGTTGTCGATTCATTGCTCTACATTCGCAGAGGCTGAGAAGAGATTTCAGAAAAGAATTGAAGAACTGAATCCGAAAAAGAACAACTTGCAAAGGACTTTTCTCTTCGCAATGACAAGTATTCCAAGTTGAAGAAGCAACTACAAATTACTGTGGCGAACTTCAAAAATGATGCTGTTCTCTTTCGCAATGAAAATATTAAGATAGTCTGCGATGACAACAGTATCCCTCATTCTTCATAACCTTGTCTTCTTGACGAAATTCCTGAGAACATGCCTTCTTTGGATATCTCTGATAGCGATGCTAGCGAAGAAGAATCTGATGAAGATAATGAAGTAGAAGGATCTGATGAAGAAGAAGAATCACATAAGAAATAGCTCCATTTTCTTCTTTCTCTTTTTGTAACATCTCGTACATTTATCCTTTTAATCTTCCATTTTTATAATCTCTTATTGTAAGTTTCTTGGATCTCCAAATACAAATTCTACTTTTGTTGTCCCTTTCTGCACATGTTAAAAAAGCAATTCTTTTTTGCAATATAGTTAATCAATAAATTGTGAGTGCGTAAATCTATCATATGAAAATAAATAACATATTTTCAATCTATTCATTCCCATACTTGCCTCTGTTATTTGTTTTCAAATGAAAGATTAAGCAAATAACCTTTAAATGATAACATGCCTCGATCCTCCCGCAATTCTTTTGCTTGAATTCTCGCGAGAGAATGTTTCTTGGTTGTTTTCAAGATCTCATTTTTTTTTTATGTGTGGTCTTATTTTGCTTTCCTAGTTAAAGGTCTTATTGCGCCACCTCTTGTCATTGCGACAAAATCGCAGGACGTCTTTACACTTTCATGTAAAGACCCATTGATCTTGCCTTATCATTTCTTAGTATTGTTGCCTCTGCAGGATAATTTTATTGCGACAATATGACAGGCCTAGATTTTCTTGCGAAAATAAGACCCATGACATAGCCGTCTTGTGACGAAATCGCAGGACGTCCTTACACTTTCATGTACTGACCCCTTGATCTCTTCTTATCTTTGTCTTTTGTATTATTGCCTCTTCAGGATCATCGCACAAATATGACAAGCCTAAATTTTCTTGCGAAAATAAAGCCTCATGACATTTGCGTCTTAAGACACTTATCATCTCCCTAATGGAGGGTGCCGCCTGATGAGTGCCAAATATTGCATACTTCTACATCTATTTATTGGCATTTAACTCATCTTTTGTGCTCAGAAATCAGATATTATCCCAGATTCTGTGTTTTCTTTGTTTTCAAGAATAAATATTTGTACTAATTAGTTTTGTGTTTTTAGATAATAAATAAAGTTCGGAGAAATGGAGGAGCCAAAAGAGCAGAAAATTGGAGACAAGCGTCTATGGAGCAAAAAGCCAAAGCCCGCGCGCGCATCAGTTGCAACCCAATAAGGAAGACACGGGCTTGAGCTATCCAGACCCGACCCGGATCCGAACCCGATTCATTCTGAGCTGTGAAGATTTCATCCATCTTCATCCAACGCTCGCTCCATCCTTCTCACATCATTTCTCGCTGCTCCAGCTCAACACCAAAACCACCTATATCCTGAGCCGTGAGATCTTACACTTCCGAGATCCGACGCTCGCTCCACCATGCGCATCAAACTTTGCTACACCTGCTTCACAACAAAATCACCTACACCTATACCCTCGACCAAAACCATTCTCACTTCCATCTTCTCTTTCTTCTCCGACACAAATCAGAGAAAACCCCATCCTTCTCTTCCCCGACCATACCTGTTACAGAGCCACCACCTCACCACCCACATCTTCTTCCCTGACACCACAGCCACCAACCGCACCACCTTCTCCCCCCTAGCTTCTCTCTATCTCACTCATAGCTTCTTCCCTAGAAGCTAAGTCTGAGATATGAAGAACTAGGGTTAGGGTTACATCAAATCAAGGGAAATCAGAGTATGGAGTTCTCAGAGCCGCACAGACAGAAGAGAGCACGATTCGCCGACGTGGGTGAGAGGGTATTTTCTTGTTTTTCTATTTTTGAAGTAAATTAGGGTTTTTGGGGATTTTGCATGTATAAATAGAAGGTGTAGTTTGATGTTTGAGGTCATGCCTGGACTAGCCAGAGCACCATCTCTAGTTTAATTTGTGTTTTAAGTACTGTAATTATGTTCTAAATCAGTTTGCTAGGATGTCAATGAAACCCTAATTCCCTATCATGTTAGTTAACTTTGTTTGAGTGCTCTTGAATGATTTAATTTATCGGATATCTTCAATTCTAGCACCCAATGCTTTACTCTCACAATGGATGCCATGTATCCATTGTAGTTAGGCTACAATTTGTGTTGAGTGTCTTCATGACTCGTGCCTTAGAAATAATTGCTAATTCCCTTGACTAGTTGTGCTTAATTAGACAACTAGTGCTCTGGGTTAGTACTTTAGCTGGTAATTGAAGTATTACCTGGAGAAACTCCTTAGATAGGTGGTAGGATTGACACATTTCCCTTATCTATCACAGGAACAAGAAACTCACTTAGTTGAACACATAATATGAATTAGAGGTGGATTTGATAATCCTAGTACCCCTTTATTTTCACTACTTGTAGTTCATTTTATTCCACTTGTTATAACCTTCAATCAGTCGTATCGACAACAAACCAACCTTAGCGGTGTTACAATATCACCTGAAATCAGTAGAGCAAAGTCTTAGATCAACCATACAGCACCACAAGTCTCTGTGGGATCGACCTGTACTTGCCACGCCTCCAACAGGCGTTGTGCACTTGCAGTATCACAAGTAGGCTATAACATAAACACCATTCCCAAGCCTACCAAGTTTTTGGCGCCGCTGCCGGGGACTTGGCGTGTGCTGTGTCGACTATTGGCTTGTCTTCACTGTTTTTCAACTCACCATGTACATATTTGCTTTGAGTTATTACTTTTACTCCTTTATTAGTGTAGTATAGTGTAGCTGTTAGTTTTCTTTTTCATTACATCCTTTATTGCACTCTGTTCTTGCATTGTTGCATTGGTAAATCCTTTAATCTCCCTGTTGTCAATATCTGTAGCTTAGTTGCAACATTAGTGTTAATTCTGCATTGCATCTTCTATTGCATATTTTTATCATCTTAGAGTCTCTTGATTATAGCTTAGTAGTAAGTTAAAGCATATTTGCACATCTGCATCCTCATCTCGTGCATTGCATCTCATAAAACTCTACACTCTACATTGGTAGCATCGGTTATATAATTCCCCGTCATCTCGTGCTCATTCATTGAAAGTAAAGAGTCGTAAGCTCATAGTGCATTGCACTTCCAATCTCGATCAACATCGGCCCTTTGCCTTGCTTAGCCCATCACATTTGTGTCATATCACCAGCCATTGTGACCTCCAATTACTAATTGCTAGACCCTCATCTTCGCTATTTGAATTTGTGTAGTGATTCTCGTTAATGTAACATCCACATTTTTGGAAACTAAAACTTTCTCTTGAGTAAACAGTGCCCGTAACCTCTCGCTTGTATAACCAAGGAGGAGAAGAGAAAGGCGCATAACTTGAGTTCTACAACACCCCGAGCACCCACGCAATTTATAGGATTAAGGTGAGTGACTCCATGCTAGCCGAGTTTGATGTCTCTTGTCTTGTATCTACGAGTTAAAATAGATCATGATATATGCATGTATGAACTTACCACATCTTTCATGAGCTGTACCTCATTGTTATTCTGCTAAGCTATGCATAACTAAAAGTCTGCTGAGTATCTTTGTGTCTTCACCTGTGAGCCGTTACCTCGACAATCTCACTACCCTGATTGCATGATAAAACCTGTGCTAGGTAGTGCTCACACCCTGAAATCTGCGCTTGTATGTTCTATGACCTTAGCTTCCATCTGCTCTGAGCCGAACTCCAGCCCCTGAAGCTGTGAATTGAGCGGCAGATTGGTTAACCAAGTTAGCGTTTATCCCTAATTGACATCACTTGAGTAGGGCACCCTGTACCCTTATGCATGCTTGAATTGCTTTAAACCTTGTATGAGCGGTTGAGCTTAAGCTGCAGACCCTGTTGAGCTAGGTTGTTACCAGCCCACTTCATCTGCCTTGTGCCTTGTATGACTGTTGAACCATATCCGAGCAACATTTACTTCCTTGTTCTCTCGAGTTGCACAGTGCATAGTTACTTGAAATCCCATTGGAAAGTCGAAATGTATCTTTGTGGTGTAATCATGCATTGAACCATTGGCCGAGCTAGCTGTGAGGTTGAACTTGGATAGTCAGTAGCTGCAAACCAAAGAGCATAACTCATCTAAGCATAACCCCGAGCATAACCCCCGACCCCCGTGGCTGCTTGCCTTGGCTGATTGCCGGTGATGTTCAACCTTGACCTTGTAAGCTCTGCAAGCCTATTGAAACCCCCGTCAACCGGCCCCGAAAACATCAAACTGTGCCTCTGTGCAAACCGGGTGTGTTTTCAAATGTCTTCGTACTTTGTTCCTTTGTTGCATCTGCGACCCCGTGAACCTTGGGTGTTGAATAACATGCTCACATGAAGGATTAGTTTCTTACCTTGCTGACAAACCTGTGAACCTCTTCACATGCTTGCATAACCCTATGTATTGCATTTTTAGCCAAGTTCACTTGATATCAACTGAGTTAGTTGATGTTAACTGAACCAGTTGACCTATCTGCCTTGTGCCCCTGAGCATAGTCTGTTGATACTCTGTGGCATGTTAGGCTTGTGGTAAAGTGCTCAAATTGATCATCTACTCGTTTGTTGCACCTGCCCTGCATCTTTGCACACTTTTGGTTAGTGAGACCTTGAATAGCATGTTGACTTGTTGAATCTGCTGAGCCATGATCACATGCTGAAATTTTGAGCTCTCATGTGCTCTGTGCATTGCTGCTTGAGTGAAAGTTCTTCCTCTGTTGTATCTGTGGACCAACATCTGTGACTTGTTTATGATTTTTGTGGCACTGGAATGAATGTTGGTTAGCAGTTGACCTGTTTTTCAAACACACATCCCATCATATGCTTCACATTGAGTGAGCATTACTCAGCCTAAGCTGTGCTGTGTAATCCATGACAGCAATTACAAGCACCCCTGTGTGCTTAGCTTTTGGAAATTAGGTATCAATTTTTGAGAAATTGTGTTGCCATGTGTTGTTCTGTGCACCAAAATTGTGCTGTGCTGTATCTCTCTTAAACAGCAGCAAGAAGAACTTCTGTGAATCAGGTGTCATTTTCTTTTGTGATTTATATCTCTCTGGGCTGAACCCATAACCACTGGAACCCAAAGCCGGGCTTTGAACAACCACTGGGCTGCACATATCTGGGCCGTGCATTTGCACAACCACTGAGCCCACAACAATTGGGCTGTGCATACACCTCCCATTTAAACCAAACCAAAGCCCACTATCCACTAGTCTTTCCACAACAACTGGGTTTTGCATCACTTGGGCTTAGCTTTCCTGTGTTGAGACATCATTGGTTATACATGTTTGATGTGTGCTAAGCTATGCTTCTTTTTGAGTTCAAATTGAGTTGCTAGATCATGTCAGGATTTTGGTCTGCGACTGGGGATACAAACAAATCCATTAGAGAGCTTGCTTACGGGCATGCCTCACAGTATGAACTCCCCACAGTCCATGATGATTTTAGGGAATATTATGAGCCTTCTCAGGGCCCTGACCTTGAATACACACACCCTAATCATTATGAGCACATGTATCATCAACCACAGTGGGGTGTTGAACAATTTTATACTCCCCTAACTCCTTGTATGCAATCACTAATGGAAGAGCTCATAGAGCAAAACAATGATATACTTGGATGGAAAATGCATGATCATCCCTTCTCTAGTGAACCTTGTGCACAACCATATAATGATCATTCATATGAAACATGCATACCCACTATTGAAGACTCTCCTTCCATTGAACAATGTCACATGTTCTTAAAGATGAACCTGATTCATTTAGAAAAAGAAGAATGGAGGGAAGTTCATGATAGGATGATTGTTGTCCCTAATAAAGAAAATTTTGAAAATAGTGTTTCTATTCCTACTCATGCAACTAACACTGAATATGAACCTAATCTAGAGGTAAATGAGTACACTAGAAATGCTACAAGTTTGAATAGGGAAATGCATTTTTGTTATGATGATGATGATGATGATTATGATATGTTAGAAGAGCATGTGCATGCTGAAAATATGATGGAATCTTTGGGTTCAGAGACGTTAAGCGTCTCTTCTGTGAACCCTATGAATGATACTTCTTCTAACATTCATCCATGCGATGTTGACTCTGAGTTTGGGTTTGTGAAATTCTTCAGTGAAAGTGAGCATGCTACACAACTTGTTTGTGACTTAAGAAAGGATGAATCTTCTGTTGACACTAATGTTCTTATGGATCATGATAGTATTTTTGTGTCTGATTCCCTGCCCATGTCACAATATGTTGCCCCCTCTGATGATTATGACATGGAGATTGATGAATTGTTCTATGCAAGTGAGCATGATTTACCTTTGTCTGACTTTAGGAAAGTGTGTGATGGTGCAAATGATCTTATACATGAAAACAACTTAGATGTACCTAATCTCTCTCCTAAGGCACAGATTGAAACTCCTCCACCAAACCTAGGTGTAGTTTGTAACAAAATTGCAAAACCAACTTTTCTGAAAATGCCTAATTTAGGCATAGAGCTTTGTGCTTCCCAAGTCCTCTTGGACTATTTTGCATCAAAGTATAACACTTTTAAGGAGCCACAATTGGAATGTGTATATCTGCCTGTTCTTAGCAAAACTCATTTTGAGTTAGACCTTTTGCATGATGTACCTTTAAAATTGCAAGATTTTGTGCTCAAAAACACATCTGTTGACAAGTATAGGTTTGGGGGTAACTTGTTCACATATGCAATCTTTCCTGCACTCTCATGTTATATCTGTGTAAGGCTGTTGATGTTTGTACATATTGTCTTTTGGATTGATCCTCAACTCTTTAGATTGTTGGTGTATGGTGAATTTTCATTGTATATAATCCAGTAGGACTTGTTAAATTTTCTTTTCTTGAATCGGTTGAGTCTTCTTGCGCATATATTATGCTAATCCGATATGATCTCCGCTGAGAATGTTGGATTCTAGCCTTGACAAATAAAGCTCTAACCTTGCTCCCGCCGACATCCGGTAATCTCTTCCCTTTTCTCTTATCAGCATAGTTCTCATGGTATGTGATTGTTTATTATCTGTTGAAACATTGAGGACAATGTTTGATTTAGGTTTGGGGGTACATTTGCATTTAGAGTTTTTAGTCTTCTTTTATTCAAAAAAAAAAAAATAAAAAAAAATTCAAAACTCTTTTGTAAATAAAAACCTCTAACTTGTAGAGATTTTAGAGTCACTAGCATGCTTCTAGCTATGTTTACATAGAGAGTCTGACCGAAATAACTGAAATTGGAAGTACTAGAGAACACAATCGGGTTTCTTAGTTGATTAGAGCATTAAAGTTGGATTTAACCATACCGGAGGGCGAATTAGGTGCTGTTTAGATATTCGGTAGTAGAATTGTGATCACCCATAGTGGAGACTACCCATTTTACATCAAGTGAGGCACCAACCTTCAATTTTTGCAACTTTCTAGAAAAGTTGTTAGAGTGTGTGTCACCGTACGTCAATTCCGGGTAGGAATGGTGAGCTACCCAACTTCGCACCACTTTCAGCACTATTTTTGATCTCTTGAGTGCTAATTTTGTCAATCATGAGGGTGACGTTTAAAGATGAAAACTCCTTTTAAATATCGATTTGCAGTTAGCATCACTCTCTCTCTCAATCAGCAGACCCATAGAAAAACATCATCGTCAGCAAGCGGAGCAACATCAGAATATTTGAAGGAAAAGTTGATATAGTCCAAGGTTTACGTGCAAAGAAAAGAAAAGAAGATGAGAATTAATGAAGTTTGTGAAAAATTGAGTTTTATTGTAATTCTAAAAAAAAAAAAAAAAAAAAAATTTCGAGTTTTTGTAAAGTTCAGAAGTTCGTCATCAACAGTGAAGACCGAAGATTGAAGACATTTCTATGGTTCCTATGAGAGTATGATGTTAATTGCCGATCGGGTGAAAAGGTAAGTGAGTACTCCCATCCTTGCTAATGGTTGATTTCCTTTCTTAGAGATCATCAGAAAAGATTCTTTTTGTCCACACTTCTGTGGAGTCTCGTAAATTATTTGGAAGGTTATCCTTCTTACCTTCAACGTGTGCAGGATTTCTCTCTTTATTCCGCCGCACACATGAGAGACTAAAAAGCGGTCTTTTTGAGTGCAATTATCATAAACCTATTAGTGAGGCGAAGTCGAGGCTTATGATCACAATCGAATCCGAATTCTTTCATATGGTATGGTTACTTCTGCTCAAAGACTTAAGGATGAGAATGCGTTCTTTGGTAGTTCTAACTTCGTGTTACTAGCATGCGGAAACTCTATGTCCTCATAGCTCCTTGGATGCTTGAGACTCTTTTACACTACGAAGTTGGAGAAGGTTTTGTGGGTACACCTGTGGTAAACCCTCACGAGACTACAACTCGTCCACTAGGGACACCTAGGGGTTTAAAGGCTTAGTGCATACGCTAAATGCATTCGAGAGACTGCGACAGGGGTATAGTTAGGATTTCTTAATTTCTGTTTCACTTGAGGACAAGTAAAATTCAGGTTTGGGGGTATTTGATGAGTGCCATATATTGCATACTTCTACATCTATTTATTGGCATTTAACTCAACTTTTGTGCTCAGAAATCAGATATTATCCCAGATTCTGTGTTTTCTTTGTTTTCAAGAATAAATATTTGTACTAATTAGTTTTGTGTTTTTAGATAATAAATAAAGTTCGGAGAAATGGAGGAGCCAAAAGAGCAGAAAATTGGAGACAAGCGTCTATGGAGCAAAAATCCAAAGCCGCGCGCGCATCAGTTGCAACCCAACAAGGAAGACATGGGCTTGAGCTATCCAGACCCGACCCGGATCCGAACCCGATTCATTCTGAGCCGTGAAGATTTCATCCATCTTCATCCAACGCTCGCTCCATCCTTCTCACATCATTTCTCGCTGCTCCAGCTCAACACCAAAACCACCTATATCTTGAGCCGTGAGATCTTACACTTCCGAGATCCGACGCTCGCTCCACCATGCGCATCAAACTTTGCTACACCTGCTTCACAACAAAATAACCTACACCTATACCATCGACCAAAACCATTCTCACTTCCATCTTCTCTTTCTTCTCGACACAAATCGAGAAAACCCCATCCTTCTCTTCCCAGACCATACCCATTCTGCGAGCCACCACCTCACCACCCCACATCTTCTTCCCCGACACCACCAACCACCAACCGCACCACCTTCTCCCACTAGCTTCTCTCTATCTCACTAGCTTCTCTCTATCTCACTCATAGCTTCTTCCCTAGAAGCTAAGTCTGAGATAGGAAGAACTAGGGTTAGGGTTACATCAAATCAAGGGAAATCAGAGTATGGAGTTCTCAGAGCCGCACTGTATGCAAGAGAGCACGATTAAGCGACGTGGGTGAGAGGGTATTTTCTTGTTTTTCTATTTTTGAAGTAAATTAGGGTTTTTGGGGATTTTGCATGTATAAATAGAAGGTGTAGTTTGATGTTTGAGGTCATGCCTGGACTAGCTAGAGCACCATCTCTAGTTTAATTTGTGTTTTAAGTACTTTAATTATGTTCTAAATCAGTTTGCTAGGATGTCAATGAAACCCTAATTCCCTATCATGTTAGTTAACTTTGTTTGAGTGCTCTTGAATGATTTAATTTATCAGATATCTTCAATTCTAGCACCCAATGCTTTACTCTCACAATGGATGCCATGTATCCATTGTAGTTAGGCTTCAATTTGTGTTGAGTGTCCGCATGACTCGAGCCTTAGAAATAATTGCTAATTCCCTTGACTAGTTGTGCTTAATTAGACAACTAGTGCTCTGGGTTAGTACTTTAGCTGGTAATTGAAGTATTACCTGGAGAAACTCCTTAGATAGGTGGTAGGATTGACACATTTCCCTTATCTATCACAGGAACAAGAAACTCACTTAGTTGAACACATAATATGAATTAGAGGTGGATTTGATAATCCTAGTACCCCTTTATTTTCACTACTTGTAGTTCATTTTATTCCACTGTTATAACCTTCAATCAGTCGTATCGACAACAAACCAACCTTAGCTGTGTTACAATATCACCTGAAATCAGTAGAGCAAAGTCTTAGATCAACCATACAACACCACAAGTCTCTGTGGGATCGACCTGTACTTGCCACGCCTCCAACAGGCGTGTGCACTTGCAGTATCACAAGTAGGCTATAACATAAACACCATTCCCAAGCCTACCACCGCCCTTATCATCTCCCTGGTTTCCCCTTCAAGGAGGCGTACATCGGCCATACAAGACTAGCTCCTCCCATCCGGTCTTAACAACAACCGAGTTGTTTTCGCGACCTCTTATCCCTTATACCTATATGGCTTATGGTTACGAGGCGCACCCTAAGTGGAGTTTTCTTTGGCCGAGTGCAACATATGCCAAGACTTGCCAAGAATGGCCGAGACACTTCAAATGCCCCAGGCACTCTTGGCTCAACCGTGTACCTCGGCGCCTTGATCATACGCTGACTCCTTAGAAGAGACCCTCGGTCGTCCAACCAGGGTATAACCTTATATATATATATATAGTTGGATCCAAGGTATCTCTCCTGGATGGGCTTTATTGACCCCAAATCTCCATGACCCGTGTTCCGTGGGCGGTGTAACCTTTTCCCTGAGCCATGTTAACAAATACCCCTTTTTATGACGCACTTTAGGTCTTACATTTGCCTCTTACGAAATTTTGATTCGCGAACTAGGGTGTACGCCATAGCAGGTTCGTCCCATTCTGATATGTGATTGTTTTTTGGATTGTTTCTTGTCCTCATTTCTGCGAGAATTATAGTCTTTATCACTCAAATTTCTGCGAAAGTTTCGCGTATTCTTTTTTCGATTATCATAATCTTTGCATCTTCATCCTGTCTTTATCAAATTTTTTTTTAACCTTCGCAAGTCTATAATCAATCATTCACTCCTTTCGCCTCTTACTTATGTTGCTCTCTGCTTCTTCATTATTCAAATTTCCTAATACTGCCTTCCCTTTTGCGAAATCATCGCAACTTCCAACTTTCTTCAGGCATTGGTTTCGCAACGTACTTTCTTCTCTCGCCTATATTGCGTCCACCATTAGTCTTTCCCTTCTTTGTTCATTTTTGATGTTTTGCTTCCAGTTCTTCTTTTGAGCAGCTCTTTTCTCGCAAGACTCCACATCAACTTCATAGCATCTCTGTCCCTCAACCCAATCTCCTTTTATGACTCCGACACCCGGTGGGATGAGGAAATTTTATGCACTTGGTGATAAGTCGATGCTACACCGAATCTCATGTAACCAAGGTCGCCCAATCAATGCGTTATAGGGAGATTCCACATCGAATATGCATAACAAAATTTCGATTGATAATCCTTTCGGTGGTATTCGCATATGAGCTTCTCCTTTAGGCTTGTTGGCGATCGTTGAAACCATAGATCTTATAAGTTGAAGGTATTAGATCTTCGTCCTTTCCTCCCATAGTCTTGTAAGTATGATAAAAAAGGATATTTCAAGAGCTTCCAAAGTATCGATTAAGATTCTATTGATTGCCCATGAATTTTTCTGCCTCATCATCTTCATCATCAACGAGTTTTGGGTTAATCTCCAATCTTACCACTAATGGGTTGTCATGCATCTCTAGTGGCGATGTCTTCGCGATGTTCATTATTTCTCTATTATCAGCATCTCTTGCGAAAACCCTACTGATAACGCTATCATGAAAATCTTCTAATGTCCTGTGCGAATGTATAATAGAGTTGCAAGACAAATTCTTGGCTTTCGCTCCAACTTTGAATTTCGGAGGTGGTGGTAATGGTTGGGATTGAGGTTGATTTTTAGAAATTGATTTAGTTTCCCTTGGTCTATCATTCGAGGATGATTCTTTTACATTTCTACAATCGTTTGTGGAGTGTCCATGAAAATTGTGATAAGAACAGAATTCATGACTTCGTCACTCGGAGGTGGCTCACTTCCCATGTTCCATGGTGCAGGTATATTTTCCATTAAGATTATAGCTTCCCATATTTTCTCCACACTAGCATTCAGTGGTGGCATCTTGATTTCTTCCCAGACTACCATGTGACTTCGCTGTCCTCTATGATAACTCTGCCTCTGACTTCCATAAGTTTCTTGCGGCTGATCAAGTCTTTGAATTTTGTTATTTCCTCCATGGTTATAGAAGTTTCTCTCTCTCTCTCAAATTCCTCCTGATCACGACTCCCCATGGCTACCAACTTTCGCTGACCATCATCCTTTATCATTTCTTGTTGACTCTGCGAGGTGCTCGCCACTATGTTTATTAGTTTAGGTAACAAGCTTGCATTTGCAACTTTTGAACTTGTGTTCGCAACGGGGTATGATTCCATCTCATTTTGTTTTTCCTCTAGAGCAATGTACTCCTCTTGAAGTTCTCGCAACTCAGTCATTGTGATTGTATTCTTGATTCTAAAAATTTGAATATATAGCAGATTGGTTGCGAACATAACGTTAATGAATGATAAAATGAGATATCTCTCATCCACATGACCAGCCATATCACTGCACATTGTCTTCCATCTCATGGTTAGATGCTTCAAGCTTTCACCAACCCTTTGTTTTAACCCAAATACATCTTCAATACCAGGTCGCGAGGAGTTATTGCTAATGTATGCCCCTAAAAATATAGCCTGTAAATGATTGAAAGATGTTATTGTATTCCTCGGTAATCCTTCAAACCATTTCAAAGCTTCTCCTGTCAAACTTGATGCAAAATATTTGCACAGTATAGCATCATGGTTCTCCCATTGTAACATACATCTCACATAAGCTTTGATATGTTGTATTGCACAAGTTGTTCCATCGAAAATGCTGGTTAACGTAGGTAAGTTGCACTTTGGAGGTATTCCTCCTAATTGTACTTCTTGTGTGAATGGAGTCTTCGCAGCTTTTTCTATGGCTTCATCCAATTGTCTCTTACCTCCTCCCCTTTTATTATTTAACATTCCTCTCATTTCCGCCAATTCTCTCAGAATTTGTTCATTTACACTAGAATTTGGCTCCATTGGTCTTTTTAACTCCGCCTCTCTTCTTCTGCGTTCATGTCTGTTTTGACTCTCTTGTCCATCATTCTCTTCTCGTCTTTCTCAGCGATCTTCTCTTTCATTCCTCTCATTAATTCGCACACCGTTATGTCTATCATTTTCTCTTCTTTGCTGCCTTTCGATTCTCCTTTGTACTCTTTCATACTCTTCATTGATATTACCATTGTTGAGATTTTGTTCTCTCCTTCTTTCTCTATTATCATGATTATTCTGGCGAATTGCCTCTTGTAACTCCTGTTCTTCCATTTCTGTTCTCAACCTTTCTCTTTCGCAAGCTAGACATGCTTCCTCAACATAGTGTCTTTCAATTTCATCTTCAATTTCTTTTTGCTTCCTCTGTTCTTCTCTCCCATGCAATATTCTTCTTCCTTCTTCCCAATTTTCCTCATCACCTGAATTATTCCGCCCTTGACGCTTCCTATTTCCTTGATTTCCATCATTTTGCCCATTTTGAAGAGTCTCGGGACGTGGGATATAACGATCTTCCATTATTTCTCTTCTTTCGCAACGTTCTTCGCCTGGATTTTGCACTTCCTCTCGATTTTCTTCATTAGCATTTTCTATAGGTAAAGTTCTCCTTCTTTCCTCTCTAACTGATCTTGAGCTTGACCTTGTAGTGCTTCTCGACCTTCTGTTTTTTAATCTCATATTTTCCATCCTCAACTCATGATTTTGCCTTGTCAAATTTGCACGTTCCTCTGCTTCTAATCGCCTTTCTTCATGTATTGTTTGTCTCAATGTCTCTAATGCTGCGACCTCTTCATTTCCATGAATTATTTCCCCAATCACTTCTCGGTCTCTCACCTCTTGTCCATTGTTTATCAATTGCTGTTCTTCTCCCCTTTCGTCCACAGAGTCTGATCTCCAAGTATGCACGCTTACTCTATCATAATCCACAGTTCTATTCGGTACTGGTTGAATTGGTGATTGAATTTGATTTTCTTCATTATTTCTTGTGTTCATTCTTGAGGATCCACCCATTTCATTTCTCCCTTCTCCAGTAAGTCTCCTGCTCCTTCTAACAGTTGTTGGTTGTTCGGATGCATGTCTTCTTCTAGCCATTTCTCAATTTCAATAAATTGTTGAAAATTATATGAAATTCCTTCCCCATTACTCCAAATTCTTTCAAATCACGATGTCAATCCTTACTCTCTCCCCATTTCTAGCGCCAATATGTAGTTGCAGGAAATCTACACTACACCCTCACAAGAATCCACACAATCAATCCATTGAAGATGAACAATTATAATTTTTGTTGATTAATTTCTTGAATGTTTACAAGATAAAATGGAAAAGAGCTAAAGAAAATACAATCTCTATAAACTTTCTCTCTCTTAATGACTTGCTCAACACTTCGAAAAAGATCTCTCCCTCAATAGGCCTGTTCGGCTCTTTATATAGGGTGTTACATAAGGGATGACAGCTAAGATGTCCTTTATTTTCGGGAATGACTTGCGAAGTGTCGCAAGTGTATAAATGTATAATCTCGCGACGCTCCTAGATCTCGCTAGGTCTTCACACTTTTCTCGTGTTCTGGCTGTCGTCATCCATTGCGTCACTTATTTTATTCGTCTGCGACGCCTTCGCTATGTAACGTTTATGAATTTTGCAGAGGTGTTGGTGTTGCGATATTCTGACCCTACAAAAGAGACTCTCCCTCTTGTTGCACACTAGCACTAATTTTCTGCCAAACAGCTGCAGTTTTATGCTTTGGGTAGAATTTCATATAGAAAGCAGCAATAAGTTCCTGCCATGTTTCAATGGATTCAGATGGTAGGTTGTTCAGCCAGGTCTTGGCTTTATCTTTCAAGGAAAAGGGAAACATCTTAAGTTTCAAAACTTCATCAGTAAGGTCTTTTATTCTAACTGTCCCACAAATTTCCTCAAAGTCCCTAATATGAAAATAAGGGTTCTCATCATCTTTTCCTAAGAATATAGGGATCATCTGAAGAATACTAGGTTTTATCTCGAAATTAGCCGTAGTGGCTGGCAATTTAATGCACGAAGCTCGTTGGTCCTAGTTGGGAACATGTAATCTTTCAAAGTTGCCATGTTGTGCACGGGTGAAGTACTAGGGGTACTTTCCTCACGAAGAGACAGATTCTCAAAACTGAAGTTTCCAAAAACGGGGCTCTCAAAAGAAGAGTCTTCGAGCTACCCGCTTCCACAAGAAGAATTACTAGGTTTGTCACTAATCAAACGACCTAGAGTGTTTCTTTTCCAAGCCCGTTCTCTAATGACCTCGGGCATACACAAGAAAAATAAAAGAAAAAGAAAAATCCTAAAAGGAAGGGAAGTTTTATGCAAACACAAACAAGGCTGACTCCACCACAGCAAACCTAATGATTTCTAGCAAACAAAAAGCATGATGGCTCCACTTAGATTGTTTCTAGACCAGCTTCTAATATTTCGAAAAGGAACTCGTTACAACCTGAGCAAGCCTCTCTGGAATCAATCCGAGTTAAAGTAAGTTGAATAGAGGCGAGGGAAGCTGTGTGAAGCTTTGATACCCAAGGCCTCACCGCATTACAAGGCGGCGCAGTCACGCATTCAACTCATAGAAACCATCATGAACTTCGAAGTATGCTTAAAAGAGTAACCAATATTTTTCGAACGACTTTCCTATTAATCTCGTTACCCTATAGGTCTCGTTCTATTCCAAATTTTAAAGCTTAGGTTCGCGTTAAGTATCGTTTTCCTAAGGCGGGCAAGAAGAGAACGGTGATGAAATCCGAACCTTTATCTTGTATGGCCAGGCCTTGCCCTTTACTAGGAAATTAAAGCAGTCGTTTTCAATTCCTCAGCATATATGCAAACGAAGGAATACAGTAACTCACTGACAGGGGATTCGCGAGTGTTTCGACAAACTTACCTCCCATTCCAGACGGGGGATGAACCGTTGTAGTCGACTAAGCCACGACTCCAATGTCGTACGAACCCAAGGGGCCGAGGCGATATCGTAATCGTCGTCCTTCTCTGCACACAATTTATATTTAAACTACCCTTCCGTAGGGTTTAAAAATAATGTCCCAAAGTTTAAAGTCCAAAGTCCAAAAATAAAGTGCAAAATAAAAGGAAAGTCTAAAAAAAAAGTATCTAAAAAATAAAAATAAAAATGTCTCTCTTTTTTTTTCCTCTCTTTTTTTTATAAAATAAAAAATCTTCTTCTTTCGCTCCTTTCGCTTTGCCTTTCACTCCAAGTCTTTAAGTATTCACCAAAATCTTTGGCAAAATTTTCTTTCGCTCCAAATTCCAAATTCTGTAAGGAAAAGACAAAAACCCAAAAACGTAAAGAAGAACAAAAACAAATAAAAACCTAAAAAAGAAAAAAAATCTAAAAACTCTAGCCTAAAGACAAGTCCGCGTCGGCGGCGCCAAATATTGATGGATATTTTCAATGATGTTGTAGTAATAGGTTCGTTCAAGACTTGTGAAAGCAGATTTTTTAGACTTAATTTTTGTAAATAAAAATAACAAGCACAATTAAAAAGTTGTTGGGAAATTATGGAGAGGCTGGGGCTAGGATTCCGCTATTTACCAATTCCAAAGTGATACTAATTACAATCATGCAATTTCACACGTTCAATTTGATTCTCAACTATTGCAAAATAAGATTTTTTAGAAACAACAAATGTTAATCCAAAGCATGGGATATCAAAACCCTAGGCTAAGCATATTCCATCAATAGAAAATACAATTGTTTAACAAAAATCATAAAATCTATTTTCAATCTAGGCAAATAATCATAATTAAAAATTGCACAAATTAAATAATTAAGAATTACCACTTTTTCATTGGAAAGATAGCTTCCTCCATCGCCCCAAGGATTGGGTTTAGCCCATCATTGTGTAAACTTTCTCAAAGTATTGATTCATGCTCAAAAATTGTTTACAAAGATGAAATGGAGAGAAAATGATTAAAATAGGGTGTTTGCAACGTTTATAAATGTTGCAAAACAACATTACAAACGATAACAAATATGCGTCACAAGCTCTGTAGTAGTACAACCCTAAAGGCTCAGTCGTTGTGCTGTTGAAGAACGACGGTCTTTGGCTGTCTGTTCTTCGTGTTCTTCATCTTCCACAGGAGCACAAAAATATTCTCCGCAACTCGATCTTTTCTGCTTTGTGATGTTCCAAACTCGCCCCAAACTCTCCTCCCCTTGTCTAATATTCTCCCAGACCTTATATACTCCTTCAGACACCAAAATCACGCGTCATAATTGCATATGTTCTTCAATTATTCGATATTATTCTTTACTGCCAGTCACGGGATTTCTTCCATTTTTTACAGCTTCTCACGCGTCTGTAGACATCTAACATACTCTTAACTGACTCATACACGTCCCAGAATAAGATATACATCCTCTGACCTCGTGCAATCTTTCCAAGAATAAATAAAATCTCGAGAATTACTCACGGGGATATATGGTGCTCTGTTTTCTTCTAACTCGAGTTCTAGCCAATTTGGGTTCACTCAAACGACTATACCAGGCCTGTTTAGGCCTAAGAAGTAAACCCAATCAATTTTAGCCTTTTAGTCTCTCTAAAACTAGATCAAAATCCCAACCCTAATTCTGTGTTTTGTGCTGCCATTATCTCCCGCCAAAAACAGAATTTGAAATGTTGAAGATGGTGTCCCCCTAACCAAACCGGGGGTGAGAATAGCAGGTGCCCAACTGAGGTGCCCCTTATCCAAGGTGAGGGTGCCTTTAGTACTTTTCTCTGGGGGTCCAAATAGCACTTTTTGAGCAACTTTTTCCACACAAGTGTATTTCTCCAAAAACACCTACACAAACATAAAAACACCATAATAAGTACAAAATCAAGCACTAACAATATATAGTATTGAGATCAAATTAGACACAAAAATGTGTCTATCAACATCTCTTTATAACTTCTGTCCAAAAACTCGGTCAGGACCATTGAATCATCTCCTGGCCAAACATTTATCTGTAAGTTTTTCGAGAACTTGATTTTTTAGGCTCCAAGTTCGGATGACTCGAGTTATCAGTCGCACATAACTACTTCACACATACTCGAAATGGCCTTATCCTTTTTGCGTAGATTTCGTATTTCAATTCTCTACAAGATGTTAAGACTAAATCTGTAATTGAATATGTTCGATCTACTTCCTTTTTCATTTCATGTCGTAACAAACTCCTTTCTTCTTTTTAGGTTGAGACAACTCCAAAGCACCTTAGAAACTAAAAAAATAAAAACATAATAAAAGCGTAATGATATGAGAACTAACAAGAAACCAATGCATTTTAGTATCAAATTAGTGTGTATAATGCTCCTATCAAATTCCCCCACACTTTCCTTTTGCTAGTCCTTGAGCAAACTACCTAACTAAAACTAAAGTACAACTCATTTTCGTTGATGTTATGGTTGCACTTAACATGTGATTGTATTTAGCTTCCTTTGCAACAATTATCATCAACGTGAGTATCTCTTTATAACACCGACGAGGATGAATATCGAAGTCGTTAATGTAAAATTGCTAATACACCGCTACAAGTGGTTGACCAATTTTTCATTAGGGTCTTAAATTTTTTTTAGAGAACTAATTAAATAAATAGTTTATATAAGTAAAAGAATATTTAGTTGATGTAAATTTCCTCAATTAGGTGGAAAAAGCCAATGCATTAATAGCGTGAAATAACTTGGAATCCACAAGTTTTTATGTTCGACACACTCGATAGCGTAACACTGAGTTGTTAAGAGAAATTTCACTCTTCGCCGATGAAGATTGGGCGACTATGACAATCAATGTAACCCTTAGGTGAAAGAAACAAATCAATCTCTCAAATGTAGCACTCATGAGAAATCTATTGATAAGAAACACACAAAAATACGAGTTTCAAAATATGTATTTTGTAATACATAAAGTGTTTTGAAAGAGACACACAAGTCCTTGATCAAGCTTTGATACATATGTTGTGCACCCTTATTGAAAATAGTGGAGTCTTAAAAGACCATTCTAAACAATATGTTTTCCTATATATTAGCTACTACTAGATCATGATTAACTTCATGTACCACTAATACTTGGCCAAATGAAAAGAGTTGATCTGAATAAACATAGGACTATTTTACAAAAGAAAAGTCTTAAACTTATACTAAGACGTTCAATACAGATTAACCAAGTAGATTACACATAACATTTGTAATAACTGTATTAAAATCAGAGATTGTCTGATGTATATTGATTAGTGACAAAAAGAAACATATAAGGCGTACTTATGTACGGAAAATAATTACTAATTGTATTGAAGACGATACATACACCCTAATAATCTTCAACAACAAATTTATGTTGTTTATCGCAGAATATGTATTGCATTAGATTTCAAAATATTTTCTAATTTATGTTATTTGTGATATGATTAATTTAGTTTTGATAAGATAATTTACTTTCGAGGTAAGTTGTTATATATGTTAAATTGAAGATTTGTTTCTAACTCGTATACAATTACATTTGAAAATTTGTCGCTTGGAGTATTATGCATGTTTGAATGTGATATCATTTAACTCAAGATCAGTGCACGAGAATGAACATTAAAATATATCAAATAGATTTAGCTACAAATATGTAGTTACATTTTTGTTTTAATTTTTATTAAATTACTTTTTCCCATCCGCTATGGTAGTTGAATCCCGTGAAACCATTTCATAGAAGTTCTTCAGGCATTTGATCTTTTGTCTCAGTTAAGAGGGTCATGAAAAGAATAGGTTCAAAATCACGACCATTTCCTTTTTCAAATCCTTGCATACCCTGGCCGACTATTGTACAAATAACATTTTTTGTTGCAGTTTGGGCTACAAACGGTATTCCTCTTCTTGTGCCCCTGAATCCACAAGTATCGGTTGATGATATCCATCCTAGTCACTATGGACGTTTTTTCCCAATTGTACGCGAGTTGGGTTTAGAACGCCGTGAGACAGTGCGGTCCATATCTGGTGTGGGCATTTTTTTTCTTCCTTTAGGGTTTACCTAACAAGGTTTTAATGGAGCAATAGACTTAGCTACAAATACAACTAGAAAAACTGTTCTATGAATCTAGTGCTAACGTGGTTGGTCAAAAAATTAGTTAGTCACCTTTGTAAGTGCTCGGTTGAACCCACCAAGCGTTGGTATGTCAAGTTTGGTTGTTATATTTTAGTTTCAAACTCAAATCTGCTCGATTTGATTAATAGAGTCAACTTTGTTATGTTAAATTAAGAACATATAAATATTGAGACTCGCTCTTGTTAGTCATGCAAAACCTGAAGATGTATTGGCATCAACGAACATATCATCCTTTAGTTCGAGGTCAGTAAAAACACACTTGACTTGTTCTATTTATATCTTTGTTCTTTCAAGTTAGTGTATTTATTGGAAACACAACATGCAAAGTAAAGTATGTTATTTGTCTCTAGTATTGGTGACCTGGTCATTATATTATGATCAAAGTATCAAGGGACAATATACGTTGTTTTAGAAAACTTGAGTATTTGGAGTTACGAAGTCACTAATTGGTAACTTGTTATTATTTAGTGTATTGAACTTCGGATGAATTCAATGAAACTAATATCATAAACATAATCTACGGAAGTAGACTTACTTAAACTCTATTTTGTAGTTAAAAGTGGGTTCAGGACCGATCCTAAGTTTAGAACCGATCCCAGAACTGATCCCTAGTGGTAAGGACCGATCCCAAGTCAGGAACGATCCAGACATAGTTCAAATATTTTTATACATTTTCGATATGTTTATTATCTCTGGGTTTCTACAAATATCGAGATGTACACGTTTTGAGCTTGGAATGTTCACATATATAGTATATTTAGACATGTGTTAAACTCTTACTACTTAATGTTCAAATATTTTCCTTTGATACTCAAGGCGAGATCCTGATACCGAATATTGAAATATCTTTTAGATATTCGTGAATATATGCTTATTGTATCCCAGAGGTTTGCATGTATCTAGTTTCTATATTAGTAAAGTATATTGATGTATGCTACCTAATATTAGTTGTCAATTAAGTGATTTCGGTTTATGAGTTGGAATACAGTTGGTAGTTGTTAAATCCACAAATAATATTTTTTGAATATATTTAGGAAATTTCGGAAATGGTAATACCTTATCTTTCACTCAAGCCTTGGTTAGCGGAGCTTGTATTGTTACTAACTCATCCCTTGACATACTTCCTAACCGTTTTCGTGACAATCCAACTCGTTGATAGAGGAGATTAATGTAATTAGATGAAATCTCTTGTGTTTCCTTCATTTAAGATTTTTTTTTGGGATAAAGAAGCTTTAAATAGTACCGTTGATGGGAAACTAAATAGTATTGTTATTTTATGTTTTGTTTATTGATTTGATTGACTAACAATATGTTATCCTTGATATATCAAACTTGATTATTCCATGGTCATTCTCTTATGATATAAGGTCACTCAAATTTGTTTGAGGATTGACTATTACAGATTTCGTGATTCAATGTCTGTAGATAGAACTTTTGATCAATCGACGTTAACAGACTCCGCTCTGTGTATATTATGGATGACAAAATATAGCATCTATCGAACTACTGACAGCTGTTAGGTCCTAGCTAGAGCTTAGCGCTAAGAAAGAGCTCAAGCCAAGTTGAAGATAACTAGTCCACAACTCGAGCACGACTTGAAAATAACAACATAACTAAAAGCGAGACATGGCGACTAATATCATGATACGACAAGATATGAGTTATGGAGCAGGAAGCGAAGACAAGACCGGGTGATATCATAGTGAAGACCTGGAGATCGAATATGAGGAATTCTAGGTCGAGAAAGTAACTTAGTAACAAAGTAAAGTCTGTGTGGATCATGATGTCATCTACACATAGACAAGAATGGTCCCTCATTAGATATACACTTGGCACCATTCACATGATTGTAACCATATAAAAGCCTAAAAGGTTTATGTTGTAAACTAAGAAATATCAATATTCAGTCTAACTTGATCAATAAAAATTATATTTCTCTTTGTTCTCTCTCATACTTCCTCTAGATCTCAATTGTGTTAAACGACCCGAAAAATAATTGGTAAACCCTAGTGGGTAAGAATTAAGTAATTGATAGATGAAGATCATTAACTGGATCAAGTCAGAAGATGGAAATCAAACTAGTATTTAGATCGTAATCTTATCTAGATACGTATTCCCATTTTTTTTAAGGTTTAAAAATCACTATTCAAACTACTAATCATATTAAATGAACACAATCAAATAATTGTTATGCGTAGTAAAACTTGAACAATAAACAAAAGAGTAAATAATGAAAGTAATATATTCCTTCAGTAACATGTTTATGACTTAGGGTTACATCTTTAACCAATTAGAAACATTTAGTTCATCATGTTTTTTCCAAAATCCATGGATAACATACAAGAAAGTGAGTAAGCAAACCCTAAAGATCGTGATCAATAGTTACTAGGGGTGTACATGGATCGGTTCGGTTCGCCCGGTTTTTCTCAAACCGTAACCGAAAACCATTACTTCCGATTTATTTTTCCAAACCAAAACCATGTCATTAACCAACGGTTTCGGTTATTAGTTTTACCATTGGGTTCCGGTTTACCATTTAGTTTCGGGGTTTTACCATTATTTTGTCATTTCATGTAACGGTTTGTTACAAAAAGAAATGAAAGATTAAAATATAGTTACACATAAAATTACACATTAAAATTAAATAAAATTAAAGATACACTTTTATAGTTCAAATCTACGGCTAAGATTAAATATAATTAATCTAAGGTAGATCTAATGGTTGGTATTAGTTACATCACAACTAATTGGTTTTACCATTGGTATTAGATTTTATTTTTATATCAAACCAAAATTGAAACCATCACTCTCTGTTTTTATCTTTTTAAACCAAAACCAACCATTATAGGTCGTTATAATCCTCTCGGGCCTTCAGAATATAATCAAAACACGTCAAAACAGTCCCAGAAAGTTGTCAGGTTTGATGAATTGTGTAAAAATTTCCTTATCTGAACCTGACAAGTGATTTTAGCTCCAGGTAAGTGTCAGGTTCGCTCATATAAGATGGGGAGTTGTCCTCCAAACTTTATCCAGAACTTACTTCGCTTTTCGTCAAAATTTTCACTTTAACTTGGGATTACTTTATTGTTTTATTTATTAGCCGAATATCTCTCCGTAACTTTCGTCCAAAAATCATTTTTAACTTTGTCTAGAACCATTTAATCATATCCTAGCTGAACATATCTCTATAACTTTTCCGAAAACTTGATTTTTAGGCTCCAGGTTTGACTGGTTCAAGTTATCATCCAAACATCTCTGGAAAGGATATTGCTTTCAAAGCACAAAAAGAACACAAAATTGCTTTGACAAAAGTAAATGTGTTGGCAACTCTGGATGATCCTATTGAGACGATTCGTGAGATGAAGATCTTGATAACTCGCCCTCTCGATCACAAGACGGTTTAGAGATCTTCTTTTGAAGAGAAGTAAACGGTTCGTTAGAGATAAGCCTAGATCATCAGTTAAACCTCATGACCGTGTTCCTCCTAAAAACAGGGATACAGTCGATATTGATTATGAGGATATGTGATGCGCGTCGTTTACACAACAAATTATTCAAGATATTTCCCACTAATTAACTGGTAATATAGCGGTAGTAAGAGATCGTTCCCACAGAGAGCTGTGTAATTGATAGGTTATTTGATCAAGAAAATCAAGTAAATAACGAATGGGGATTGGTTTAAAGTGAAATAAAAAGAATAACAAATAAAAGAAAGATGATTAAGGAATCATTCGCAAATCCTTTGGAAAGAAACTTAATAAAAGTACTTGTTTATTTCTTGTAGAATTTCTATTATCACCAACCGTAGAATAGCAATAAGCTGCTATCCCCCGGAATTCCCGTTGCCACCGGATACGGAAGCGCTCGACTACCGAGATTCTATCCATCCGAGCCACCATGAATAAGCTCTCAAGATGTAACCCATAGGATGCATTAGGTTTTGTGAATTAGGTTGATCCTAGCATCGACGCATAAGCTCCTGGGCCCGTTTACTAGTGTCATCTCTATACACAATTGCTTAACAATCCCCCTCGTCAGCCTTTTGCGATGTACTACTTGTGTATGGAATTGAGTGACTATTACACGTATCACCAATCCCAATACTAGTAGAAGAATTACTACCAAGTTAATTCAAATGGCCAGTTGAACAACCCAGTAGTAATCTTATACGATAAAAATAATAGAGACAATCGACAAGAAAAATCAACTTAAAATAAACTTGTAAAAAGAATTAAAGTTTCATAAACCAAGACTTTGAAATCATACCTTAATCAGTAAAAATTCAGCTACACATGGATTTACTAAAACCCATGAAAATATATATATAGAAGAAGAAGAAAATAGTTTGGTTTCCCCCTAATGGGGTAAACCCTAAAATAGAATATAAAAACCTTTCTTCTCTTCTTTTCTGTGTACTTTTCTTTCTCCCCAAAAGTTCTATATTTTTACAGGTGCGGGTACTCAGCCTTATATAGGCTTTTCTACCGACCTTATTCCCGTGAATTCCTCATTAGATAAGGATACATAATCGTCTAATAGAGTTTCGAAGCTTTTGAAAACATAAAGGCCGATTCCCTACATGTGGACCATTCTAATGAGAATAAACCCATCTCGTTGATTGGTCGAGTTAGCCGGGACCCGAGATAGACACGTATCCATTGTTTTATGATTGGTTGTGCATCTAACTTGTTGTACGTTATCAGTAACAAATCTCCATTCTTCACCTTCTACGCGTGGGACAACTTCTCGAAGCAGAGATAACTCTCTATCGTAACCGAATTTTCTCAACCTCTTCCCAAGCTTTATCCCAACTGCATTCTCGGCCAAGTTTTAGAATCGTGTTGTTTTATTTCTTTTTGACTCGAGATGCACATCCACTTGACCCATGGCTTAGCCGGCATCAAACCCTTGTTTCTGGGTTAAGAAGATATGGTCAGAAACCCACATTTCTTCCCTGTTTCTTATACCAAGCTCAACACGAGCTTCTTATAACTCGACCTCCAATGGTAGCATCATCTCCCTAAACTTCTTCGCTTCCTCATCATCGTCGGCTAATCTTCATTATCATCACAGCAAAGTTCGAGTCCACCTTCTCTGCCAACATCTTGATCACCGCTACTAACGGCTTCAATACCTCTTATTCTCGTCTCCCTGACTTGCTCGAGTTCTTCCATGCTTCACAGCAAGCAACTCCATATGTCTTCACCGATAGCAGAAAACATCAGTCAACTCTCGTCTTCTTTTCTTCATTGTTGATACGGAAGTTAAACCCATCACCAATGACCACGGACTCGAGCTCATTCCTGTTCTTCACAGTCGTGATCAATCACCATCATCGTTTCCGTTTTCTCGAGTTCACGATGCCAGCTGACAACTCAATCCAATTCTTACTGCGCAAACCATTCCAATCCTTCCTCTGTTGACAGCAGCCTCACCATTATCAACATAGCACCACAAACCCGATCACTGTCAATCAATCTTCTTCATCACTGCCGTTTTCCACCTTGACTGATTTGTCGAAATCAGGCAACAACCCATGTTTACTAACAGCCTCAGAAACCCAATGGTCCCATTCGAATCCAAAACTACTTCACAGCAAACACCTATCATCATATGCCGTGATCATCACAATTGGCGATTCCCGTATCTGATGAAGAAAGGAGAAGGTGGTGCCCGAATGAAAGAGCCGGTGCCTTTAATAACTTTGAATTCTGGCTTCCCCCCTTTGTAAAAGACTGAACTTCCTTTAGCAATTCCTTTGAAAACAGGTCACCCCTTAACAGAATGACTGCCCCTTAACGTTCAGTGGGGTGCCAATAGCACTACCCTTTAAAATGACCATTTTACCCTTATAATCTTCAAGTTCTTGTTTTGCTCATAACTTCTTCATACGAACTCGAATGACTCGTTCTTTCGCCATTGTCTTCATCTTCTCGTCCTCTACACAATGAAAAGTAGAAATATTGTATTTGAACGAGTTCCAATTGGTCTTTGGCCCTTCTCCACTTATAGCTAGCTTAACTTTCCTTGCACAATTAAGTGCATATTCACTTCTTTTGGATGATTTACCTAATAAAACACAAATAAGAGAAAACAAGCGTAATATACAATAATTTGCAATAAAATCAACAAATACTAGCATGGAATTGACACTAAATATATGTGAAATATGCACTTATCAAATTCCCCCACACTTGCCTTTTGCTAGTCCTCGAGCAAACTAAACTAAACTACAACAACTCCGTGTCGCCGAGGATACGGTTACTTTTAGCGGAATGTAACAAGCCTTTAAACCCCTAGGTGTCCCTAGTGGACGAGTTATAGTCTCGTGAGGGCTTACGAGAGGTATACCCACAAAACCTACTCCAACTTCAAAGTTCCTGGAAATTTTCCCAAGCATCCAAAGAGCTATGAGGACATAGAGTTTCTGCATGCTAGTAATAAGAAGTTAGAAATACCAAAGAACATATTCTCATTCTTAAATGTTGAGTGAGAAATAACCACACCATAATGAGAGAACGCGTGTTTGAGAGCGATCAATAAGCATTTCTCCTCGACTTCTGCCTCACTTAAAAGGATTTTATGATAATTGCACTCAATAAGACGGCTTTTTTATGGGTCTCACATGTGTGTAGGTAGGAATAAAGAGAGAAATCCTACACACGTTGAATGGTGTGAAGGAAACCTTCCGAAATATTTCTGGAGACCCCACAAGATCGTGGGAAATCAAAATATTTTTCTGATGATCTCTAAGAAAGGAAATCAACCATTATAGCAAGGATGAGAGTACTTACCACCTTCACATCCGATTGCAATGATGATAGCACCACTCTCAAACATCCAAATAGAAACGTCTTCCTTTGGCTCGTCTTCTTCATCTTCATGGTCTTCGTCTTGGTCTTCAACTGTTGATGATAAACTCTTGAACTTCATAGATCTTCGACAATTTGTAACTCTTTTCTCTTCAATTTCCTTATTGCTTGAAACTTCTTTATAAATTTTGCTTCCCCATGGCCTTATTGAAAAAATAACAACCTAAATGCAAATCTTTTTGTATATTTTTGTATATTTTTTTTTCTTTTCTATTTTTCTATTTTTTTTTCTTTTTCTTTTTGTATTTTGTATTTTTTTTTCTTTCTTTTTTTTTTTTTTTTTTTAAAACAAAAAGATTGCAACTACAAAAATAATAACGGAATTAAAATAACATGGCCATGAAAGAAGTATTTTACCACTTTGATCTTCACAACTTGTATTGTCTTCGTATCATAAACTTCAATAATTCTCATCTTTTGATTATCTTTGCTCTTCCAAATAAGTCTTCATACTTGGATATAATTTACGCTCCTTATGTGTAAGTCTTCAACATATATATAAAAATCTGCTCATTGTATGTTGCTTTACTTGGATATGAAATTTGCTCTTCCTTGTATTGTTGCTTAAACCTCAAACGTCTTCAACTTCCCTTGTAGATTTTGATGTCGCTCCTGTTGATGATGATGGTGTTTCTATGGATCTGTTGTTAGCGAGAGAGAGAATGGTACTAACTGCAAATCAAACTACAAGAAGGTGGTTTTCATCTATAGACGTCACCCTTATGATTGACAAAATTAGCACTCAAGAGATCAAAGAGTAGTGCTTCTATTGGTGGGAGGTTGGGTAGCTCACCATTCTACCCGGAATTAACGTGCGGTGACACACTCAAAAGAAAGCTCTTTAGTCACCTACAAAGAAATTTGGTGCGGTGCCTCGCGTTGATTTGAAAAAGGGTAGTCTCCACTAATGATTGATCATCAACTCTAATAATGCATTTCTCTGCTCCTAATTTGCATCACCGGCATGATTAAATCCATTATTTAACACTCTAACAAGCAAGAAATCCAACGTAGTTCCCTAACACTTCCAAGTTCAGTTATGTCGGTCAGAATCTCTATGTAAACATACCTAGAAGTATGCTAGTGACTCTAAAATCTCTACAAGTTGGAGTTTTTATTCAAATATATACAAAAAATTTGAAAAATTTGACTCAAAACGGCTAAAAAAAAAATCTCTATGCAAAATATCCAAACACTCCCCCACACTTAAACTTTACATTGTCCTCAATGTAATTGACTCGTCCTAAGTAAAGTCAAGGTGGGAAATCCTAATATGATATGCAAAATAAGAAAACTAAAAACAAAAGGATAGAAAATACAAAACCTATGGGTTGCCTCCATTCGAGCCGCTTAGTTTAACATCCTCACCGACCTTAAGGTTATCGTCCATAAACCAACAACCGAAAATACGGTAGTCCTCCCGGATATTAATCAGTAATTCTAATAACGACTTCATGAAAACATTAGCACAAAATATAAATATAGAAGCTATCGCTTTATTGAAGTTTCCCCCACACTTAAGTCCTTTCTACACTCGAAAGTGGATAGAGAACATAGAAACATGGGGACTTCAAAAGGTTCTTGACTTAGTGAACTGCGCACAATTCTAGAATCAAACACATCAAGTGGTGGATACTTAGAAGCAAAATAATTCTTTAAAATTTTGGAAGCACATAACTCCAATCCTAAGTGAGGTATTTTCTTAAAGTTTGGTTTAATAACTCTTTGAGAAGCTACTTGATTGGATGGAAAGGATCAATAGATATAGAATTATGTAAAGGATGAGACAAACTTTGTTCGCGATCCTCATATTTTGTCTTTAGTGAATTATTTACCTCAAGTATATCGCGGTCCTCTATCGAACTCTTAATTTCTGCTTCAACCGAAATCTCAGCATCATCGACAAGCTCAATTGGGTCTTCCACAACTTCAATCATTTTGGTTTCATTCTCAATCTCTATCTCTTCAACAACCTCTTCATCGTGAATTGGAATCATCTCTAGGAAGTCTAGTTCATTGGTGCAAATCTTAAAATCTTCACTTGTGTACGTTACACCATTGATAACAACGGTTATGTCATATCCATTCTCCTCCTTTTGAATAGGCGAGTGATCATTATTATGATCCGGAGTTGGAATAACTTTACCATTGTTATAAGGACTTTCTAAAGGTTGCTCATCTTCATAATCATTCTTGATCAAGTATTCATTACTATCCACGGGGATGTCAGAATAGTTTTGATTTTTGAGACCAAAGTTCTTCTTTATTCCTGTCTTCTTTAATTTGATCAAGGTCTCTTCTTAAGTTTTGGACACTTTCTTGAAGCTCTTGGAGTGATGTATCAACACTCTGCGGATATTGGTCCAATCCTTGTTGATGTTGTGCCATTGCTTGGATCAGTTGGTCAAGACGTTCTTCAGAACCTGTATTTTCACTCACCACAAAATTTCCAGACCAGGTCTCCTCCTTTTGAATAGGTGAACGATCATAAAAACAATCAGGAGTTTGGTTAGATATATTGTAATAAGATTCGGTTGTTGTATTGTTCTCCATGCTTGGTTTTTCATTCAGGGGTTCCGGCATGGATAAACTGGCCTTTAACTGAAGAATCAACCAATCAAGCTTCTGCTCATCATTAGAAGATAAACGATTAGAAGAATAACTATCCCCCCATCCTTGTGATTGTTCACTTACATGCCCGTCATAAGGTTGTTGACATGTCTGAGAATATCCATAAGGTTAGTAGGATATTGATCATAGCCAAAAGATTGGTTCGATTATACCCATAGGATGGTTGGTAGTTGTCATATGAATGAAATTGAAAACCAAATTGATTACCACTATTATATGTTGATTGTTCTTGTACTCCATACATGTTATTTCCGTAAGGAAACATGACGACTCACAAGAAAAGATAAAAATAAAAATAAAAATCTAAAAAAAAACAAGCTAACCAAATAACAAATCAATTAGTAACCGCTCCCCACGTGACAGCGCCCAAAATTTGATGCGCGTCGTTTACACAACAAATTATTCAAGATATTTCCCACTAATTAACTGGTAATATAGCGGTAGTAAGAGATCGTTCCCACAGAGAGTTGTGTAATTGATAGGTTATTTGATCAGCAAAATCAAGTAAATAACGAAGGGGGAATTGGTTTAAAGTGAAATAAAAAGAATAACAAATAAAATAAAGATGATTAAGAAATCATTCAATCACTGGACAGAAACTTAATAAAAGTACTTGTTTATTTCTTGTAGAATTTCTATTATCACCAACCGTAGAATAGCAATAAGCTCTGCTATCCCCGGAATTCCTGTTGCCACTGGATACGGAAGCGCTCGACTACCAGATTCTATCCATCTGAGCCACCATGAATAAGCTCTCAAGATGTAACCCACCGGATGCATTAGGTTTTGTGAATTAGGTTGATCCTAGCATCATACGCATAAGCTCGGTGCCGCTTTACTAGTGTCATCTCTATACACAATTGCTTAACAGAATCCCCCTGTCAGCTTTTGCGATGTACTACTTGTGTATGGAATTGAGTGACTATTACACGTATCACCAATCCCAATACTAGTAGAAGAATTACTACCAAGTTAATTCAAATGGCCAGTTGAACAACCCAGTAGTAATCTTATACGATAAAAATAATAGAGACAATCGACAAGAAAAATCAACTTAAAATAAACTTGTAAAAAGAATTAAAGTTTCATAAACCAAGACTTTGAAATCATACCTTAATCAGTAAAAATTCAGCTACACATGGATTTACTAAAACCCATAAAAATATATATAGAAGAAGAAGAAAATAGTTTGGTTTCCCCCTAATGGGGTAAACCCTAAAATAGAATATAAAAACCTTTCTTCTCTTCTTTTTATGTACTTTTCTTTCTCCCAAAAAGTTCTATATTTTTACAGGTGCGGGTACTCAGCCTTATATAGGCTTTTCTACCGACCTTATTCCCGTGAATTCCTCATTAGATAAGGATACATAATCGGCTAATAGAGTTTCTGAAGATTTTGAAAACATGTGCTGTTGATTCCCTGTTACAGGGACCATTCTAACAGAATAAACCCATCTGTTGATTGGCTGGAGTTAGCTGGGACCCAGATAGACACGTATCCATTGTTTTATGATTGGTTGCGCATCTAACTTGTTGTACGTTACTGTAACAAATCTCCATTCTTCACCTTCTACGCGTGGGACAACTTCTCGAACAGATAACTCTCTATCAGAACTGAATTTTTCTCAACCTCTTCCCAAGCTTTATCCCAACTGCATTCTCGGCCAAGTTTTAGAGTCGTGTTGTTTTATTTCTTTTTGACTCGAGATGCACATCCACTTGACCCATGGCTTATCCGGCATCAAACCCTTGTTTCTGGGTTAAGAAGATATGGTCAGAAACCCACATTTCTTCTCTGTTTCTTATACCAAGCTCAACACGAGCTTCTTATAACTCGACCTCCAATGGTAGCATCATCTCCCTAAACTTCTTCGCTTCCTCATCATCGTCGGCTAATCTTCATTATCATCACAGCAAAGTTCGAGTCCACCTTCTCTGCCAACATCTTGATCACCGCTACTAACGGCTTCAATACCTCTTATTCTCGTCTCCCTGACTTGCTCGAGTTCTTCCATGCTTCACAGCAAGCAACTCCATATGTCTTCACCGATAGCAGAAAACATCAGTCAACTCTCGTCTTCTTTTCTTCATTGTTGAGACGGAAGTTAAACCCATCACCAATGACCACGGACTCGAGCTCATTCCTGTTCTTCACAGTCGTGATCAATCACCATCATCGTTTCCCGTTTTCTCTCGAGTTCACGACAGCAGCGACAACTCAATCCAATTCTTACTGCGCAAACCATTCCAATCCTTCCTATGTTGACAGCAGCCTCACCATTATCAACATAGCACCACAAACCCGATCACCTGCCAATCAATCTTCTTCATCATCGCTGCTTTTCCTTTGATCGATTTGTCGAAATGTGCAACAACCCATGTTTACTAACAGCCTCAGAAACCCAATGGTCCCATTCGAATCCAAAACTACTTCACAGCAAACACCTATCATCATATGCCGTGATCATCACAATTGGCGATTCCCGTATCTGATGAAGAAAGGAGAAGGTGGTGCCCTGAATGAAAGAGCTGGTGCCTTTAATAACTTTGAATTCTCGGCACCCCCCTTTGTAAAAGACTGAACTTCCTTTAGCAATTCCTTTGAAAACAGGTCACCCTCAAGAATGACTGCCCCTTAACGTTCAGTGGGGTGCCAATAGCACTACCCTTTAAAATGACCATTTTACCCTTATAATCTTCCAAGTTCTTGTTTTGCTCATAACTTCTTCATACGAACTCAGAATGACTCCGTTCTTTCGCCATTGTCTTTATCTTCTCGTCCTCTACACAATGAAAAGTAGAAATCTTGTATTTCAACGAGTTCAAATTGGTCTTTAGCCCTTCTCCACTTGTAGCTAGCTTCTTTCCTTGCACAATTAAGTACAAATTCACTTCTTTTGGATGATTTCCCTAACAAAACACAAATAAGAGAAAACAAGCGTAATATACAATAATTTGCTAGAAAACCAACAAATACTAGCATGGAATTTACACCAAATATATGTGAAATATGCACTTATCAATATGCCTCAGTGCTTCAAGTGTAAAGGTTTTGGTCATTTTGCCAATGAGTGTCCAAATCGTAGAAAATACACTGGGAACAAAGGTCTTGCTGCAACTCTTGATGAAATGTATGATCACTATGAGTCAAGCAATTATAGAAATACTCACATCAATCTTGATATTTTTCCTGGAGAAACTTCTTCAACTATTTTGGAGGATAAAATGGATTTTTCTTTGTCTATTGGAAATTCTATTTCTAATGTTTCGGGTACTACAATTTGTCTAGCATCCTGCTCCGATATGGTGTCTGAACCATCCTCCACTTTGACATGTTCTTACTGTACTATTAAGAGTCACGAACTCTCTAGTTGTTTCAAGTACAAGCATAAAGTAAGATATGTCAACAATCTTCAACGGAGAGCAAATCGATTAACAAACAAGCTCAAACTTGTTCAGAAGTCGTCTGAGGTATGTAAACTCAACTCTTCTCCAAAGAAGTCAATTTCTAAAGAAAAAGTTAGACTATTACAGAAAATAACATGGTGTAAACATTTTGTGAAAGAGAACTTTAGGAACTCTTTCCAAAAAGGTCATGGTGAACAGATTATTGTTCACCCCAACACAGCTTAATTGTGTTGGCTGTGCATCTTGTCTCAAGTGCTTGATCCCAAAGAGACAAGAGTTTAGCACTTTCAGGTCTTAAGAAAAAAGAAAAAGGTTCTTTTATTTTCTTTATGATTTCGGTTGATCTTTTCATATCCTAGATTGATATTGAAAAGAAGTTTCCATGTTTTGATTCATTAAAAGAGGGTTAAAATCGACAATTATGCCTTCTTTAGGGTTGAGAGTTGTGCGTACGTGAATCTTCCTACTTTGTATAAAGGTTCCGTAACCCTACATTCATTTTTCCTTCCTTGAAAAACTCTTTTTATCACAAGTGTGCTTGTAGAGCTTGCTTTGTGAATTTCTCTCACAAACCCATATTTATATGGAGACTCCAAGCATTATGACTTCTGATGGAAAAAAGGTTAATATGATTGTTAAGCCATCAATCATGAATGAACAATACAAATCTCCGTTACCCTCTTCCTTGAAAAGAAAAAGAATGAATGTGAGGAAACCAACGGCTGTCCCTTCAAATCTTCAGAAGTTTTCTGGTGTTCTTGAAGATTTGAAGGAAATAAGAAAGGAGATGCAACAAATAAAGGCTATTGTTTTTAGGACTCTTGAAATTCAGAAGGCCCTGGTTCGGCATCAGTCAAGAAGGTTTGTTGAAATTGACTCATTTCTTCATGAACCTTATGTTTTAATGGTTGTTGACGACAAGCAGTTCGGGGACGATAAATAATTTTTCAAAGGTCTTAATGTCTATGAGAATTTATTCTTGTGTATTAAGAAGGATAACAAGGGTTTGGAATAGCAATTATTGTGAGCACACATAGCTATTGCCAACGATTTTCATCTTGCAATGTTTTTAGATTTATTTTTTTTAATTCAAAAGTTTATTTGGAAGATGATTTTGCAGTATTAATCTTTATTGGTTTTATATATTGCAAAAATAATTTATGGGATATGTGTGTTTACGTCCGTGAACTATGATTGTCCCATATATGTCAAAAGTTAAGTCTATAGAAAAGGCGAGGGTACCTGATAGACACATTTTTGTGTCTAATTTGTCTCGATTCTATATATTGATAGTGCTCATTTTTGTACTTATTATGGTGTTTTATGTGTGTGTAGGTATTTCTAGCCAATAAACATTTTTGGAAAAATCGGCTCGAAAAGTTGCGCCCGGAGGACACTTGCTATTCGGACTCTCCCTATGGATAAGGGGTACCCAAATTACTAAGGGGTACCCTCAGGACACCCCAAGGCAGCTGCTAATCGCACCCCCATTCCGGATAGGGAGATCACCTTTCTTCCCAAATTCAAATATCAAAAATGGCGGGAAAATTTGGTTTTCACGGCAGATTTTAGGTTGGAATTTTGGAGGCTTTTTGGAGAGATTCAATCATAGGAACTTGTTGGGTGGAATTCTTAGAGTAAAAACAGGGTTGGTATGTGCGTTTGAATCGAACAAATTGGGCTCAATAATCGAGTTGGAGCAAAACAGGGAATGAGTTTACACGGTCCCCGCATGGTTTATTTTTGGAATTCCCGGAGACTAAAGGCAAGATATTCTTTCCAAAGATACGTATCTATCTAAGGAAGAGTTTGGGAGGATTTGGAAACCTCAGAAACGCGTAAAGAAGACTTGGAGAGGAAATTTGCATCCGCAAAGAAAAAAAAGGAGAGATTTAATCGGGTTTTGGAAGGTTTGGAGGTGTATAAAAGGTGTGCTCGAGTCCTAGAGAGAGGGGTATTGAAGTTTAGAAGAAGTTAGGGAAGTTTAGAACACCACGAGAGATCAACGGGGAGGAGTTGCGGGGAAATTGTTGTTCTTTGGTGCACAAGGAAGAACACGAAGAACAAAGGCCATTCAGGACAGTCGTTTTTGGGGTCTTAAAATCAGCGACAAAGCAATAGTGTTTACAACAGTTTCTGTAACAGTTCCATTGTAACAGTTCCTTTATAACGCCGATACACCGTTACAAATCGGTTGTGTTATTACTTTTCATCCTTTTAATCATCGTTTGAGCCATAAACACATATTTTGAGATCATGATTAATATGAGGAGCTAAACCCCATTGCTGAGGCGATAGAGGAAGCTATTTTCCAACAAAAAGTGGTATATTCTATTTTATTTATTTATTTGCAATTATTATATGATTATTTGCCTTGATTGAAAATTGTTTGAATGATTTTTGTTAAGCAATTGTGATTTCTTTTGATAGAGCATGCTTAGACCTAGGTTTTTGATGTTCTATGCTTCGGATTTACACTTGTTATTTTGAGAATCTACTTGTCGCAATAGTTTAGAATCAAATTGAACGAGAAAATTGCATGAATATAAATATTGGATTAAATCACTTTGAACTTGGAAAATAGTGGAATCTTAGCCTCAGTGTTCTTTTAATATTGATAACATCTTTGTCAGAGTTTGCTATAATTTTTAGTGAGTTTTCTATTTTTGTTTTGAATTTAAGTCTAAAGAAAATCCTTCACAAGTCTGAGAGGAACGACATCTTTCTTACTACTTTACAAACAACTTCAAAACAACATCAATTTTTGGCGCCGCCGACGCGGACTTGTTTTTAGGGTTTTAGATTTGTTTTTGTTTTTGTTTTTTTCTTTTTTATTATTTTTATTCTTTTTTACGTTTTTGGGTATTTATCTTTTGTCCACAGGTTCTGGATCATAAAGAAAATTGAGCCAAGGAGTTCGGTGATTTCGTAAAGACTTGGAGCGAAAGATTAAAGCAAAAAGAACGGAAAAGAAGTCGATTTTATTTTAGTTATTTTGTTTTTAGGGTTTGTTTATTTTTAGAAAAAAAAAATATATTTGTATTAGGGTTTATTATTTTTGTAATTTTTCTTTTCTTTTTGGACTTTGGACTTTTGGACTTTGGACATTATTTTTTATTTTTACCCTACGGAAGGGTACTTTAAATATAAACTATTTGCAGAGAAGGAGGTCAATTACGATATTGACTCCGCACCTTGGGTTCGTACACTGACATAGGACTCAGTGGCCCGAGTCGACTACAACCGATTCATCCCCGTCCCGGGAACAGGAGGTAAGATTTCGAACACTCGCGAATCCCCGTCAACGAGTTCTTCGGACTCTTTCGTTTGCATATATCCGAGGACTTGAATATGGCTGCTTTAATTTTCTAGTAAAGGGCAAGGCCTGGCCATACAAGATAAGGGTTCGGATTTCATCACCGTTCTCTTCTTGCCCGCCTTAGGAACACGTAACCTACGCGAACCTAAGCCTTAAAATTTTGACTAGAACAAGACCGATAGGGTAACGAGCTTAATAGGAAAGTCATTCGAAAAATATTGGTTACTCTTTTAAGCACACTTTGAAGTTCATGAAGGTTTCTGTGAGTTGAATGCGTGACTGCGCCGCATTGTAATTCCGGTGAGGCCTTGGGTATCAAAGCTCCACCGAGCTTCCTCGCTCTATTCAACTTACTTTGACTCGGATTGATTCCAGAGGGGTTTGCTTAAATTGTAACGAATTCCCTTTCGAAGGATTAGAAGCCGGTCTAGAAACAATCTAAGTGGAGCCATCATGCTTTTTGTTTGCTAGAAATCAATAGGTTTGATTTGGTTGAGTCAGCCTTGTTTTGTGATTGCATAAAATCCCCTTCCTTATTCGTTTGCATGCCGGAACGTAAAAGAGACACCCTAGGTAGATTTGTTAAAGAGAAACCTAGTAGTTCTAAGCGTCTCGATTACCTCAATTTAGAAAATCCAATTTTGAAGAGTCCGTTTTGAACGTCCGTTTGGGAGACAATCCTAATATTCCGATAGTGCCGTAAATGGCAACTTTGAAAGCCTTGTTGAACCCGACTAGGGCTACTCGTCCCTCGTATCAGGTTAGCTGAAACGGAAGCAACTTATGAAGACCTTACAGCTGCTCCCAATCTTCTTAGGGAAAGAAAATGAAAACCCCTATTTTCATGTTAGGGACTTTGAGGAAATTTGTAGTACCCTAAAGATTAGAAACCTTGATGATGATGCTTTGAAACTCAGGTTATTCCCTTTTTCCTTAAAAGATAAAGCCAAATCGTGGCTATATAGTTTGGCTTCCGGTTCAATTGAAACATATGAACAACTTACATCTTCCTTTTTGAACAAGTTTTTCCCTAGGCATAAAACATTGTCTATTAGGACGCAAATCTGCACGTTTTCTCAACAGGAGTGTAGTAGCAGGATTTCCCACACTACACCCCTTACTCGATTTTGCTTAATTAATCCATTAGAAGATGTAAGATCAAGAACATTTATTGATTGAATTCATAAAGTGTTTACACAGAAAAAATAGAATTACACTTAGAAGTTAAAGCGCTCTTAAACTTTCTCTCTCCTAATGACTTGCCTAACAATTCTCAAAAGATCCCCCTCTACAACAGACTCACTCGACCCTTTATATAGGGTAATACATAGTGGATGACAGCTAAGCTATCCTTTATTTTCGGGAATGTCTCATGAAGTGTCGCTGTACAACTATTCAATCTCGCGACACTTCTTAACCTCGCCAGTTCCATGTCTTTCACTGTTTTGTGTGTCATTATTTCCCATTGCGTCGTTTATTTTAGTTTCCGCGACTCCCTCGCGGTACATGCTGTTTATTGATCTCGCGAGCCCTATGCATTGTGATATTATGATCCTACATCTTGCCTCTTTTTCCTTGAATATTGCTTGAAGAGCGATTTTGAAGGAAAAATTTGTTGTTGTAATGATCCTTGGTTTTTGTTGATGAGGGAATGAGCAGAAGAATACTGTACTTGAAAAGTACGTACTTGCCTCTATTCTTCTCGCGAAGTTCGAAGCTTCTTTGAAATATATATGAAGTATCGTCTCTTATCTCTCCTCATATTTCTCCCCTGAGGGGGAAGAGTATCATGTGATTTTTACAATATTGTTTCCGCGATCGCTTATCTTTAGAATCTTTGAGCTTTTGTACTTTTACACGGATTTTGATTATTAATGTCTTCTCTTGACACGTTTCTTTCAACCACTTCTTCTTGACCGTTCATGTCTCTTCGCATTAAATGACCTCGTTTTTTCTCGAGGCTCTTTTCCCTTATATATAGTTTTCTTTTCCCCTCCTTTTCATCTTTTAGTTTGTCTCGCAACTTTTCTTTGATTCTCTCCTTCCGCAATTTCATATTGTTACCGCAAAGCTTTTCTTCATCCTTTCTAGCTACTGTTTTTAATCTCCAATCTTCCATCCATTCCCATACCGATAAATGGCTTCCATCGGGTCGTGATACAAAACTTCTTTTGAAGAAGTTCAATGTAAGTTGCTCAAGAAGGGTTTTACTCTATCAACCATTCCCGATCAAGAACCCTCATCCATTCTTTCAGAATCTTTTCTCGATCATCAATGTGATGATCAAAAGATTATAGTCTCGCTCACAGTCAGCTTCTCGGGACTTCCTATTCCCTTGTATAATCCTGAGTTGCCTTTATTTTATGAAATTTTGGCCCATGAAAAATTCTCTCGGGCTGTTTATCAATTAAGTGGCGATTGTATTCGCCTGATGCTTGAGTTCGCGAACCGCGGTGCAGGCAAAGGATCTTTATACCCTAATACTGCCAGAAATCCCAAATTCGCAGATTTGGAAATAGCTGTTGAGAAATACACTGTGGGAAAACTTTTTTTGAAAAATTACTCGGTGATAACTATGGTGAATGCGAGATCTCATTGCTGGGCATTCGTCCAAGAAAAAGGATAATGTCTCGAAGATAAATTACTCATGCAAGACATTGATTGGCACCTGTGCAATAATACTCTCCTCGTCATTCCAAAGATGAGAAATGTGGGTCGCACCTTTGATCTTAAATGGTCCTTACATCGCGGGCTCGCATATTCTTCCCTGCGAATCTCGCAGATATCATCCTTGGGAATTCAAATGGCCCGAGAAGAAGAAAGAGGTATGTTTCCAACTTCGAATTTGGCTTTCGTAATTTTCTTTCTATAATTCTTGAGTTTGTGAAATCTTCAGATAGCAGGGTTGAAAAGAAGCTACAAAAAGGATCCGTGGAGGATACTCGACATTGCTTCGATCGCTTACGATGAAGTAAGAATCACTTCCTTTCTTCTTATTTAAAACAATATTGTTGCCTCTGTTTCTTATCTTTACGCGTATGCGAAGGTTGGAGTCAAGAAACTATTGCTGCGAAGACTAAAAGTAAGGGTAAAACTGTCGGCTCGCATGGGTAAGTCCTCTGCCCCTTAACTAAGAAGCGAAAGGTCCAATCCTCTTCTCGCCTTAGTTCAAGCTCTGAATCTTCTCGACGAGGATAACCATGAATCGAATCCTTCACTCGCCAAGAAGATTCCATCGACCAGCTTCTTCCATGGATCAATTATCCAAAGATCTTCCAGATTGTTTCCAAGGAATGGGAGATGCTCCCCTAGCTTCTCTTTGTGGGGCTCTCGCAAACGTGTGTAATGCTGCTTTACTGGAAGGCAATAATTCATTCAATGGAGTCTCTAGAGTTGTGTCTCCTGACCTTTTGAATGCACTTGGGTCTCTGGTATGTGTACAGGCATACTTCCCTGCTAACTTTAAATTGTTATATATGTTTTAATGATTTTTCTATCTTCTTTTATAGGTTGGAAGATCTTCCTTTGTAGTTGCCTCAGACCTTGAGAGAAGACGCAACAATCTTGAAAAGAAGAATTTGCAATTGAGCAAGAAGATTCAAGAATTAGAGACCGAAGCTGCGTCATCTCGCGATAAAGACGAGAGAATTCAAAAGTTAAACACCGAACTTAACTCCCAAAAGGATAAGGTGTCCACTCTTCAAAACGCCAATCAGCAACTTTATGGTATAAAATTTTTCCTCCTTTCACTATTTTTATTTTATCGGTCGCATATTGCTACCTAACTTATTACTTTTCAGATGTATATAATCTCTCCGACGAGGCTATCCTTCTCCATACATTTCCCCGATCCTATGGATAATAACCTTCTTCTCGCTCACCTCAACGACTCTTTAAGTAGTTCATCAAACAAAATTAACTCCCTTTCATTAAATGAACTTCAGACCAAATATCGTCTTTTAGAAATTGAACATAGATCTGGTTTAAGTGCTGCCAACCAATTTAAACGAATGTTTCTCGAGTCCAATAAAGAAATCAAAATTTTGAGGAAGAAAATTAGCGACCTTATAGATGATAAAGATCGCATTGCTAACAATGGTGCACAAGCATTAGCAACATTTCAAAAATCTCTCCTTGAACTACAAATTGAGCGGGATGAATTGCTTCGCCTGTAATTCCTTACTTAGTGAGCGAGAAGATCAAATTGTTTCCCCTCCTTGTTATAAATAGTGACGATGAATTCGCCTGGGCTGCGAAAGTTTTAGATAATGCCAGGAATAACTTAGGTGTTGATGTTAGTCTTCACGCCGAGCATACTTCCTTGATTAAAGATATGATATCTGATAGAGAAGGTTATTTATTACACCTTTACTACTTCTTACTTTTGTAGTATTGCTTGTAAATTATTAACTTGTTGTTATTTATTTGCAGAATCTGAGAAGAGACTTCAGGTTAGAATTAGGGATCTCGAATCTGAGAAAGAACAACTCACGGGAATTTTCCAACGAGAATTGAAGAACTTGAATCTGAAAAACAACAAATTTCGCGAAGAGTCTCTCCCTCCGTAATAAGTATTCCAAGTTGAAGAAACAATTTGAAACGACAGGTGGAGAACTTTAATAATGATGCCGTTCGTTTTCGCAATGGAGCCATGGAGTATGTTTGTAAACACCAGTAACATCCCTTTGCATACATATCCCCGGCTTCTTGAAAAGGTTCCGAGAATCTACCGTCTCGATGTTTCGATAGTGAAGCCGGCGAAGAAGAAAATTCAGCGATGAGAATAATGAAAGCGAAGAATCGGATGAAGAAGAAGAATCACCAAAGATATAATTCTTTTTGTTTTCTTTTCTTGCGTGTAATATCTGTACATTGCTGTATCTTTGTTATAGTGAACTCTTTTTTCATGAGTTCAATCTTCACTCCCCTTTTTTGGTAGTTCTTCCTTGTAATATAATTGGCTAACATTATTAATGTATAACTCTTTCATCAGAAGATGAATAACAATATTCCATCTTTTCCATTCCCATACTTGCCTCTGATATTTATCTTCTGATGGAAGAAGTTAGTTATCCTCATGTATTTTGTTGGATAATAATTTTAATGTTGTTGAAATGTACGGCTGCGACGAGGTCGCAGATATCTTTATGAATTGAGAATGCTATCTCTTTTTGCTGCGACAAGGTCGCAGGCCGCCTCTACACTTTCATGCAAAGGCCCATTGACCTTGCCTTATCATTTTGTGTGGTCTTCCAAGTCAGACCTCCCTAATTAGAGGTCTTCCCTCACACTTTATTGCTACAAAATCGCAGGACGTCTTTACACTTGCATGTAAAGACCCATTGATCTTGTCTTATCATTTTCCAAGTATTTTTGCCTCACAGATGTTTTAGTTGCGACAATATGACAGGCCTAAATATCCTTGCGAACATAAAGTCCCATGACATTACGATCGTGCGACGAAATCGCAGGACGTCCGTACACTTTTGTGTAAAGACCCATTGATCTCGCCTTACCCTCGCGTTAGTATTATTGCCTCTGCAGGATCATTGCACAAATATGACAAGCCTAAGTCTCCTTGCGAAAACAAAGCCTCATGACATTTGCGTCTGTTTTGACACCCCCCCCTAATGGAGAGCGTCGCCCTTATCATCTCCCCGGTTGCCCCTTCAAGGAGGCGAAACATCGGCCATACAAGACTAGCTCCTCCCATCCGGTCTTAACAACAACGCTTGTTTTCGCAGCCTCTTATCCCTTATACCTATAGGGTTTATGGTTACGAGACTGCACCCTAAGTGGAGTTTTCTTCGGGCGAGTGCAACGCATGCCAAGACTTGCCAAGAATGGCCAGGGTAGGTTCATCCATCCCGGGCACTCTGGCTCAACCGTGTACCTCGGCGCCTTGAGCATACACTGACTCCTAGGAAGAGACCCTCGGTCGCCCAACCAGGGTATAACCTACATATATAGTTGGGAATCCAAGGTATCTCTTCCGGATAGGCTTCATGGGCCCCAAATTTTCATGGTTCAGCTTCAGAGCGGGTGTAACCTTTCCCCCTGAACCACGGCGAGAGATACCCCCTTATATGACGCACTTTAGGTCTTACATTTGCCTCTTACGAAATGTTATTCGCGAACTAGGGTGTACGCCATAAAGGTTCGTCCCATTCATTTGCGCATTTATATTTGTTAAATCATTCAATCATTCATGTTTCATTATTTGTCGATACTTGTTTGCGAAGTATTCGCACAATTCCCGTATTTTCATTTTTCTTTCTTAACCAATTCCCATATACTCTTGTCTGCGAGCTTCTCGCACATCATTACTTCAATTGCTATTTTTTCTCCTGTTTTTGCTGATTATTCACTTCTTATGCCTTTTGTTCCTCATATCCTTTACCTCTTTGTTACCATAATATTCGCTTGTCTCTAGGCATTCACCTCGTGAGGCATGTTCAGTCCTTACTTCTATGGCATCCACCATCAACAGGAAAATAGGGGTGTAGTGTCTCTCAATGTCATCCTCGATCTCTCGGTTTCTTCTCAGTTCTTCTCTCCCGTGCAAGATTATTCTCCCTTCAGCAGCTGGGTTATTCGGTTCTTGGAGTGGCATGTTTCCTTGATTTTCCCTATTCCGCTCATTTTGAAGATTTTCGGGCTGAGGAATATAACGATCTTCTATTTCTCCTCTTCTCTCGCCATGCTCTATATTCGGATTTTGTGTTTCTTCATTGGTGCTTTCTGTTGGTAAAACTCTTCTTCTTTCTTCTCCATTCGACCTTGAACTTGATCTCACTCTACTTCTAGATCTCCTATTTTGCAACCTCATGTTTTCCATCCTCAATTCATGGTTCTGTCTTGTCAAGTTTGCTCGTTCCTCTGCCTCTAGCCGTCTCTCCTCGTGTATTGTTTGTCTCAATCTTTCTAATGTCGCGATTTCTTCGTTACTGGATTCATTTCTCCATTCATTTCTTGCTCTCCTCCTCCTTGTCCATTGTTCACCAACCTCGCTCCTCTTCTCTCGTCTTCGAATCAGATCTCCAAGTCTGTACACTTACTCTATCATAATCCTCAGCCATGTTTGCTACTGGGGGAGATTGGTGGCTGATTTTGATCTTCTCCATCATTTCTCCTATTCATCCTTGATGATTCTCCTATTTCATTCCTCCTTTCTCCAGCAAGTCTCCCACTTCTTCTTACAATCGTTGGTTGCCCTTGTACATTTCTTCTTCTAGCCATTTTTCTTTTCCAATGAATTTTTGAGTATCTTCTTCAAATCTTTTTTTTTTTTTTCTGTTAATCCAAATTCCTTCCAATTTCTACGTCAATCCCTGCACAGATCCCTGTTTCTAGCGCATATGTAGTAGCAGGATTTCCCACACTACACCCCTTACTCGATTTTGCTTAATTAATCCATTAGAAGATGTAAGATCAAGAACATTTATTGATTGAATTCATAAAGTGTTTACACAGGAAAATAGAATTACACTTAGAAGTTAAAGCGCTCTTAAACTTTCTCTCTCCTAATGACTTACCTAACAATTCTAAAAAGATCTCTCTACAACAGACTCACTCGACCCTTTATATAGGGTAATACATAGTGGATGACAGCTAAGCTATCCTGTATTTTCGGGAATGTCTCGCGAAGTGTCGCCAGTGTACAACTATTCAATCTCGCGACACTTCTTAACCTCGCCAAAGTTCCATGTCTTTCACTGTTTTGTGTGTCATTATTTCCCATTGCGTCGTTTTATTTTAGTTTCCTAGCTCCCTCATGGTACTGTGGCTTTATTGATCTCGCGAGCCCTATGCATTGTGATATTATGATCCTACAAGGAGGGAGAATCCTTGTATAGGTATTTGGAAAGGTTCAATGATCCATTAGACCAATATCCTCATCATGGTCTAGAAAAGGTTAGGTTAGTTCAGATCCTTTATGAGGGTTTAGATTATTCCACTACGACCACAGTAGAATGTATGTGTACAGGTGGGTTTGAAAACCAAACAGTTGTTGAGGCGATGACATATTTGCATGAAATCGCCGAAAAGACCCAACAATGGGAAAATAATACGGAACCCCAGAAAACAATTCTTCTAAGCAGAGGAAACGTTAATAGGGTAGAAGGAGGCTTTGAATCAGATGCCAAAATTGCTGCAATAGCGAAAAGGTTAGAAGCTTTAGAAGTGGGTCACACTAGTGGTAGATTGGAGCCTTTTTGGGAAGGCCAGAATAATGAAGAGCAATCCAATGCTCTTTATAATAACACTAGATTTGATAACCGTCAAAATTTTGACCCATATTCAGAAACCTATAATCCTGGTTGGAGAAACCATCCGAACTTTTCGTGGTCTAAGTGGCCAAAGTCAAGGTCAGTTTAGTAATTCTAATGCTCCCTTGTGTTTTGGTTACACTAAGAATTCTTCAGCCCGTAAAATAAAACGACTAGCTTAGAGGAATCTATTAAGATGTTAGCAAAAACTCAGGAAATGTTAGCACAGAGCCATGTTAGTTTTCAACAGGCTTGCTAAGTTAGAACTTCAAGTGGGCCAAATAGCTAAGACCTTAAGTGAAAGAGATAACGGAAGGTTCCCTAGTCAGACTAATCCCAATCCTAGAGGAGTTCATGATGTAGGTGCAAAAACATCGAATCAGTTGAATGCTATTAGAACCCTTAGGAGTGGTAGAGTAGTATACAATCAGGTAACCATGCCCGATAGTGAACATACCGTAGTTCACCCTCGGGATCTCACCCCTCGGACCACCACTAGCCGAGTAGACGATAAAATTTCGATGATGCCAATTCCGGTTCTCGAGAGGTCCGATTCTCGTGCCTAGAGCCCCGTTTCCCCAACTATTAGTACCAACAAAGAAGGAATCAAACTTTAATGACATATTGGAGGTTTTTAAGCAAGTTACCATAAACCTTCCTTTATTAGATGCAATTAGGAAAATTCCTGCTTATGCCAAGTTCCTTAAGGATATGTGTACGCGAAAGCGAAAACTTAGCGTCCATAAGAAATCCTTTTTAGCTAGTCACGTAAGTTCAATCATTCAGAACACCACAACTCCAAAGTACAAAGACCCAGGTTCCCCTACCATTGCTTGTACAATAGGTAAACACCGGGTAGAAAAAGCTTTACTTGACTTAGGAGCCGTGTGAACTTACCGCCGTACCATGTGTATTTACATCTAGGACTTGGTGAAATGAAACCTACTCAGATGACATTGCAGTTAGCTGATAGGTCCGTTAAAAAATTCCTCGAGGAGTTATTGAGGATGTTCTTATTGAGGTCGACAAGTTTATTTATCCAGTGGATTTCGTGGTCCTAGATACCCAACCTGTACCCGACCTGCAGAACCGTGATACTGTGATTTTAGGTCGCCCATTTTTAGCTACGTCTAATGCGATAATTAACTGTCGAAATGGTGTGATGAATTTATCTTTTATATGACTATGGAGATGGACATTTTTAATGTCAGTAAGCTACCGTATGAGCTACATGACACATGTGTTGAAGAGGTGAACATGATAGAAGCCTTAGTTCAGGAGTCATTACCAAACATTTTGTCTGAAGACCCATTAGAAAGTTGTCTATCCCATTTTGGTTTAGATTTTGATGACGATAGCACTATTGCACAAGTAAATGCTCTATTAGATTCTACCCCTGTGTTAGACACTGATAGATGGAAAGCTAGGTTCGAACCATTACCAGTTTCTGAGACTACCTTAATTCCTTCTTTGAAGAGCCTCTAAGTTGGACCTAAAACCACTACCCGACACTCTAAAGTATGTGTTTTTAGGCCCATCTCGAGACTTTACTCGTGATTGTAGCCGATTTGGATAGTGATCAGGAAAGTAGGCTAGTAAAAGTACTTCAAGATAATAAGGAAGCTTTTAAGGGTGGACTATAGCAGACATTAAGGGTATAAGTCCTACTGTGTGTATGCATCGATTCATTTAGAAGAAGACTCCAAACCTTCTAGGGAGATGCAACGTTGACTGAACCCTAACATGAAAGAGGTAGTTCGAAAAGAGGTGCTTAAGTTGTTAGATGCGGGTATTATCTACCCAATTTCAGATAGTAAGTGGGTCAGCCCCGTTCAGGTTGTCCCCAAGAAATCAGGTATCACTGTAGTCCAGAATGATAATAATGAGTTAATCCCAACCCGAGTGACCACATGATGGCGTGTATGTATCGACTATAGGAAATTGAACAAGGTCACAAGGAAGGATCACTTTCCCCTTCCTTTTATCGACCAAATGCTAGAGAGATTAGCTGGACATAGTCATTATTGCTTCTTAGATGGCTACTCCGGTTATCGTTATTGCCCCAGAAGACCAAGAGAAAACCACTTTTACCTGTCCCTTTGGTTCCTTTGCGTATAGACGCATGCCTTTCAGCGCTATGTAATGCCCTCGCGACTTTCAGCGTTGTATGATGAGCATATTTTCCGATATGGTAGAACGGTTTCTAGAGGTCTTTATGGATGACTTTTCAGGTGTTTGGTTCATCTTTTTGATGAGTGCTTGCATCATTTGACATTAGTGTTGACTAGGTGTAAGGAAAAGAATTTAGTGCTTAATTGGGAAAAATGCCATTTTATGGTTAAATCAGAATTGTGTTAGGGCACATTGTTTCTTCTAAGGGTATATAGGTAGATAAAGCCAAAGTTGACCTTATTAAGACTTTACAGGTCCCAAAACCGTAAAAGATATTAGGTCATTCCTAGGGCATGGTTTTTTACCGTCGATTCATTAAGGATTTTAGCTTGATTTCTAGACCTCTTTGCAATTTGCTTGCAAAAGATGTTAAGTTTGTCTTTGATGATGCTTGTTTAGAGGCTTTTGAGAAGCTTAAGAATTTACTCACTACTGCCCCGATAGTCCAGGCACCTAACTGGAACCTACCCTTTGAAATTATGAGTGATGCTTCATATTATGCTATAGGTGTTGTGCTAGGTCAGCGAGAAAACAAATTACTTCATGTGATTTACTATGCTAGCAAAACTCTGAATGATGCCTAAATGAACTATACAACTACTGAGAAGGAACTGTTAGCCATCGTGTTTGCCTTGGATAAGTTTAGATCCTACCTATTAGGTTCTAAGATCGTAATCTATACTGATCATGCTGCTTTGAAATATCTTTTGTCTAAGAAGGATACCAAACCTAGATTGATTAGGTGGATCCTTTTGTTACAAGAATTTTGTCCAGACATTAGAGACAAAAAGGGTGCCAAAAATGTAGTAGCAGACCACTTGTCTAGGCTAGTTGTTAGTTCCCCTAATGATTCCCTTCCTATAAGGGATAGCTTTCCTATTTAACAATTGTTCTCTGTTTCCCAATCACCTTGGTATGCGAATATAGTGAATTATCTTGTTACTGGTCGAATGCCTCAACATTGGGGTAAGCAAGATCGTTCTAGGTTTTTAGCCGAGGTTAAGCATTTCTTTTGGGACGATCCTTATCTGTTTAAGTATTGTCCAGACCAGATTATTAGGAGATGTATACCTGAGAGTGACCAGTCCAGTATTATCTCCTTTTGTCATGAACATGCATGTGGGGGTCATTTTAGTGCTAAGAAGACTGCTGCTAAGATATTGCAGTGTGGTTTTTACTGGCCTTCGTTGTTTAAAGACTCCCATAGTCATTGTGTTTCTTGTGAGCATTGCCGGAAGTTAGGAACCATTTCCGTAGAAATATGATGCCTTTGAACCCTATTTTAGTGATTGAGGTCTTTGATGTGCAAGGGGCATTGATTTTATGGGTCCATTTCCTAATTCTTTTGGTTATCTTTACATACTTGTCGCTGTAGACTATGTGTCTAAGTGGGTTGAGGCGGTTCCGTGTAAAACAAATGACCACGAGGTCGTAGTCCAGTTTTTGAAAGAGAACATACTTACACGTTTTGGTAAACCGCGAGCTATAATTAGTGATGGAGGTTCACACTTTTGTAATAGACCGTTTGCTCTTTTAATGAAATAATATGGTATACCCACAAAGTAGCAACCCAATATCACCCACAGACTAGTGGTCAGGTAGAGGTCTCCAATAAGGAAATTAAGCGTATTCTAGAGAAAAACATTAATCCTAATAGGAAAGACTCGGTCGTCGAGGCTTACTGATGCCTTATGGGCTTATCGTACTGCATTTAAGACACCCATTGGAATGTCACCTTATCGTCTAGTATTTAGCAAGGCATGTCACCTTCCTGTCGAGTTAGAGCATAGAGCCTATTGGGCTATTAAGAACTTAAACTTTTCACTTGACAAGGCAGAGCTCATTTAAAGCTCCACTCAATGAGTTGGACGAGATTCGTAGAGATGCATACGATAGTGCTAAGGGAGTATAAGAACAAAATGAAACTTGTGCATGATAAGAATATTTTACGAAAGTCATTTTCTCCAGTCAAAAAGTTCTTCGTATGACACTCGTTTGCATCTATTCCCCGGGAAGTTGCGCTCTCGGTGGACCGGTCCTTTTGTGGTCCGTATTGTTTTTCCTCATGGCGCTATTGAGATTGAGACACCAGATGGTAGTAGTTCTTCAAAGGTTAACGGTCAGCGATTGAAACCCTTTTTAGAGCCTTTTCCTACAGGTGATGTTGAGGAGGTCCCTCTGGAGGACCCTGTTTACCTTGATTGACCATCGAGGCGGTTTGTATGTTGTATATTATTTTTTGTAGGTTTTTGGTTATACTTCACCTGTGTACTATCTTTCCGACTTCTCTCTTTACTATTTCCTCATGTTACTTATATTTTTGGTAGTGTTCTTTAATTAGAAACATTGAGGACAATGTTAGATATAAGTTTGGGGTGGGATAGAAACTTTTGTTACCTTTTTGTTACAATAAATAAACTCTAGAGCCTAGAAATTTATGCTTATTAAGGATGGCACTAACCAATCTAAGTGGATGGAAGCATTTTGGTTGTAGGAGTTGAGGAACCAATCTGATTAGGTGGAAACATCTAAAGAGTCTATTCATAAAAGCACAGAGCTCAGGTGTTAGAATTAAAGAAAAAACACGGTATTTTCGCCATATCTCGTTGAGTCCTTTTCACTTCTATTTTTATTTTGTTTTCTTTAAAATATGTTTCTCTAAGTGATTAGGTGGGGCTCACGATTCAAGTTGTTACCACTACTAGGGTGAAATAGAGTGATTGAGATACCAACAAAAAAAAAAAAAGTTGAAAAAAAAAAAAAAAAAAAAAGAAAAGAAAATTGAGACCAGACCATCAGACCAACCGGAATAAATTCAATAAAGTCGACCACTGGTACCCTTGTATATGCCAGCTGAGTTGACCTAGAGTTAGGATTATCGACCACTGGTTCCCTTGTATATGCCAGTTTGTTGATATTAGTCAGACTAGTATCTCAGTCCATTAGGATAGGTTCGTTTTGGCAGTGGCCTTCGACAGAGATATGAGAAACACCATTCACCTTAGTCAACATCAAAACCATCTACGTTTTTCTCTACATCCATCTTCTTAATCTATCCATGTGATTGGTTGACTCGGTTATGATGTTGGAGAAATATCCGAGTAGAGCTCGCTGACTTATATATGAATTTTAGTATGCTTGAGTGCAAACTCGTGTACAAGAATTGGAATTTCGCATCGTGGTACTTCCTCCGTAATCAATAAGTATGCCAACCAAGGAGATTCTTTAGTGCCTTACAAAGTTCTCGTAGATAGTTAGGGTCTGGAGTAAAGGTTTTGTGGGTACACCTCTGGTAAACCCTCCTGAGACTATAACTCGGCCATTAGGGCCACCTAGGGGTTTAAAGGCTTATTGCATACGCTAAATGCAATCGACGATGCCTCGCATGACAGTTAGTTAGGATTTTATTTTATTTTTGCTCGAGGACTAGCAAATAATAGGTTTGGGGGTATTTGATAGACACATTTTTGTGTCTAATTTGTCTCGATTCTATATATTAATAATGCTCATTTTTGTACTTATTATGGTGTTTTATGTGTGTGTAGGTATTTCTAGCCAATAAACATTTTTGGAAAAATCGGCTCGAAAAGTTGCGCCCGGAGGACACTTGCTATTCGGACTCTCCCTATGGATAAGGGGTACCCAAATTACTAAGGGGTACCCTCAGACACCCCAAGGCATTTTCTAATCGCACCCCATTCTCGGATAGGGGAGATCACCTTTCTTCCCAAATTCAAATATCAAAAATGGCGGGAAAATTTGGTTTTCACGGCAGATTTTAGGGTTGGAATTTTGGAGGCTTTTTGAGAGATTCAATCGCTTAACTTGTTGGGATGGAATTCTTAGAGTAAAACAGGTTGGTATGTGCGTTTGAATCGAACAAATTGGGCTCAATAATCGAGTTGGAGCAAAAAGGGGAATGAGTTTACACGGTCCCCGCAAGGTTTATTTTTGGAATTCCGGGAGACTAAAGGCAAGATATTCTTTCCAAAGATACGTATCTATCTAAGGAAGAGTTTGGGAGGATTTGGAAACCTCGGAAAACGCCAGAAGAAGACTTGAGAGTAAATTTCGTCCGTGACAAAGCAAAGAAAAACGAGAGAGATTTAATCGGGTTTTGGAGGGTTTGGAGGTGTATAAGAGGTGTGCTCGAGTCCTAGAGAGGGGTATTGAAGTTTAGAAGAAGTTAGGGGAAGTTTAGAACACCACAGAGATCAACAGGAGGAGTTGCAGGAAATTGTTGATGCTGGTGCACAAGGAAGAACACGAAGAACAAAGGCCATTCAGAACAGTCGTTTTTGGGGTCTTAAAATCAGCGACAAAAGCAATAGTGTTTACAACAGTTTCTGTAACAGTTCCATTGTAACAGTTCCTTTATAACGCCGATACACCGTTACAAATCGGCTGTGTTATTACTTTTCATCCTTTTAATAATCTTTTGAGCCATAAACACATATTTTGAGATCATGATTAATATGAGGAGCTAAACCCCATTGCTGAGGCGATAGAGGAAGCTATTTTCCAACAAAAAGTGGTATATTTTATTTTATTTATTTATTTGCAATTATTATATGATTATTTGCCTTGATTGAAAATTGTTTGAATGATTTTTGTGAAGCAATTGTGATTTCTTTTGATAGAGCATGCTTAGACCTAGGTTTTTGATGTTCTATGCTTCGGATTTACACTTGTTATTTTGAGAATCTACTTGTCGCAATAGTTTAGAATCAAATTGAACGAGAAAATTGCATGAATATAAATATTGGATTAAATCACTTTGAACTTGGAAAATAGTGGAATCTTAGCCTCAGTGTTCTTTTAATATTGATAACATCTTTGTCAGAGTTTGCTATAAGTTTTAGTGAGTTTTCTATTTTTGTTTTGAATTTAAGTCTAAAAAAAATCCTTCACAAGTCTGAGAGGAACGACATCTTTCTTACTACTTTACAAACAACTTCAAAACAACATCAGTACCCAAATATACCTCAAGCTAAAACTTTTCCTACCTATAAGTCATTTCTTCGAAAGTGATTGTCTATGGACTGAGTCGAGACAATACAACTAATCGGTTCACACTTCGTGTGATCGTCTATGGATACGAGATCGAGACAATACAACAACAAAGTATGTTACTTGATAAAAAGGTTCGGAATTAACCAAACACAATAGGATTCACTTATCAAGTAAATAGAAATTAACGTTTGTGTAATTTACTTTAATTATAATAAAACAATTATAATGCGGAAATATAAAGTAAATGACATAGCAAGATTTTGTTAACGAGGAAACCGCAAATGCAGAAAAACCCTGGGACCTTGTCCAGAATTGAATACTCTCAGGATTAAGCCGCTACACAAAATTACACCTAACTTCGTATAGTTGAGACCAAGCAACTAAACTTATAGTTCACCTAGTTCCGTTTGTATTCCCACGCCTCCGACCTTAGTCACGTACTTGGAACAATTCCTTTGGTTCGTATTCCAAACAGTAAAGGAACAACAAATCTGTTTGATATCAACTCTATTCAACCAAGTGATATGAGTTGGAAAAAGTCTCTTCCGTTTATCTTAACATAAACTCTTCCGTCAGGTCCTTAGATCTATCTTATGTTCAATTACCGAAGTAATCGTTTAAGATTAAGCCAACAACACTATTAATCCAAAGAATTGTGTTGATGCCGATCTACTCAATTAATCAATCCAATCTATCACAAAGATAAACCGATTATTAATTGGATCCTCTTTTACCGAAACAAGTATTGTGCACACCAAAGATTATGAACCCACAAATCAGAAATCTTCAATATCTTCTTTGTCTTCAAATCTTCTTAGATCTTCAATAAACACCTGCACACAATCACTTGAATCTCTCTTGTGATCAATCACGCACAGAACGGAGTCTGTTAACAATGGATTATCACAAGATCGTCTTTAGAACTAGCAACAGTCTAAAGATCCCTGTCGAAACTCTGAACTAGTTTGAGTGAATCTTATATCAGAAAAGAAGATTCTCAAGCATAAACAAACTAGGTGCAATCAAAGTTCAACTACCATTAGTCAATCAAATCAAAGAAAACAAAAGATAAACCGCAATTATCTAGTTTCCCACCAACGGTACTCGTAGAGCTTCTCAATCCCAAAGAAGACTTTAAACTGAGCGGCCGTAAGAGATTTCGCCTAATTAGGTTACTCTCCTCTCCGAATAGGCGGCTACACCAGTAACAACACAACAAAGAGGAAGTTTGTTGTTACGAAGGATTAGTTTTCTAGAAAGGCAAACTTCAAGTATTTATAGACAAGGAAGTTTGGACACCAAGGAATTTCCAAAACCGAAAATATTCTCAAGATATTCATTAAAGCACAAATTCGGTTTCCATAATTTCTGGAAATGCTCTGTCCAAAAATAATGATCGAAATCTCTCGGAAAATCCATAATTAGTAAATGCACATTACTAATTCTTACTTCCCTACAAAATGAAGTTAAATAACTTAATTAAAGGATTTTTAACTTATTTATGTTTCGATCCTGGGATTCTCTTCCCTTAGCTATCAAGGAATAACTTTGAACAATTAAAGAAATAAACATTCATAGCACGTGTTCAAAGTATGTCGACATCTAAACTTTGTAAGTTCTCTTTCACACTTACAACCTTGAAACCAATTTTCCACACTTCCAAACAAGTTTAGAATTGGTTCATCTGACTTTCAAGAACTATTCGATTGATCAAATAACATTCAATCACAATCATGGGTTTAACGGTTTCTACCAAAACAAGTTTCGGTTCTACCTTCCATGTGAGTACTGTGCATAGTCACACTAGCTTTCCAAAATTCGGTTGACTAGGTACTAGGATCGGTTCCCCACATATATATGGTATCTAACTTATATGTGTTGTACATGTCCATAAGATCGGTTCCCCATTGCCTAAAAACGTGTTGCACATGTTCATAGGATCGATTCCCCTTTCTGCTATAAACCTTGTTGCACCTCATACAAGGATCGGTCCCCTTTGTGATGTAATGCACCTCTTACTAGGATCGGTTCCCCTTTCCCATATTTGATCAGACAGAAAGTCACAAACCCGATCATACCATCTCAGGTGATTACTTAAGATCGGTTTCACTAATAAAAGTCATACCAATACATAAGTCAGGCCTTTGTGAATATTTTTACTCAGAACACAACAAGTCATGAACGGTTATACTCAATCACACATATTGGTTGTTCATAAGACATGCAATGAATAACAAAACCAATAACGCCTGGTGATTTACTTTTCGATTCACAAACAAGTTTATGAACTTACTTCCTTAGAACACATGTAAAACATTGTTCCCTTGGATGAAATCCTCACCTCATACCCATACATAATCACAATAGCATTCAAATGATTATGGCGATGTCTTATCTACAAATTTTAATGGTTAAGCAATAAACCTCGTATTGTATTCCTTTATACCATGTCTATCTAGAGTTAAAATATGCTTTCAGCTTTGTTTTCAATATGCACGACTTGAAAGATACGTTAGGGAATGAAATGATTCAAGTCAAATATCACTAACCTCAAGTAGAAGGATGATTGTTGTCGTTGTAGCTCCTTGCTTCTTCACATCTTCAAGTCTTCGCAATACTTGTAAAGTCTCATATCCTAATACTTTCAAGCTAACCTATACGAAGTTGACTCTAGTACATAATCAAGCAACTCTTAACATGAGTTTTGATTCACTAAAATATGACAACCAAACTTGACATACCAATGCTTGGTGGGTTCAACCGAGCTATGCTCTCACATCTATTATATGTCATTATGCAAATATTGATGGAAAATAGAATGAACTTTTGATAACAAAGATTAAATCTATGGTATCATTATGAAAATATTGATGAAAATAGAATGAATCTTTGTATATTCTGCAGTATTGATCTTTCCATGATCCACTTCTATGTGAAAGTACTGTGCGGCTCCATAAGTTCTCTTATGTTGAGCATTTCCGATTAAATTAATCACGAGTTCTCTTGTGGTTAATTTAATTGAGTTTTCTGTATACAAATTCATGCTTCATGTAATTTGTTAATGTCCAAAGAAATCTTTCTTTTCTTGTAAAAGTAAGGTCGCTCTTGTTGTTCTTTCGGGAATGACATTTTATGGGGGGGAGTTCTTAATTGAACTTGTGTTTGATTGTCGAATCTTTGTGGGGAGCGCGGCTGTGGAATATTGTAGGAGTTATCTTGTATCTTTATAAACTCCTTGATGAATACACTATGTTTTGACTATGTGAAATCATTGAAACAAAGTTGATATGTTCTTAGTCATAAATTATCTCTATGAGAATTTCATTATGATCCCGCTAGTTTTCGTACCTTTGCCAGTTTATTGACAAAAAGGGGGAGACTTATTGTGTAGTTCACACTGCAAATACATATGGTTTACAGATCATTATGTAAGAGGGAGTTGTTTTCATTGCGAGATGAAGTATTGACTAAGGGGGAATGGTACATATCACCATAGTATTGTTGTCAAAGTTGTGATGTAATTGGACTTTGATGTTGTGTAATTATATTATACCACTGTATAACAATACGAAAACATCTTGTTTTTATATATTTTTATAGCTACGGATCTTCAACAACTATGATGCTGAGTTGAACACGTTCAAAATCACTAGAGTACTTAGAAGTGACGAAGATTTTGAGTAATGTTGAAGAACCAAGTAAATCAAGCATTTGGATGAGAAGCTACAAAGTTTATTTATTTTGTAATCCATATGTATTGATAGTTTTGTCACTTAAATTGACAAAGGGGGAGATTGTTAGAGCACTGCTCAGTCAAACTCACAAGTGTTGTTATCTCAAGCTTGTTTTTCAAGTTTAGTTGTCAAAACTATAAATCTTGATTTCTAGTCTACTTATAGCTAAGTCTCGGATTAGGATAAAATGTGTAGTTGAGATTTAGACTTCACAGCGTTCATCAATTGAAGACGAAGAACTACTAAGGGGAGCTTGTGGAACTTCATCAACAAAAGGTATGTTGAGACTTAAACTCATCTATCACTCAAAAGTTTATTTCTACTCTATCTCCTATTTGAGACAAAAGTCGTATAGCTATATAGACTTTGATTATACACATTTGATATTTTGAGCTGAGTTTAACTCGCTTACATATTTCTCGAAATATGTATTGGTACGCTTTCGCTTTAACCAAGTTCATCTTATATTCTTGACGAAAGTCAAAAGATGATCATGTGAAAATCGCCTGGTAACATCTTATATGATTTGTGTGAGACAGTCATTTGGTGTAGACTTGGAATGTTTCGTATTGATCATTTGATTACTTGAAAATTGCTTTGAAGCTAATAGTTTGTGTGAGACTGCTATTGTCGTCTTCTAAGAATGTTCCAATGATTGAAATAGGAGTTACATTTAACCATTAATTGGATATAGCATAGTATGCGTACTTGTATGCTAACTGTTGCAAGTTATTCCAAGTCCGGGAACCATAATATGCATACCCATGTGCATACTGGTTTGATAGTTGAAGTCTGGGAACTTAGTATGCATACCCATATGCGTACCGGCGTAAGTTCAAGTTCGGGAATTCAACTGAGTTTGGTTGAGTACGAATGTATGCGTACAAGTTCGCATACTGGTGAACCCAGACCAAGTCCGGCTACTTAGGTATGCGTACACGTGTAGTAGCAGGAAATCCCACACTACACCCCTCACAAGAATTCACACAATCAAATCATTTTAAGATGAACAATTATAGTCTTTATTGATTAAACTCACAAGTGTTACAAGATGAAAAGGAAATAAGCTAAAGAATTAACAACCGTTCTAAACTTTCTCTCTCTTAATGACTTGCCCAACACTCGAAAAAGATCTCCCTCCTCTTAAGCCTGTTCGGCTTTTTATATACGACATTACATAGTGGATGACAGCTAAGCTGTCCTTTATTTTCGGATCTGACTTGCGACATTCTCGCGAGTGTACAAATGTTAAACCTCGCAACACTCCTAAATCTCGCTAGGTCTTCACATCTTTCTCGTGTTCAAGCTGTCATCATCCGTTGCGTCATTTATATTATCCATCTGCGACATCTTCGCAATGTGTCGTTTATGGATTTCGCAAGGGTCTTGGTGTTGCGATATTCTGATCCTACATCTTGCCTCTTCTCATGTCTTCTCTGCGAAGGAGAGAATGTCATGAGAATTAGTACTTTCAAAATGCCGCACTGTTCATTTTTTTCATATTTTTTGTATTGACATGATTCGTACTTTTACGCAAAATTTATTACATGTATCTCTTCCTCCATCCATTTCTTGACACGTCTTTTTCAATTGTTATTTCTCAACCGTTCACGTCTACTCTTCGCATTAAATGTGTTTATCTTTTTCGAGAATCCTTCTCTATATATACTTTTCTTATTCTTTTCTTCTTCTTTTTACTTTCTTTCTTATTTTTCTCGCAATTTTTCTTTAATCTCTCTCAGTAACTTCCGCTTCGCTATCAGTAAATCTTCTTCTTTTACTTCTTTTGATCTTCAATCTTTTCTTCATTCCCATATCGAAAATGGCTCCAGTTGGTCGCAGATATGAAAGTCTTCTGGAAAAAGTTCAGAAAGATTTTGAAGAAAAAGGTTTCATATTATCCACCATTCCCAATCAAGAATCTAAATCCATTCTGTCTGCCAAACTGTTTGCTGATCATCATTTGTGACGATCAGGAAATCATAATTTTGCTTGGTCAGATTCTTGCTGGCCTTCCCATTCCTCTCTATGACCCTGATCTTCCCTTGTTTTATGAAATTCTTGCTCATGCGAAATTCTCGCGAGCCGTCTATCAATTGAGCGGGGATTGTATCCTCTTAATGCGTGAATTTGCCAACCGGGGTGATGGTAAGGGGTATCTTTACCCAAAAGAAGTCATGGATCCTAAATTTGTGGATTTAGAGATATGCGCTGAAAAATATACAGTACGGAGCTTCTTTGAAACTATGAGGTAATAAACATGAAGAATGATAGAACTCGCTGGGGTGCTCGTTTGAAGAGAAAAGAAAATATTTCCAGCGATAAAATGCTTATGCAAGACATCGATTGGAATTCTGGCAAAAACAATATTCCCCGCCATTCTAAGGACGATAAGTGGTGCATCTTTCCGCTAGCTTTGAAAGGACCTTACATTTCAGGTTCAAATGTGCTCCCTGCGAATCTCGCCAATTATCACCTTGGTTTTTATGGGCCGGTCTCCGAGAAATCAAAAGAGGTATGTTTCCTAAATTTCGCTCAGTTTATAATATTCACTCCTTTTTATACCTATTAATCTTGCAAAATTTTCAGATTATCAAGCTGAGAAGGAGCTACAAAAGAAATGCTAAGGCAAGTACCCTAGCAGCACTCCGTTCGATCACGGATGAAGTAAGAAATACTTTTCTTTATTATTTTTAACAATATTGTTGCCTCTGTTTCTTGTCTTCATTCGTGTGCGAAGGTTGGTGCTGAAGTTGCTGAAGAAGAAGAAAGTTCTAAGGTTGCAAAGACCAAAGGCAAGGGTAAAGGTTCTCTTCGCAGGGAGAAGTCTACTGCACCACCTTCAAAGAAACGAAAGATTCATTCCCTGATGCGTGTCGTAGGTGCAATCAAATTAACCAATGTTTCCACTCAATTAAAAATAATATAATGGAAGTCAAGTTCGTTCCCACGAGGAGCAAGAGATCTTAGTTGTAAAAGTTGTCACGAAAGGGGGTGTAAAAAGCAAAAGAAAATAAACAAAACAATTAAAATCGAAAGTTGAAAGATGAAAGCAATAAGAGAGACAAGATCAAGGAATCCTTCTTCGTTACGAAACAATGATTAAAGTTATGTTCTTTTCTACTTGTTATTAGTCACAGATTATCACCAACCGTAGGATAGCAGTACGCTAGCTAGCCCCAAAATCCCTAATTTCACCGAGTAACAGGTCCGCTTAGTTATCGATTCTATTCAAAAGAACCACCTTGAGGTCCGCTTACAAGATGTAATTCCTAATGCATTAAGATTTATGAATTTAGGTTTAGTACTAGTAGTTAAACTCTGTTCGCTTGGTTCACTTTCTAGCGTTGTTTCTACACACAATTGCTCCACGGAATCCCTCCGCAAGGTCTCGTGTTTTCTACTTGTGTAAAGTGTCGAGAACGATTACGTATTCCCCTAACTTATACTAGATATAGATCAATTAACAAATCAATTTAGCGTGCACTCCAAACAATCTATCAATCAATCATGAATGTCTTTAAGATCACTCCTATTAGTAAAAACAATCGATAATCATGTGAAAAATCTCAAGATAGAATTGAAAACAAAAACTCAAATCATGTTAAGAACTAGGAATTCATCCTCAATCAATAAGAAAATTAGCTACTCATGTTTTTGAAATTCACACAAATAATAATAATTAAAAGAAGAATTTTCAAATTCACACAAGTAATTAAAAAGAAAAATCTTAGAAAAGCAAGCAAAAACACAAGTGATGTGTGTGTATAGAGGTGTGTAGAAGTTGTAGAAAACTTCTCTATTTATAAGCTTTAATATTCTCCAAATCTTCTAAGGAGTAGAATCCTTTTCCTTTTGCAATTCAATTTCCAAATCCAAGCTTTTCTCAACTCTTCCACCTTCTCTTTCCAAATTTGAGTCCAATTCTCCATCCAATTCCTAGTCCAAGTCTTCACACCTATGAGAGAAGTCCATAGAAAATTCTGGAATTTTTGGCTCGCCGGAAAACTGGGATTGTGGCCGGAATCCGGCCGGAATTGTCGTCGCCGGCCACCTGGAAATTTTCTCCGTCAAGAGAATATTCGACGGAATATTCCGTCCGATCCTCCGTTAGGACTAACGGTCAAACGGGTCAACTGTCAGTCAACAGTTAGTCAACGGGTCAAGGAGAAGGAGTGAGTCAGACTCGAGTTAGCTTCTAACTCGCCTAATCGGGCTTACTCGGCCAGAAGTCGTAACCGAGTCGGTGCTACTCTACTGACTTAATCTAATTCACTCACCGGAATCGGTCACCGAACTCTGTTGGGATCGGTCATCGGGATCGTCCGGATCGGTCCGAGTCGACTCGCCGAAAGGACGATTTGGCCGAGTTTCGTTTTATTTGAGCTTTCCTACCAATTTCGTGCCTCTACTTGTCGGGTTCCTGTGACATTCCTAAACATCCATCTAGTTTCACCATTTCAAGCTTCAGCTCATACCCAATTGCTGCTTCAGATGACTTCAATTCAGTACCAATGTAGCATCAGGCTTCCACCCTCTGAGTCACCACAGCTGCAGCTTCAAATCCACTACACTGCCATTCCATAACACCATCAGAGCCTCCACACCAGTTGCTCACTAACCCATTCTAATCTCTTGGCTCCAATAGCACCACAACCCCTGACAAGTTAGCAGCAACTTCATTTTCCCTGTAATAGAGACAGCTCTACCACCTTGAGTTTGGCTTCAACAGCAGCAATGCCTCCCTGCTTCATGCCCAAAATCCTGCTGCAATCTCCCATCACCAGCTCTTCCCCGTACCCAACAAAGATCACATTGCAAACCCGTGTCAATCCATTCTCTCGAGCCGCTAAACCCATCTCACAACACCATCATTCTAATTTTCATCACCAAAGATCCCTTGTTGCACAACAAAGATCACTAATCTTTGTCTCGCCTAACACTGACTTAACAACTGCAGCAGTATCAACAACACACATATTCGAAACCCACAGCAAACTCAAACCCAAGCTGAACCCATCTGAACTTCTTCTACAGCTGCTTCTCTATCTCCTCCAATTTCTTGATTTCTCTCATATCAGCAGAATCCAACCACAGATCCCCTTCTATTTGAGAATCCTAATTCGCCTAATTCTTCAAACCCTTAATCATTACCACCAGCGAACCCTAATCACAACATCGATTCATCTCTCGTGATTTGAACAACGTCAGAAATGAATCGCCTCTCCCCGTGTTGAATGAATCTCAACCTTTCTTATCAATCCACCACGAACCCATCTTTATAGATCGAACCCATAATGGGCCGCCTTTCTCTCCGCTTCTTCTATTCGAGTTCTCCCGAGCTCACAACAGCAACAAGTTCTTCCATCGCCTCCAGATCGAACTCATCTTCGATTTCTTCTGAGCTCCTGAATCTCCTATAAGAAACTTTAATTTCTCTCAATTTGAATCTCTCGATCCGACAGCAGCCATGGCTGTGTTAACTCTCAGGTGAAGAATGATTGAAGAGAGAAATAACTCTTCATCGATTTAGGTTTAAGTTTAAATGGGGCGGGTATGGATCCGGGTACAGGTATGGGTCTACGGGTTTAGGGTGTGGGTGGATTCAGACACCCACCATTAGTACACCCAAAATGTGCTATTTTCACTCCCTTCTTTTGGATAAGGGACACCTCTTTGACCTCCCCTTAACCTTGGCTGGGCTCCATATAGTATTCCCTCCTTCGTGAAATGACAATTTTACCCTTTTGCTCAAATTGAGTGATTTCTTCTTCTTTTCCTCCGTGTGACTCCAAAGTAACTACAAAACTCAAAATAAGCGTAAAATACATAATTTACAAGAAAAATAGCAAAGAAAGCATAAACTACTAGATAGTAAATTAGGTGTATTCTACACCTATCAAATTCCCCCACACTTAGACTTTGCTAGTCCTCGAGCAAATCAAACTAAAAACTCACAACTTCAAAGCGTTCTAGCGTCACAAGCATCCAAAGAGTTATGAGGACATAGAATTTCTGCATGCTAGTAATAAGAAGTTAGAAATACTAAAGAACATATTCTCATTCTTAAATGTTGAGTGAGAAATAACCACACCATAATGAGAGAATGCGTGTTTGAGAAACGATCAATAAGCATTTCGCCTCGACTTCTGCCTCACCAAATAGGATTTTATGATAATTGCACTCAAAAAGACAGACTTTTTTTATGGTTCTCACATGTGTGCGGGTAGGAATGAAGAGAGAATTCTGCAACACGTTGAATGGTGGGAAGGACAACTTCCGAAAAATTTTGAAAAACCCACATCTTTTAATATTTTGAAAAACCATTTTTCTGACGATCTCTAAGAAAGGAAATCAACCACTATTATCGAGGATGAGATTACTTACTTACCTTCACATCCGATCGCCAATTATGATAACACCACTCTCACGGAATCCAATAGAAACATCTTCCGCTCCTCGTCTTGATCTTCATGGTCCTCGTCTTCGGTTTCAACTATTGATGAATAACCCTTGAATTTCATAAATCCTTAACAATTTGTAACCCTTTTACCTTAAAATCCTTGTCGCTTGAAACTACCTTATAGATTTTCCTTCCCCACGGCTTATTAACAAAACAAATATTTTTTTTTTTTTTTTTTTTTTTTTTTTTTTTTTTTTTTTTTGAACAAATAAGAGAAATTAAATACAAAAATAAACCATGGCCGTGGGAGAAGTATTTTACCACTTGATTCTTCACAACTTGTATTGTCTTGAAATCATAAACTTCAAAAATTCTCACCTTTTAATTTTCTTCGCTTTCATGAATAAGTCTTCATACTTGAATATAAAATTACCTCATTGTAGTGTAAGTCTTCAACATATATGTAAAAATCCGCTCATTTGTATGTTGCTTTACTTGTATTTGAAATTTGCTCTTTTCTTGTTCCGTTGCTTTGTAAACCTTAAACTTTTCCAACTTTCCTTGTAGATTTTGATGTCGCTCCTTGTTGATGATGAATGTGTTTCTATGGATCCGTTGTTGTCGAGAGAGAATGGTGCTAACTGCAAATCGAACTACAAGAAGGAAGCTTTCATCCATGGACGTCACTCTCATGATTGACAAAATTAGCACTCAAGAGATCAAAGAGTAGTGCTTTTATTGGTGGGAGGTTGGGTAGCTCACCATTCTACCCGGAATTGACTTACGGTGACACACACTCAAAAGAAGCTCTTTAGTAGATGGAAGATTTTCTGGTCGGTGCCTCTCATGATATGAATACGGGTAGTCTCCACTAATGATTGATCAGCAACTCTAATAACGCATTTCTCCCCTGCACCAAATTCGCATCACCGGCATGATTAAATCCATTATTTAACACTCAAACAAACAAGAAATCCGAATGTAGTTCTCTAACATTTCCAAGTTCAATTATGTCGGTCAAAATCTCTATGTAAACATACCTAGAAGTATGCTAGTGACTCTAAAATCTTTAAAAGTTGGAATTTTTAAGTAAAAACTTTTTTTTTTTTTTTTTTCAAATTTTTTTAATTTTTTTGTAATTTTTGTTTTAAAAGCATGCTTAACCACTCCCCCACACTTAAACCTTACATTGTCCTCAATGTAATTGAATCCTCCTAGTAAAGTCAAGGTGGGAAATTTTAACATGATAAGAAACAAGAAAAAGAAATAACAAAAAGCAAAAAGATAAGAAATACAAAACCGATGGGTTGCCTCCCATTAAGCGCTTGTTTTAAAGTCGACGGCCCGACTTAGCTCTTTTGGCACATTACTCCTCCAGAGGGAGTGCATCTCGAAGTTCAATTACGTCCACATGCTCCGTTGGAAAGTTTTCATAATATGGCTTTAACCTATGGCCGTTGACTTTCAATTGTTGTCTCATTTTTTCGCTAACAATATCAACTGCACCATGAGTATAAACATTAGTAACAACAAATGGTCCCACCCAACGGGACTTAAGCTTTCCCGGAAATAAACGTAAACGAGTATTAAATAAAAGAACTTTTTGCCCCACAACAAAACTTTTCCGCGAAATCAACTTGTCATGAAAAAGCTTAGTCTTTTCCTTGTAAATCCGGGCACTCTCGTAAGCATCACTACGTATCTCCTCTAGCTCATGTAGTTGTAACTTCCTTTGTTTCCCCGCTTCATCATACTCCATGTTGAATTTCTTTATCGCCCAATAAGCCTTATGTTCAAGTTCAATAGGAAGATGACAAGCCTTTCCATAAACCAACCTATATGGAGACATACCAATCGGTGTCTTATACGCGTTCTATACGCCCAAAGTGCATCATTGAGCTTAAAGCTCCAATCTTTCCTCGTGGTATTTACCGTTTTCTCAAGAATGGACTTTATCTCACGATTCGAAATTTCCGCTTGTCCACTAGTTTGTGGATGATAAGGCGTACCAATTTTGTGTGTTATGTTGTACTTCTTGAGGAGAGTGTGGAAAGCCTTCTTGAAATGTGAGCCTCCATCTCTTATCACCACTCTTGGTGTTCCATGCCTATTGAAAATATTTTCCCTTACAAAATCACAAACAACTTGAGAGTCATTAGTTTTGGTGTCTCTAGCTTCCACCCATTTGAAACATAATCAACGGCAAGAAGTATATAAAAATTCCCATTCGAATTGATAAAAGGGCCCATAAAATCAATACCCCACACATCAAAAATCTCAACGGCGAGAATTGGTGTGAGTGGCATTTGATTTCGAGCACCTAGATTGCCCATTCGTTGACATCTATCACACGATTTACAAAAACATATGAATCTTCAAACAAGGTGGGCCAATAAAATCCACTCTCGAGAACTTTGAGAGCGGTACGTTTCGAACCAAAGTGGCCACCACATGCAAAGTGTGGCAAAAGGAGAGAATAGATTGAAATTCGGAATTAGGCACGCACCTTCGCATTATTTGATCAACGCCATATTTCCATAAGTATGGTTCATCCCACACATATTGCTTAGCTACCTTCTTAAGTTTCATCTTTTGGAAATTAGACATTGTACTAGGTACTTTCCTTGTCACCAAGTAATTCACTATATCCGCATACCAAGGTGTTGATTCTTCCATGGAGAAAAGTTGTTCATCCGGAAAACGGTCATGTAATGGAAGTTCCTCTTGAGACATCACAAGTCTACTAAGATGATCCGCAACGGTATTCTCCACACCCCTCTTATCACGAATTTCTATGTCGAACTCTTGTAACAATAAGATCCACCGGATTAATCTTGGCTTAGCTTCTTTCTTCTTTATCAAGTGTCTTAGTGCGGCATGATCGGAATACACAATAACCTTTGTATCCACCAAGTATGATCGAAATTTTTCCAACGCAAAAACTATAGCCAATAACTCCTTTTCCGTGGTAGAATAATTGATTTGTGCATCATTAAGGGTCCTAGATGCATAATAGATAACATGGGACAACTTGTCCACCCTTTGACCCAAAACGGCTCCAACCGCATAATCACTAGCATCACACATTAATTCAAATGGAAGATTCCAATCCGGTGATTTGATAATTGACGCACTTGTCAACATATCCTTTAATTTGTCAAAAGCATCCTTGCATTCCTTGTTGAAGTTGAAAGGTACCTCCTTTTGTAATAACTTGCACATCGGCATGGAGATTTTGGAGAAATCCTTGATAAACCGCCTATAGAAACCTGCATGGCCAAGAAAAGAACGGATCTCCCTCACCGAAGTGGGATATTGTAAGTTTCTTATTAAATCTATCTTTGACTTGTCCACTTCGAGCCCTCGAGAGGACACAATGTGACCAAGTACTATGCCGTGGTTTACCATAAAGTGACATTTCTCCCAATTAAGGACAAGGTTTGTGTCTATGCATCGTTTAAGAATTAGTTCAAGGTTATTTAAACAACCATCAAAAGAATTGCCATAAACACTAAAGTCATCCATAAATACCTCGATGATGCGCTCCACATAATCCGAGAATATACTCACCATGCATCTTTGAAAAGTAGCAGGCGCATTGCAAAGGCCAAATGGCATCCGTCTATATGCAAACGTTCCAAACGGACAAGTGAAAGTGGTCTTCTCTTGGTCCTCCGGTGCAATAACAATTTGGTTGTATCCCGAATAACCATCCAAGAAGCAATAATAAGAATGCCCCGCTAACCGCTCCAACATTTGATCAATGAAAGGTAAAGGAAAGTGATCCTTGCGGGTTGCGGAATTAAGCTTTCTATAGTCAATACACACTCTCCAACCGGTTTGAACTCTTGTAGGAACAAGTTCATCATCTTGATTTCGAACAACCGTGACTCCGGATTTCTTTGGTACCACTTGAACCGGACTAACCCACTTGCTATCGGAAATTGGGTAGATTACCCCCACACTTAGCAATTTGAGTATCTCTTTTTCACAACCTCCATCATGGGAGGATTAAGCGACGTTGAGCATCACGCACCGGCTTCACGTTCTCTTCCATTAGAATCCTATGCATGCACATGGATGGACTAATGCCTTTGATGTCCGCAATTGTCCACCCAATAGCCGTTTTGTGCTCTTTCAAGACTCTAAGCAAACGGTCTTCTTGTACCGGTGTGAGGTTCTTAGAAATAATCATAGGAAGCTCATCTCCATCTCCCAAGAAAGCATACTTCAAATGGTCCTAAGTGGCTTCAATTCTAGTTTGGGCGCCTTCACAATAGATGGTACAAGTATTTCATCATTCACGGGTAAAGAAATATAAGAAACATCACCCTTTTAGCTTCTTGCAATGTCGCCAAAGCCCACATATCTCCACCAATTCCTTGGAGATTTCAACATCCAAGTTAGACAAGCCATGGACGTCCAATTCAATGCTCTTTTGCAACACCACATCAAGTTCATCCTCTTGGTTCAATTCCACCATTTGTTGCGCTAATGAATCAACCACATCAATGGAGTAAACGGAATGCACATCACTTGGGTAGCGCATGGCTTGTTAAAATATGTTAAAGTGTATTATCTCCTTGTCGAATTCCATAGTGAGTGTACTGTAGTAGCAGGATTTCCCACACTACACCCCTTACTTGATTTTGCTTAATTAATCCATTAGAAGATGTAAGATCAAGAACATTTATTGATTGAATTCATAAAGTGTTTACACAGGAAAATAGAATTACACTTAGAAGTTAAAGCGCTCTTAAACTTTCTCTCTCCTAATGACTTGCCTAACAATTCTCAAAAGATCCCTCCCACAACAGACTCACTCGACCCTTTATATAGGGTAATACATAGTGGATGACAGCTAAGCTATCCTTTATTTTCGGGAATGTCTCGCGAAGTGTCGCCAGTGTACAACTATTCAATCTCGCGACACTTCTTATCCCTCGCCAGGTTCCATGTCTTTCAGCTATTTTGTGTGTCGTTATTTTCCATCGCGTCGTTTATTTTAGTTTCCTGCGACTCCCTCGCGGTACCGTCGTTTATTGATCCCGCGAGCCCTATGCATTGCGATATTATGATCCTACATCTTGCCTCTTTTTCCTTGAATATTGCTTGAAGAGCGATCTTGAAGGAAAAATCCGTTGTTGTAGTAATCTTTGATCTTTGTTGATGAAGGAACGAGCAGAAGAATATTGTACTTGAAAAGTACGTACTTGCCTCTATTCTTTTGCGAAGTTCCGGAGCTTCTTTGAGATATATATGAAGTATCATCTCTTATCTCTCCTCGTAGAGGGGAAGAGTACCATGAGATTTTTACAATGTTGTTGCCGCTTATCTTTATCTTGATTTTGTACTTTTACACGGATTTTGATTATTAATGTCTTCTCTTGACACGTTTCTTTCAACCACTTTTTCTTGACCGTTCATGTCTCTTCGCATTAAATGACCTCGTTTTTCTCGAGGCTCTTTTCCCCTATATATAGTTTTCTTTTCCCCTCCTTTTCATCTTTTAGTTTGTCTCTGCAACTTTTCTTTGATTCTCTCCTTCCGCAATTTGCGCTCCTGCTACTGCAAAGCTTTTCTTCATCCTTTCTAGCGCTGTTTTTAATCTCCAATCTTTCATCCATTCCCATACTGATAAATGGCTTCCATCAGTCGTGGATACAAAACTTCTTTTGAGGAAGTTCAACAGAAGTTGCTCGAGAAGGGTTTTACTCTGTCAACCATTCCTGATCAAGAACCCTCATCTATTCTTTCTGTAAATCTTTTCTCTGATCATCAATGTGATGATCAAAAGATTATAGTCTCGCTCGGTCAACTTCTCGCGGGACTTCCTATTCCCTTGTACAATCCTGAGTTGCCTTTATTTTATGAAATTTTGGCCCATGAAAAATTCTCTCGAGAATTTGTTTATCAATTAAGTGGCGATTGTATTAGCACGATGCTTGAGTTCGCGAACCGCGGTGCGAGGCAAAGGATCTTTATACCCTAATTTCGCGAAATCCCAAATTCGCAGAGATTTGGAAATATTTATTGAGAAATACACTTGTGGAAAACTTTTTGAAAATTACTCGGTGATAACTATGGTGAATGCGAGATCTCATTGGGCGTTCGTCAAGAAAAAAAGGATAATGTCTCTGAAGATAAATTACTCATGCAAGACATTGATTGGCACCCAGGTAATAATACCTCTCCTCGTCATTCCAAAGATGAGAAATGGTGGGTCGTACCCTTGATCTTAAATGGTCCTTACATCGCGGGCTCGCATATTCTTCCTGCGAATCTCGCAGGATATCATCCTTGGGAATTCAAATGGCCTGAGAAGAAGAAAGAGGTATGTTTCCGACTTCAAATTTGGTTTTCGTAATTTTCTTTCTATAATTGCTGAGTTTGTGAAATCTTTCAGATAGCCAGGTTGAAAAGAAGCTACAAAAAGGATCCGTCGGAGGATACTCTCCGACATTGCTTCGATAAACTTACGAGTGAAGTAAGAATCACTTCCTTTCTTCTTATTTAAAACAATATTGTTGCCTGTTGCTTTCTTATCTTTACGCGTATGCGAAAGGTTGGAGTTGAAGAAACTATTGCTGCGAGAAGACTAAAAGTAAGGGTAAAACTGTAAGCTCGCAAGGGTAAATCCTCTTGCCCCTTAACTAAGAAGCGAAAGGTCCAATCCTCTTCTCGCCTTAGCTCAAGCTCGAATCTTCGACGAGGATAACCATGAATCGAATCCTTCTCTCGCCAAGAAGATTCCATCGACCAGATTCTTCCATGGATCAATTATCCAAGCATCTTCTCGCACTGTTTCCAAGGAATGGGAGATGCTCCCCTAGCTTCTCTTTGTGGGGCTCTGCAAACGTGTGTAATCTTTGCTTTCTTTGGAAGGCAATAATTCATTCAATGGAGTCTCTAGAGTTGTGTCTCACGACCTTTTGAATGCACTTGGGTCTACGGTATGTGTACATGCATACTTCCACCGCTAACTTTAAATTGTTTAGTATATATATATGTTTAAATGATTTTTTCTATCTTCTTTTATAGGTTGGAAGATCTTCCTTTGTAGTTGCCTCAGACCTTGAGAGAAGACGCAACAATCTTGAAAAGAAGAATTTGCAATTGAGCAAGAAGATTCAAGAATTAGAGAAGTGAAGGCTGCGTCATCTCGCGATAAAGACGAGAGAATTCAAAAGTTAAACACCGAACTTAACTCCCAAAAGGATAAGGTGTCCACTCTTCAAAACGCCAATCAGCAACTTTATGGTATAAAATTTTTCCTCCTTTCACTATTTTTATTTTATCGGTCGCATATTGCTACCTAACTTATTACTTTCGAGATGTATATAATCTCTCCGATGAGGCTATCCTTCTCCATACATTTCCGATCCTATGGATAATAACCTTCTTCTCGCTCACCTCAACAACTCTTTAAGTAGTTCATCAAACAAAATTAACTCCCTTTCATTAAATGAACTTTGGACCAAATATCGTCTTTTAGAAATTGAACATAGATCGGTTTAAGTGCTACTGCCAACCAATTTAAACGAATGTTTCTCGAGTCCAATAAAGAAATCAAAATTTTGAGGAAGAAAATTAGCGACCTTATAGATGATAAAGATCGCATTGCTAACAATGGTGCACAGGCATTAGCAACATTTCAAAATCTCTCCTTGAACTACAAATTGAGCGGGATGAATTGCTTCGCAGAATTCCTTGCTTAGTGAGCGAGAAGATCAAATTCGTTCCCTCCTTGTTATAAATAGTGACGATGAATTTACTGGGCTGCGAAAGTTTTAGATAATGCCAGGAATAACCTAGGTGTTGATGTTAGTCTTCACGCCGAGCATACTTCCTTGATTAAAGATATGATATCTGATAGAGAAGGTTATTTATTACACCTTGCTACTTCTTACTTTTGTAGTATTGCTTGTAAATTATTAACTTGTTGTTACTTATTTGCAGAATCTGAGAAGAGACTTCAGGTTAGAATTAGAGATCTTGAATCTGAGAAAGAACAACTCGCCGGGAATTTTCCAACGAGAATTGAAGAACTTGAATCTGAAAAACAACAGCTCGCGAAGAGTCTCTCCCTCCGTAATAACAAGTATTCCAAGTTGAAGAAACAATTTGAAACGACAGTGGAGAACTTTAATAATGATGCCGTTCGTTTCGCAATGGAGCCATGGAGTATGTTTGTAAACACCAGAACATCCCTTTGCATACATATCCCTGGCTTCTTGAAAAGGTTCCTGAGAATCTACCTGTCTCTGATGTTTCTGATAGTGAAGCTGGCGAAGAAGAAAATTCTGGCGATGAGAATAATAAAACTGAAGAATCAGATGAAGAAGAAGAATCACCAAAGATATAATTCTTTTGTTTTCTTTTTCTTTGCGTGTAATATACGTACATTCTTTGTATCTTTGTTATAGTGAACTCTTTTTCATGAATTCAATCTTCACTCCCCTTTTTTGGTAGTTCTTCCTTGTAATATAATTGGCTAACATTATTAATGTATAACTCTTTCGTCGAAGATGAATAACAATATTCCATCTTTTCCATTCCCATACTTGCCTCTCGGGTATTTATCTTTGATGGAAGAAGTTAGTTATCCTCATGTATTTTGTTGGATAATAATTTTAATGTTGTTGAAATGTATGGTTCACGAGGTCGCAGATATCTTTAAGAATTGAGAATGCTATCTTTTTTTTTCGCGACAAGGTCGCTTGAGCCGCCCTCTACACTTTCATGCAAAGGCCCATTGACCTTGCCTTATCATTTTGTGTGGTCTTCCAAGTCAGACCTCCCTAATTAGAGGTCTTCCCCTGCCACCTTTTATGGCGACAAAATCGCAGGACGTCTTTACACTTGCATGTAAAGACCCATTGATCTTGTCTTATCATTTTCCAAGTATTTTTGCCTCTGCAGGATATTTTAGTTGCGACAATATGACAGGCCTAGATATCCTTGCGAACATAAAGTCCCATGACATTGCTGTCGTGCAAACTTAAATCGCGGGACGTCCGTACACTTTCGTGTAAAGACCCATTGATCTCGCCTTACCCTCGCGTTAGTATTATTGCCTCTGCAGGATCATTGCACAAATGTGACAAGCCTAAGTCTCTTGCGAAAACAAAGCCTCATGACATTTGCGTCTGTTTTGACACCCCCTAATGGAGAGCGTCGCCCTTATCATCTCCCCGGTTGCCCCTTCAAGGAGGCGAAACATCGGCCATACAAGACTAGCTCCTCCCATCCGGTCTTAACAACAACCGTTGTTTTCGCAGCCTCTTATCCCTTATACCTATAGGGTTTATGGTTACGAGACTGCACCCTAAGTGGAGTTTTCTTCGGGCGAGTGCAACGCATGCCAAGACTTGCCAAGAATGGCCAGGGTAGGTTCATCCATCCCAGGGCACTCGGCTCAACCGTGTACCTCGGCGCCTTGAGCATACACTCGACTCCTAAGAAGAGACCCTCGGTCGCCCAACTGTGGTATAACCTACATATATAGTTGGGAATCCAAGGTACCTCTTAGGATAGGCTTTCATGGGCCCCAAATTTCCATGACTCAGGCTTCGGGAGCGGTGTAACCTTTCCCCGAGCCATGTTGAGAGATACCCCATTATGACGCACTTTAGGTCTTACATTTGCCTCTTACGAAATGTTATTCGCGAACTAGGGTGTACGCCATAAAGGTTCGTCCCATTCTTTTACTTATTCATATTTGTTAAATCATTCAATCATTCAAGTTTCATTATTTGTTGATTCTTGTTTGCGAAGTATTCGCATAATTCTGTATTTTCATTTTTCTTTCTTAATTGAATTCCCATATACTCTTGGCTGCGAGATTCTCGCACATCATTACTTCAATTGCTACTTTTTCTCCTGTTTTTGTTGATTATTCACTTCTTATGCCTTTTGCTCCTCATATCCTTTGCTTCTTTATTACCATAATATTCGCCTGTCTCTAAGCACTCACCTCGCGAGGTATGTTCAGTCCTTACTTCTATGGCATCCACCATCAATTTTTCCTTTCTCTGCTCATCTCTCACATGTTGTTTCCAACCTTTTCTTTTGGCATTCCTTTCTTAGCAGCTTTCTACATCTACTTCATGACATTGTTGCGACTCCTTCCAATCTCCCTGTATAATACCAATGCCATTTGGATGTGGGAATTTAATACATTGATGATACGTTGACGCGACTCCCAAGATTTCATGAAGCCATGGCCTCCCAATCAGCGCATTGTATGGAGATTCCACGTCAACTACAGAATAAAATATCGAGTTGATAATCCTTGTATAGGTATTCTCATGCGAACCTCTCCCTTTGGTTTGTTTGCGGTGCCATTAAAGCCATATATCTTGTATGTAGAGGGGATCAAATCCTCATCTTTTCCTCCCATCGTCTTGTAAGTATGGTAGAAGAGGATATTCATCGAACTTCCGGTGTCGATTAAGATTCGGTTGATCGCCCAGCAAGCTTCTGCCTCATCATCTTCTCCATCAACTGGTTTCGGGTTAATCTCTAGTTTCACAACCAACGGGCTATCATGTGTTTCTCTTCCTTTTGGCACTTCATCTGCAGAGAAAGAAATAGTCTTCAACTGCCACTTTTCTAACCTGCGTCGTTCTCGCCAGGCTCATTATTTCTTTATCATCGCATCTCTCGCAGAAAGACTCTCTTTTGAGCACGTTGTCATGAAAATCTTCGATTGTGCGATAAGAGTGGACGATAGAGTTGCAATTCAAATTTTGGCTTTCGTTCCGATTTCTATCACAAATGTTTCCTTTCCTTTCGTCGACACTGTTCATGTGCATTTGGTGGTGGTGGTAATGTCCGGCCTTTTCTTCTCCTTTTAGAAAGTGATTGACTTCCCTTGATCAATCATCCCGAGAATAATTCTCTTTACGTTTTCAAATCGTTTGTTTGATGTCCATGGAAGCGATGGTAAGAACAAAACTCATGACTTCTGTCGCTGGTGGTGGTTCCATCCCCGCGTTCCAAGGTGCTGGTACATCTTCCATCACAAGTATAGCTTCCCAGATCTTTTCCACACTAGCATTCAATGGGGGCATCCTAATTGGTTCCCATACTATTCTGCGGCTTCTCTGCCCTCCATGGTTATATTGCCTTCGTCCACCATAAGTTTCTTGCACATTGTCTAGCCTCACGAATCTTATTATTCTTTCACGGTTATAGTAGTTCCTTTCTTGTTCAAATTCCTCCTGGTCATGGCTTCCCATAGCTACTATCTTCTGCTGTCCTTCATCAGCTTTCCTTACTTGCTGTCCTTGCGAAGTGCTCGCTACTGTATTTATGAATTGAGGTAGCAAGCTTGCGTTCGCAGCATTCGAGTTTGTGTTCGCGACTGGATAAGAATTCATTTCATTCTGTCTTTCTTCTAAGGCGATGTATTCTTCCTGTAATTCTCGCAGTTCTGCCATCGTGATTGTATTTTTGACTCTAAAAATTTGAATGTATAACAAGTTAGTCGCAAAGAGAGCATTCACAAATGAGAGGATGAGATATCTCTCCTCAACCCGTCCTGCCATTTCGCTACACATGGTTCTCCATCTCATTGTCAAGCGCCTTAAGCTCGCCAACCCTTTGTTTCAACCCGAATACATCTTCAATACCTGGTCGTGAAGAATTGTTACTTATGTATGCTCCTAGGAATGTGGCTTGTAAATGATTAAATGATGTGATTGTGTTCCTTGGTAGACTTTCAAACCACTTTAGTGCTTCTCCTATTAAGCTTGACGCGAAATATTTGCACAATATGGCATCATGATTCTCCCATTGTAACATACATCTCATATAAGCCTTAATATGTTGTATCGCATGGGTTGTTCCATCAAAGATGTTGGTTAATGCAGGTAGATTGCACTTAGGAGGTATTCCTCCCATCTGTACTTCTAGCGTGAAAGGGTTCTTCGCGGCTTCTGCGATGGCTTCGTCCAGTTGTCTCCTTCCTCCTTCCCTTCTATTGTTCAGTAATCCTCTCATTTCAGCTAGCTCTCTTAAGATTTGTTCATTTGCCTCAGAATTTGATTCTACCGGGTCTTTTTAGCTCTGCTTCTCTCCTTCTTCGCTCGTGCCTATTTTGACCTTCCTGCTCATTATTTTCTCCTCTTCTTTCCTCGCGACGCTCTTCTTCGTTTCTTTCGTCAATTCGCACGCCATTATATCGGTTGTTCTCTCTTCTTGGTTGCCTCTCAGCTCTCATCATCTGCACCCTCTCATATTCTTCGTTAATATTTCTATTGGTACGATTTTGTTCCCTCCTTCTCTCGCGGTTGTCATGGTTATTTTTTGGGATTGCCTCCTCCATCTCTTGATTTTCCATTTCTTCTCTTAGCCTTTCTCTCCCGCGAGCTAGTCGCGCTTGTTCAATGTAGTGTCTCTCAATGTCATCCTCGATCTCTCGGTTTCTTCTCAATTCTTCTCTCCCCGTGCAGATTATTCTTCCTTCAGCACTGGGTCATTCGGCCCTTGGAGTTGCATGTTTTCTTGATTTTCCCTATTTCGCTCATTTTGAAGATTTTCGGGCCGAGGAATATAACGATCTTCTATTTCTCCTCTTCTCTCGCCATGCTCTATCCTGGATCTTGTGTCTCTTCCTCGGTATTCTCTGTTGGTAAAACTCTTCTTCTTTCTTCTCTGTTCGATCTAGAACTTGATCTCACGCTACTTCTAGATCTCCTACTTTGCAATCTCATATTTTCCATCCTCAATTCATGATTTTGTCTTGTCAAGTTTGCTCGCTCCTCTGCCTCTAGCCGTCTCTCCTCGTGCATTGTTTGTCTCAATCTTTCTAACGCTGCCGTTTCTTCATTTCCTAGATTCATTTCTCCATTCATCTCTTGCTCTCCTCCTCCTTGTCCATTGTTCACCAACTGCTGCTCCTCTTCTCTCTCGTCTTCAGAATCAGATCTCCAAGTATGTACACTTACTCTATCATAATCCTCGGCCGTGTTTGCTACTGGGGAGATTGGTGGCTGATTTTGATCTTCTCCATCATTTCTCCTATTCATCCTTGATGATTCTCCTGTTTCATTCCTCCTTTCTCCAGCAAGTCTCCCACTTCTTCTTATAATCGTTGGTTGCCCTTGTACATTTCTTCTTCTAGCCATTTTTCTTTTCCAATGAATTCTTGAGTATCTTCTCCAAATCCTTTTTCTGTTAATCCAAATTCCTTCCAATTTCTACGTCAATCTCTGCACAGTCCCTGTTTCTAGCGCATATGTAGTTGCAGGATTTCCCACACTACACCCCTTACTTGATTTTGCTTAATTAATCCATTAGAAGATGTAAGATCAAGAACATTTATTGATTGAATTCATAAAGTGTTTACACAGGAAAATAGAATTACACTTAGAAGTTAAAGCGCTCTTAAACTTTCTCTCTCCTAATGACTTGCCTAACAATTCTCAAAAGATCCCTCCCTCACAACAGACTCACTCGACCCTTTATATAGGGTAATACATAGTGGATGATGACTAAGCTATCCTTTATTTTCGGGAATGTCTCGCGAAGTGTCGCCAGTGTACAACTATTCAATCTCGCGACACTTCTTATCCTCGCCAGGTTCCATGTCTTTCAGCTATTTTGTGTGTCGTTATTTTCCATCGCGTCGTTTATTTTAGTTTCCTGCGACTCCCTCGCGGTACCGTCGTTTATTGATCCCGCGAGCCCTATGCATTGCGATATTATGATCCTACATGTACCCTTATCAACGTCAATCTTCGTCTTTGCGGTTTTCATGAATGGCCTCCCAAGAAGTAAAGAAGTAGATGAACGGTTCTCATTGTTGTCCATATCCACCACAAAGAAATCCAATAGGAAAATAAGCTCATTTACTTGCACTAGCACGCCTTCTATAAGCCCCTTTGGATATATGTTAGACTTGTTTGCCAATTGGATAATAACTCTCGTCTCTTTCAAAGGTCCAAGATTCAAGGAGTCATATATTTCGGCCGACATCACACTAATGGAAGCTCCCAAATCAAGTAAAGCATGTTCAAACCTTTGTTTACCAATAGTAATTGGCAACTTAGTGAAACCACGGGATCCGTGCACTTTGTAGGCATCTTCTTCAATAGCATAGCCGACGCACTCTCGCCAACTTTAGTAATTTCATTATCAAGCAACCTATCCTTCTTGATGCATAATTCCTTCATGAACTTGGCATACCTTGGAATTGTCTTAATAGCCTCAATGAATGGTATATTGATTTCAATCTTCTTGAAGATATCCATAAGTGCCTTGTCTTGAGCTTCTTTCTTGGATTTAGCAAAACGACTAGGAAAAGGAGGTGGAGTAGTGAAAGTAGAAACCGGTTCCTTGGATTGATCGGTTGGCGTTGAATTCTCCTTTGGTGCGGTTTCTACTTGTCATTGACTACCTCTTCACTAACTTCCTCATAATGACTTAGACCCTCCACTTGCCTTCCACTTCTTAAAGTAACCGCATTAACATTCTCTCTTGGATTCACAAATGGTTGTGAAGGAAGTTTTGTGGATGCTTGAGATTTCAATAAATTCACATCGGTCGCCAATTGTCCCATTTGAGTTTGTAAGTCCTTGATGGCCGAATCGGTCTTTTGTTGGCTTTGTTGGCTTTGTTGGAACATAGAAGTAAGACCTTGCAAACCTTGCATTAATGCATTGAGCTTTTCATCATTCAAAGAATCACGCTTGGACTTGTTGTTGAAATTGTTGTTGAGGTTGGAAACGTGATTGTTGAAACCCACCTTGTTGCTCATATGGATTAGAAACCGCCGCTTGCTTGTTTGCATAACTAAAATTAGGATGATCCCTCCACCCGGGATTATAGGTATTGGAGTATGGATCATACCTTGGCCTTTGATTTGGATATAAAGCATTCACTTGTTGGTCTCACCATCCGAATAATTACCATGGCCATCCTTTGAATCATTGTCTCCATGTTACTCATCCTTTGATCAAGATGTGATGATGAATCACTAACTTCATGCACTCGCCTAACCATTGGTTCATCCCTTGTGTAGAATTGTTGCGAGTTTGCCGCCATACTTTCAATCAACTCTCTAGCTTCGGTCAAAGTCTTGTTCATTAGTGCACCACCACCCAAGCGTCAAGAAGAGACCTATCACTTGAGTGGAGAGCTTCATAGAAGTATTGGAGTATCATAACATCACTAAATTGATGGTGTGGACAGCTTGCCACCAACCTCTTGTATCGCTCCCAACATTCATACAATGATTCTCCCACTTGTTGTTTCAATCCACAAATCTCCTTGCGAATTTGAGTAGCTTTGGATGCGGGAAAATATCTCTCGAGGAAAAGTTTCTTCATCCCATTCCATGTTGTGATACTTCCGGAAGGCAAATAATATAACCATTCCTTAGCATTGCCCGCCAAAGAAAACGGGAAAGCTTTCAACAATGCTCCATCCGCATTAGTCTCCGGTGGAAGCATAGCCATAACTATGGCATAGAAGTCCATAAGATGTTTATTTGGGTCCTCATTCACCATGCCATGGAACTTTGGTAACTCTCTAATCAACCCCGGCTTGATCTCGAAGGTTGAATTAGTTTGGATACACCATTGTTGTGTATCAAGCTTGTGAGAAGCTAGGTCCTTTAGTGTACGATCACCATTGTTTCTTCCTCTTTGTCCGAATCACTTGATGAAGAAGGAGAAAGTGGAGTGTTAATCGTCACTAATGAAATCCTTTAGTTGAGTGCCGGATCGAAGACGTATTGGACTCGGTCTACCTTTTAGCATTCACCAAAGGTATAACACCTGAAACAAGATTCCCACAAACTAAGTTAGATACGGTAAAGAATCTAACAAAGCAAGAATAAAGCAAAAAGAAAAATAAAAACAACTAAAAATCGCCGTTGTTGCTCCCTAAGGCAACGGCGCCAAAATCTGATGCGTGTCGTAGGTGCAATCAAATTAATCAATATTTCCACTCAATTAAAAATAATATAATGGAAGTCAAGTTCGTTCCCACGAGGAGCAAGAGATCTTAGTTGTAAAAGTTGTCACGAAAGGGGGTGTAAAAAGCAAAAGAAAATAAACAAAACAATTAAAATCGAAAGTTGAAAGATGAAAGCAATAAGAGAGACAAGATCAAGGAATCCTTCTTCGTTACGAAACAATGATTAAAGTTATGTTCTTTTCTACTTGTTATTAGTCATGATTATCACCAACCGTAGGATAGCAGGTACGCTTAGCTAAGCCCCAAAAATCCCTAATTTCACCGAGTAAAGGTCCGCTTAGTTATCGGATTCTATTCAAAAGAACCACCTTGAGGTCCGCTTACAAGATGTAATTCCCAGAGAATGCATTAAGATTTATGAATTTAGGTTTAGTACTAGTAGTTAAACTCGGTTCGCTTGGTTCACTTTCTAGCGTTGTTTCTACACACAATTGCTCCACGGAATCCCTCCGCAAGGTCTCGTGTTTTCTACTTGTGTAAAGTGTCGAGAAACGATTACTTATTCCTAACTTATACTAGATATAGATCAATTAACAAATCAATTTAGCGTGCACTCCAAACAATCTATCAATCAATCATGAATGTCTTTAAGATCACTCCTATTAGTAAAAACAATCGATAATCATGTGAAAAATCTCAAGATAGAATTGAAAACAAAAACTCAAATCATGTTAAGAACTAGGAATTCATCCTCAATCAATAAGAAAATTAGCTACTCATGTTTTTGAAATTCACACAAATAATAATAATTAAAAGAAGAATTTTCAAATTCACACAAGTAATTAAAAAGAAAAATCTTAGAAAAGCAAGCAAAAACACAAGTGATGTGTGTGTATAGAGGTGTGTAGAAGTTGTAGAAAACTTCTCTATTAATAAGCTTCAATATTCTCCAAATCTTCTAAGGAGTAGAATCCTTTTCCTTTTGCAATTCAATTTCCAAATCCAAGCTTTTCTCAACTCTTCCACCTTCTCTTTCCAAATTTGAGTCCAATTCTCCATCCAATTCCTAGTCCAAGTCTTCACACCCATGAGAGAAGTCCATAGAAAATTCTGGAATTTTTGGCTCGCCGGAAAACTGGGATTGATGGCGAGAATCCCAAATTGTCGCCGGCCACTGGAAATTTTCTCCGTCAAGAGAATATTCGACGAATATTCCGTCCGATCCTAGTTAGGACTAACGGTCAAACGGGTCAGTCAGTTGACGGTTAGTCGACGGGTCAAGGGAAGGAGTGAGTCGGACTCGAGTTAGCTTCTAACACCTAATCGGGCTTACTCAATAGAGTCGAATCGAGCACCGTTTTACTCGGTGACTTAATCTAATTCGACTCACTTAATCGGTCAGTCAACTCTGTTGGGACCGGTCATCGGGATGGTCGGATCGGTCGAGTCGACTTACCCGGAAGGACGATTTGGCGAGTTTCGTTTATTTGAGCTTTCCGCCAATTTCAGCCTCTACTTCATGTCAGTTCTGTGACATTCCTAAACATCCATCTAGTTTCACCATTTCAAGCTTCACTCATACCCAATTTTGCTTGAGATGACTTCAATTCGCACCAATGTAGACCAAGCTTCCACCCTCCGAGTCACCACAGTGCGACTTCAAATCCACTACACGCCATTCCATAACACCATCGAGCCTCCACAATTAGTTGCTCACTAACCCATTCTAATCTCTTGGCTCCAATAGCACCACAACCTCGACAAGTTAGCATGACTTCATTTTCCGTGAATAGAGACAAACCTACCACCTTGAGTTTGGCTTCATCTGCCAGCACTCCTGCTTCATGCCCAAAATCACCGTAATCTCCCCATCACCCGGCTCTTGTGACTGTGCCAAGCATCACATTGCAAACTCCGTGTCAATCCATTTCCTACAGCCGCTAAACCCATCTCACAACACCATCATTCTAATTTTCATCACCAAAGATCCCTTGTTGCACAACAGCATCACTAATCTTTGTCTCAGCTAACACTGACTTAACAACTGCAGCAGTATCAACAACACACATATTCGAAACCCACAGCAAACTCAAACCAAGTTGAACCCATCTGAACTTCTTCTACAAATGCTTTCTATCTCCCTCCAATTTCTTGATTTTCTCATATCAAGAGAATCCAACCACAGATCCCCTTCTATTTGAGAATCCTAATTCGCCTAATTCTTCAAACCCTTAATCATTACCACCAGCGAACCCTAATCACAACATCAGATTCATCTCTGTGATTTGAACAACAACCGGCGAATCGCTTTCTCTGTGTTGAATGAATCTCAACCTTTCTTATCAATCCACCACGAACCCATCTTTATAGATCGAACCCATAACGCCTTTCTCTCACTGCTTCTTCTATTCGGTTCTCCCAGCTCACAACGGCAACAAGTTCTTCCATCGCCTCCAGATCGAACTCATCTTCGATTTCTTCCGAGCCTCCCGAATCTCCTATAAGAAACTTTAATTTCTCTCAATTTGAATCTCTGATCCAGAAACGGCGACCATGGTATGTTAATCTCGGAGTGAAGAATGATTGAAGAGAGAAATAACTCTTCATCGATTTAGGTTTAAGTTTAAATGGGGCGGGTATGGATCCGGGTACAGGTATGGGTCTACGGGTTTAGGGTGTGGGTGGATCAGAACACCCACCATTAGTACACCCAAATGTGCTATTTTCACTCCCTTCTTTTGGATAAGGGACACCTCTTTGACCTCCCTTAACCTTTGGGCTCCATATAGTATTCCCTCCTTCGTGAAATGACAATTTTACCCTTTTGCTCAAATTGAGTGATTTCTTCTTCTTTTCCTCCATGAGACTCCAAAGTAACTACAAAACTCAAAATAAGCGTAAAATACATAATTTACAAGAAAAATAGCAAAGAAAGCATAAACTACTAGATAGTAAATTAGGTGTATTCTACACCTATCATTCCCCTTCTCCTTCAAATCCCCAATCCAAATGTAAAGCTCTGATGATGAAGATAATGATGATGTTGATATTTCTCTCGCGAGTATCTGTGATGCTCCTTTATTAGAGGGTGATGATTCTCTTCATGGTGTCTCCAGATCAGTGACTCCGAGCTTTCTAAATTCGCTTGGGTGTCTTGGTATGTCTTTGTTCCTTATTTCTTCATAATTTTGATTTTAAGTTATATCTTGATAATTTCTTTACTTTCCTTTATAGTCCGGAAGAGCTTCCTTTGTTGTTGCCTCAGATCTTGAGAAAAGGCGCAGTATTCTCGAAAAGAAGAATCTTCAACTTCGCAAGAAAAATGAAGAATTGGAAACTGAAGTTGTTGCTCTTCGCAAGAGAAATGAAGAATTTGAAACTGAAAGTCGCTACTCTTCGTGAGAAAACTAAGCGATTAGAAGCTGTTTCTTCCACTCAGAAGAATAAGATTTCCAATCTTCAAAGTGCAAACCAACAACTTTATGGTAAGAGACTTTTCTTTTTTCCTTTGGTTTATTCTCTCATTATCTTTCCTCATCTGATTTACCATTTTCGCAGACGTTTATAATCTTTCTGATGAAGCCATTCTTCTTCACTCATTACCTGATCCTATGGATAACAATGCCCTTCTTGATCACCTCAACGATTCTATGAATAGTTTTTCAAATAATAAGATTAAATCTCTTCCTCTAAACGAACTTCAATCCAAATTTCGCCTCTTACAAATTGATCATAGATCTAGATTAGGCTTAGCCAACCAATTTAAACGTCTATATCTTAGTTCTAAAGAGAAAATTAATACTTTAAGGAAGAAAATCAGTGATCTCATAGATGACAAAGATCGCATCGCTAGACAAGGTGCTCAAGCATTAGCGAAATTCCAAAAGACTCTTCTTGAGGTTCAAATTGAACGGGATGAATCCATCCGCAAAAATGCTATACTTAGCGAAAGAGAGAATCAAATTCGTTCCCTTCTTCTCATAAACAATGACGATGAATTCGCTTGGGCTGCGAAGGTTCTAGATGACGCCAAAAATAATTTAGGTGTTAACGTTAGTCTTCAAGCTGAGCATACGGCCTTGATTAGGGATATGATTTACGACAAAGAAGGTTGCTAATTATTCTTATTTATTTAACTGTTTGTTTTTATGAAGTTGTCATTAAGTTCTTTGATTCATTGTCATATGTTCGCAGAGGTCAAAGAGATTTCGCAAAAGAATTGAAGAACTTGAATCGAGAAGGAGCGGTATTCTATAAAGGATCTTTCTTCTCGAAATGACAAATATTCTAGATTGAAGAGGCAACTACAAATTACAGTTGCGAATTTCAAGAATGATGCTACTCTTTTTCGCAATCAGACTATTAAGATGGTCTGTGACGACAACAACATTCCTCATTCTACATACCCTTGCCTCCTTAATGAAATCCCTAAGAATGTGCCTTCTTTGGATATCTCTGACAGCGATGCTAGCGAAGAAGAGGAATCTGATGAAGATGAAGAAGTAGAAGGATCTGATGAAGATGAAGAAGTAGAAGGATCTGATGAAGATGAAGAAAATGAAGAAGAAGAATCAAACAAGAAATAGTTTTGTTTTTTCTTTTTCTTTTTGTAATATCTCGTACATTCATTCTTTTAATCTTCTATTTTTTGTAATCTTTTTTTGCGAGTTTCTTGGATCTTCAAATACAAGCTCTACCTTTGTTGTTCCTTTCTGCACATGTTAAAAGAACAATTCTTTTTTGCAATACAGTTAATCGATATATTATCAACCTTTCATTTTATGAGCGCGTAAATCTATCATATGAAGACAAATAACATGTTTTTATTCTATACATTCCCATACTTGCCTCTGTTATTTGCATTCAAATGAGAGATTAAGAAAGTTACTTTTGAATAGTGATATGTATTCATGCCTCAATCTCGCAGCTGTTGATGTTGAATTTTCGCAAGTAAGGAAATCTTGGTTTCTTCCAAGATTTCTTTTTTTTTTCTTTTTCTCTTATGTGGTCTTATTTTGCCTTCCTAGTTAAAGGTCTTACTGTGCCACCCCTTGTCATGGCGACAAAATCGCAGGACGTCTTTACACTTTCATGTAATGACCCATTGATCTTGCCTTATCATTTCTTTAGTATTGTTGCCTCTGTAGGATATTTTTGTTGCGACAATATGACTGGCCTAAAAATTCTTGCGAACATAAATCCCCATGACATTGCCGTCTTGCGACGAAATCGCATGACGTCTTTACATTTTCATGTACTGACCCATTGTCTCGTCTTATCTTTGTCTTTTGTATTATTGCCTCTTCAGGATTGTCGCACAAATATGACAAGCCTAAATTTTTCTTGCGAAAATAAAGCCTCATGACATTTGCGTCTTAAGACACTTATCAGCTCCCTAACGGAGGGTGACGCCCTTATCATCTCCCTGGTTGCCCCTTCAAGGAGGTGTACTTCTGCCATACAAGGCTAACTTCCCCCATCCGGTCTTAACAACAACCAGTTGTTTTCGCAGCCTCTTATCCCTTTTGCCCATAGGGCTTATGGTTACGAGACTGCACCCTAAATGGAGTTTTCTTCGGGCCGAGTGTAGCATATGCCAAGACTTGCCAAGAATGGCCGAGACACTTCAAATGCCCCAGGCACTCTTGGCTCAACCGTGTACCTCGGCGCCTTGATCATATGATGACTCCTTAGAAGAGACCCTCAGTCGTCCAACCTAAGTCATAAGCTTAGGTTGAAAATCCGAGGTACCTCTCCTGGATGGGCTTTATTGACCCCAAATCTCCATGACTCAAGTTCCAGGGGCGGTGTAACCTTTTCCCTGAACCATGTTAACAGGTACCCCCTTTTATGACGCACTTTAGGTCTTACATTTGCCTCTTGCGAAATTTTGATCTCGCGAACTAGGGTGTACGCCATAGCAGTTTCGCCTCTTTCTGATTGTTTTGTTGATTCTTCTGCATATAAGCTCTTTTGTAATTTCGCAATCTCATCTTTATCATTCATAAAATATATTTTCTTCTTCTGCATATCAGCTCTTCTTTCGCAGTCTCATCTCTGTTATTTATAAGAAAAATTTTCATATATTTTTTTTTAAGATCAAACCAATCTTACATTTTTCTTTCACCTCCCAATTTCTACCTCGGCAGTCAACAATCACTTTTATTATTTAAGTCTCTTACTTCTGCTACTTTATGCCTCTGCATTTTTGAATTTTTCTGTCATTTTCTTGTTTGTTGCGAAGCCTTCGCCACATCGTATCTTCATCATATATTGGTTTCGTAGCATTTTTTCTTCTCTCTGTTCTATTACATCTACCATCAATCTTTCACTTTTTTGTTTTTTCTTTGATGTTGTGTTTCCAATTCTTCTTCTTCGCAGCTCTTTCTTCGCAAGATTCTATATCAATTTCATAACACTTCTTTCCTTCAACCCAATCTCCTTTTATGATGCCAACACCAGTGGGATGAGGGAACTTGATACATTGATGGAAAGTCGATGCCACACCTAAAATCTCATGTAACCAAGGTCGTCCAATCAATGCATTGTATGGTGATTCCACATCAACTACACAGAATAAAATTTCAGAGGATAATCCTTTCAGTGGAATTCGCATATGAACTTCTCCTTTAGGCTTATTTGCAGTACCGTTAAAACCATAGATTTTGTAAGTTGAAGGTATTAGATCTTCATCTTTCCCTCCCATAGTTTTGTAAGTATGATAAAAAAAGGATATTCACGGAACTTCCAGTATCGATCAAGATTCTGTTGATTGCCCATGAATTCTCGGCTTCATCATCTTCATCCTCGCTAGGTTTTGGGTTAATCTCCAATCTTACCACTAATGGGTTGTCGTGCATTTCTCCACCCTCAGGTACTTCTTCTGCGGTAAAAGAGATAATCTGCTTTTGCCATTCCTTCAGTGGCGATGTCTTCGCAATGTTCATTATTTCTCTATTATCAGCATCTCTTGCGAAAACCCTACTGAGAATGTTATCATGAAAATCTTCAATTGTCCTGTACAAATGTACGATAGAGTTACAAAACAGATTCTTTGTCTTTGCTCCAACTTCTATTACAAATGTTTTTCCTCCTTTTGTTGTATTTACTCTACGAATTTCTGGCGGTGGTGGTAATGGTTGAGACTGAGATTGATTTTTTAGAAAATGATTTAGTTTCCTTGGTCTATCATTCGAGGTTAATTCTTTTTATATTTCTGCAATCATTAGTTGTGTGTCCATGAAAATGGTGATAAGAACAAAATTCATGACTTCTATCGCTCGGAGGTGGTTCATTTCCCATGTTCCATGGTGTGGGTATGTTTTCCATCAAGATTATAGCTTCCCATATTTTCTCCACACTAGCATTTAGTGGCGGCATCTTAATTTCTTCCCATATTATCCTGTGATTTCGCTGTCCTCTGTGGTAATTTTTCCTCTGACCTCCATAAGTTTCTTGTGGTTGATCCAGTCTTTGAATTTTGTTATTTCCACCACGGTTATAGAAGTTTCTTTCTCTCTCAAATTCTTCTTGATCACGACTCCCCATAGCTACTAACTTTTGCCGACCATCACCCGTTATCCTCTCTTGTTGCCCTTAAAAAACTTAGGTACTCGCCACTGTATTTATTAACTTGGGTAACAAGCTTGAATTCGCTGTTATTGAGCTTGTGTTCGTAATGGGGTATGATTCCATCTCATTTTGCTTTTCCTTAAGAGCAATATACTCCTCTTGAAGTTCTCGCAACTCAGTCATTGTGATCGTATTCTTGATTCTGAAAATTTGAATGTATAATGATTGATTTTTGCGAACATAGCATTGATGAATGATGAGAATGAGATATCTTTCGTCCACACGACCATTTGCCATATCACTACACATTGTCTTCCATCTCACGCTTAGATGCTACAAAAGCTTTCGCCAACCCTTTGATTCAACCCAAATACATCTTCAATGCCAGGTCGCGAGAAGTTGTTACTTATATACGCCCCTAAAAATATAGCTTGTAAATGGTTGAAAGATGTTATAGTATTCTTTGGCAAACCTACAAACCACTTTAAGGCCTCTCCTGTTAAACTTGATGCAAAATATTTGCACAATATTGCATCATGATTCTCCCATTGTAACATACATCTCACATAAGCTTTGATGTGTTTATTGCACAAGTTGTTCCATCGAAAATGCTTTGGTTAACGCAGGTAAATTGCACTTTGGGGTATTCCTCCTAATTGTACTTCTTGTGTGAATGGAGTTTCTGCAGCTTCCTCTATGGCTTCATCCGGTTGTCTTTTACCTCCTTCTTTTCTATTGTTTAACATTCCTCTCATCTCATGACTCTCTTAAAATTTGCTCATTTACACTGAGTAATTTGGATCCATGGGTCTTTTAGCTCGCCTCTATTCTTCTCGCGTTCATCTCTGTTTTGACTTTCTTGTTCATCATTTTCTTGGTCTTTCTCTGCGATCTTCTCTTTCACTTCTTTCATTAATTCGCACGCGTTATATCTCTCATTTTCTCTCTTTGCCGCCTTTCGTTTTCCTTTGTACTCTATCATACTCTTCATTGATATTACCATTATTGCGATTTCGCTCACGCCTCCTTTCTCGATTATCATGATTATTCGCTTTAATTGCCTCTTGTAGTTCTTGTTCTTCCACTTCGCTTCTTAGTTTTTCCCTCTCTTGAGCTAGATGTGCTTGTTCGTATAATGTCTTTCAATTTCATCTTCAATTACTCGTTCATTTTTTTGTATTTCTCTCCCATGTAATATTCTCCTTCATTCTTCCTGATTTTCTTCGCCATCTTGATTATTTTTCCCCTGACGGTGTCTATTTCCCTGATTTCTATCATTTTTCCCGTTTTGAAGAGTTTCAACACGTTGGATATAACGATCTTCCATTATTTATCTTCCTTCGCGACGTTCTTCGCCTAGATTTTGTATTCCTTCTCGAGTTTCTTCGTTAACATTTTCTATAGGAAAATTTTGCCTTATTTCTTCTCTAACTGATCTTGAACTTGATCTTGTAGTGCTTCTTGACCTCCTATTTTGTAATCTCATATTTTCCATCCTCAATTCATGATTTTGCCTTGTCAAATTCGCACGTTCTTTCCCGTTTCTAACCGCCTTTCTTCATGTATTGTTTGCCTCAATGCCTGTAATGCTGCAATCTCTTCATTTCCATGAACTATTCCTCCAATTACGTCTTGGTCTCTCTCCTCTTGTACATTGCCTCCTAATTCTTTGCTCTTCTCCCATTTCATCTGAGATCCCGATCACCAAGTATGTACACTCACTCTGTCATAATCCACAGTTCTATTTTGTATTGGTGTACATTGAATTGGCGGTTGAACTCGATTTTCTCCATTGTTCCTAGTATTCATTCTCGAAGATTACCCCATCTCGTCCCTCCCTTCTCCAGCAAGTCTCCTAGTCATTCTAACAGTTGTTGGTTGTTTTGATGCATGTCTTCTTCTAGCCATTTTTCAATTTTGATGAGTTGTTGAAAGTTATATGAAATTATTTTTCTACTACTCCAAATTCTTTCCAATCAGAATATAAATCTTCAGTCCCTGTTTCTAGCGCCATATGTAGTAGCAGGAAATCCCACACTATACCCCTCACAAGAATTCACACAATCAAATCATTTTAAGATGAACAATTATAGTCTTTATTGATTAAACTCACAAGTGTTACAAGATGAAAAGGAAATAAGCTAAAGAATTAACAACCGTTATAAACTTTCTCTCTCTTAATGACTTGCCCAACACTCGAAAAAGATCTCCCTCCTCTTAAGCCTGTTCGGCTCTTTATATAGGACATTACATAGTGGATGACAGCTAAGCTGTCCTTTATTTTCGGATCTGACTTGCGACATTCTCGCGAGTATACAAATGTTAAACCTCGCAACACTCCTAAATCTCGCTAGGTCTTCACATCTTTCTCATGTTCAAGCTGTCGTCATCCTTTGCGTCATTTATATTATCCATCTGCGACATCTTCGCAATGTGTCGTTTATGGATTTCGCAAGGTCTTGGTGTTGCGATATTCTGATCCTAGAACCCGTTTGCATACTTGAGTGGGTTATGTTCTAAAATCGGTTTTTTCATGAACTAATAGATTTATAAATTAAGGAATGCAATCTTTTACAAACTGTGGCTATAATGTTCATGAATTGATTCGAGTGAATCAAAATCGATTTTGCTTCAATTGTGTCTTGTATACTTCTATGAGAATATAAACAATTGAACAACCCTATAACTAGTTTCATTTGAGTCATTTGAACTAGTTGTGATTAAGATGAACAAGGTTGATATGAAAGTGTTCATATGGCTAACTTCGGTTAACTATTATTGAACCAACCAAGTGTACACGTTTAGGTACGTACGGTTACCCATATTTAAATGAAGTCACTTTTCATTTGTGCGTAACAAGCTAAGTTCGATCTAACGGTTGAAAGATATTAGCTTGAGTCTAATCAGGTTTTCATCTAACAATGAATATTGAATGCTTTGTTACCAAGGTAACATTGATTGCAAACCATGATTTGAAGACTATATAAGGGAGAACTCTAGCAACTAGGAAACATAATCCCCACACCTCCTGTGTGATACTAGTTGCGACTAGAGTCGATTCTCCTTTAACCTAGGTTTTTCCTAAAACCATTTTGGGTTAACGACTTAAAGAATTCATTGGGATTGTGAAGCCAGACCCAACTATTTTCTCTGTAGTTACGTATTTTGATCTTACTTTGTTATATCGTATTGAGTGCTATCTTCTCTAAGATTTTCTAGAGATTTAATCTCCGATAGGTAAGATAAAAAGTAGTCACAAACATCTTCGTCTCATCGTTTGTGATTCCACAATATCGTGTTTCGCTACCATACAATTAAGATTATTGTGAGGTGATTGATATTACTAGTGTTAGAACCTTCGCTTGTCGAACTCATAGCGTTGTTATCTCAAGCTTGTTTGTCAATGTTAGTGATCAAAACTATAAGTCTTGATTTCTAGTCTACTTATAGATGTCTCGGACTAGGATAGATTATGTAGTTGAGCATTAGACTTCACGTCGTTCATCATTGAATACGAAGAACTACTAAGGAGAGCTTGTGGAACTTCATCAACAAAAAGGTATGTGGGGAGATCGAAACTCATCTATCACTTGGAAAGTCTATTTCTCCATCTCCTATATTGAGACATAAGTCGTGTTACAATATAGTTTTCTATTATACACATTTGAGATTTGAAATTTGAGTTTAACTCTTACATATTTCTCGGAATATGTGTTGGTAAGTTAATCTTATATTCTTCACGAAAGTCAAAGGATGACATGTGAAAAGTTAATCTTATATGGTTTGTGTGATACAATCATTTGGTGTAGACTTGGAATGTTTCGTTATGATTATTTCAATAACTTGAAAATTGCTTTGATGCTAATAGTGTGTGAAAAACGGCTATTGTCATCCTCTAAGAAAGTTTTAATGATTCAAATAAGAGTTTAGAACACTTAACCATTATTGGATTGTGACATGTTGTGTACTCTTGCACATATGTTGTCCATGTCCGGGAAGCATAGTATGCGTACCTGTTGGTTTGAGAAGTCCGGGAATCTAAGTATGTGTACACGTATGCGTACTGGCGTAAGGTTCATGTCCGAGATTTTCTGCTGGGATTGGTGGTATACGTACCCGTTCGTGTACTGGAGAAACCCAATTTCAGTCTGGGTATTTCAAGTATGCATACCCGTTCGCGTACTTGAAGGTTAAAGTTCTAAAATCGGTTATGTACATGAACTAATACATTTATATAATAAGGAATGCATTCTTTGAAAACCATGGCTATAATTTTCATGTTGATTCGAGTGAATCAAACCGATTTTGCTTTGATTATGTTCTTGTATACTTCTATGATAATATAACAATTGAACAACTCTTTAACTAGTTTCATTTAAGTCATTTGAACTAGTTATGGTTAAGATGAATAAGTTTGATATGAGAGTGTTCATATGGCTAACCTTGGTTAACTATTATTGAGCCAACATCGTGTATACGTTTAGGTACGACTATATAAATCTAAATGAAGGTAAATTTCATTTGTGTGTAACAAGCTAAGTTCGATCTAACGGTTAAAAGATATTAGCTTGAATCTAATCAGGTTTTCATCTAACGGTGAATATTGAATGCTTTATTACCAAGGTAACTTAGATTAGGATACCCTGATTTGAAAACCATATAAAGGAGAACTCTAGCAAGTGGGAAACCTAATACCCACACCTCCTGTGTGATACTAGTTGTATAAGCTAGAGTCAATTCTCCTTTAACCTTAGGTTTTTCACGAAACCTTGTAGGTTAACGACTTAAAGACTTCATTGGGATTGTGAAGCCAGATCAAATTATTTTCCCTGTAGTTGCGTGATCTGATCTTGCATCTTATATCGTGTTTGAGTACTATCTTCTTTAAGATTGACTCGAGATTTATTCTCCGATAGGCAAGATAAAAAGTAGTCAAAATATCTTCATCTCATCGTTTGTGATTCCACAATATCTTGTTTCGCTACCATACGATTAAGATTATTGTGAGGTGATTGATATTTCTAGGTTGTTCTTCGGGAATATAAGTCTAGTATATCAATTGGTTCCAATTCACCTTGATTTATCAAAAGACGGAACAAAACTCGTAGGTATTTCTGTTGGAGACAGATTTATCTATTCCTATAAACTTTTCTATGTGAGACAGATTTGTTTATCAAGTTTTCGAATTTGGGTCGTAGCAACTCTTGGTTGTGGGTGAGCTCAGCTAAGGGAATCAAGTGCGTAGTATCCTGGCAGGATCGGAGACATAAGAGCGCAATTTGTACCTTTAATCGGTGTGAGATTGATTAGGGTTCAACTACTGGTCCAGTCAGAAGTTCATTGGTAGTAGGCTAGTGTCTGCAGCGGCTTAATACAAGTGTGGTGTTCAAATCTGGACTAGGTCCTGGGGTTTTTCGCATTTGCGGTTTCCTCATTAACAAAACTTCTGGTATATGTGTTATTTATTTTCCGCATTATATTTTGTTATATAATTGAAATATCACAGGTTGTGCGTTGAGATCGATCAATTAGATAATCTAACCTTTGGCTGTTGATTTAAAGTGATTGACACTTGAACATTGGTCTTTGGTACCGTTCAAGTTGTTTCATATAATAATCAGGCTCGCGGATTTTTATCTGTTTGATTTGCTGATTACATTGTGAAACAGAGATACAAAACTCTTTGATATACTTTTCTCTAGATTGAGTCTAACTGTCTAGTTGATTCTCTTGAAAGTATATTGGAGTTTGTCTATTCAGGTTGCCAAACGAATTGTTGGGTGTGGTTGTTGTACCCCCGCTTTTTCAACTAGGCTGTTCTTCGGGAATATAAGTCCGGTGTATCAATTGGTTCTTGTTCACCTTGATTTATCAAAAGACAAAACAAAACTCATAGGTATTTCTGTGGGAGACATATTTATCTATTCAATAGATTTTTTTTTGTGTGAGACAGATTTGTTTATCAAGTATTCGACTTTGGGTCGTAGCAACTCTTAGTTGTGGGTGAGATCAGCAAAGGGAATCAAGTGCGTAGAGTCCTGCTTGGATTCAGAGGCGTAAGGAACGCGACTGTACCATGATCAGTGTGAGATTGGTTATGGATCAACTACATTTCAGTCCGAAGTTAACTTGCATTAAGATAGCGTCTCGAAATATGTGTTGGCAAGCTTTCGCTTTGACCAAGTTCATCTTATATCATGTGAAAATTGCCGAGTAACATCTTACATGGTTTGTGTGATACAATCATTTGGTGTAATATTGGAATGTTTCGTTATGATTATTTCAATAACTTGAAAATTGGTTTGATGCTAATATTGTGTGAAAACGGCTATTGTCATCCTCTAAGAAAGTTTCAATGATTGAAATAAAGAGCTTAGAATCATGTAACCATGTTTGGATATAAACATAGTGTGTTATCACATTTGTGTATAAGTCCAAAACCGGGAACCTGAAGTATGCGAAGCCGTACGCGTACTGGCGGTTGTTGGATGTCTGGGCAAGTATGCGTACATCTTTGGCGGAAGTCTCACGTCCAGTGAATTTCTCTTTGGAGTTTGGAATGTAAATTGGTATGCGCACCGTACGCGTGCTGGCGTAACCAAACTCGGTCCGGCTACTTAAGTATGCGTACCCGTTTGCATGCTTGAGTTGGTTACTTTCTAAAATCGGTTGTGTACATGAACTTAAACATTTATAAAATAAGGAATGCAATCTTTGCAAACCGTGGCTATAATGTTCATGAATTGATTCGGGTGAATCAAGCCGATTTTGCTTCAATTGTGTTCTTGCATACTTCTATGAGAATATAGCAATTGAACGTCTCTTTAACTAGTTTCATTTGAGTAATTTGAACTAGCTATGGTTAAGATGAATAAGGTTGATATGAGAGTAATCATATGGCTAACTTCGGTTAACTATTGTCGAGCCAACATGGTGTACACGTTTGGGTACGGTTACATAAACCTAAATGAGGGTACATTTCATTTGTGTGTAACAAGCTAAGTTCGATCTAACGGTTGAAATATATTAGCTTGGTTGAATCGAGTTTTTCATCTAACAGTGAATATTGAATGCTTTGTTACCAAGGTAACTTGGATTGCAAACCCTGATTTGAAAACTATATAAAGGAAAACTCTAGCAACTGGGAAACCTTATCCCCACACCTCCTGTGTGTTACTAATTGCATAAACTAGAGTCGATTCTCCTTTAACCTTAGGTTTCTTCGAAACCCTGTAGGTCAAAGACTTCATTGGGATTGTGAAGCCAGACCCAACTATTTTCTTTGTAGTTGCGTGTTCTGATCTTGCCCAATTCTATCGTTTGAGTACTATCTTCTCTAAGATTTTGTAGGATCCAAATATCGCAACAACAACACACTTGCGGAACCTTCATTAACAACGTCGCGAAACCGTCGCAAAGTGATTTCAGAAATGACATAATAAATGACGATAGCGTAAACATGAAGAAAGTGCGAAAACTAGAGTGTCTGCGAGATTTAACATTTATACTCTTGCGAGGATGTCATGAGGTAAATCCGAAATTAAGGGAAATATTAGTTGTACATGAGCTGTCATCCACTATGTAAACACTATATAAAGAGGAGAGCAGGAGAGAGAAAAGGATATACACATTTTTGAGGAGAGATACATTTTTGGAGAAGATACATTTTAGTAAGAGGGAGAATTTTAGGAGGAGAGAGATATTTTTTAGAGAGAGAATTTATTTTCTTTATCATCTTCTTCCCCAAATAATTAGATCTAGAGTTCTATCAAATATCCATTAATGGAGATTCTAAATGTAACAATAATGTAACCTCAACAATCATAGTGAAGAATCGTGGATGTAGATCACATTGATCGAACCACGTAAAAAATCTTATGTGTCTACTTAAATTTCTAGCACTTATATTTGAAATTTAGATGATTAATATGTTTAGAACTAGAAATTATTATCAATATATAGTGAGGGGTGTAGTGTAGGATTTCCTGCAACTACATATGCGCTAGAAATAGGGACCTAATCTTGTTGGTTCAAGAAAGTTTAGAAAAATTGACTCATTGGTGACGAATTCAATTGGATCTATAAACTTTAAAGGGGAAAAACAGAAGTTTCTAAGAAATAATTTAAATCTTCAAGCAACGGATGCTGTTAATGATTGGTCCAGATCCAGAAGCGTACAGAAGAAGATGATAGATCGACAAGCAAGTTAGTTCTGAAGAGAGAAAAATGGAAAAGAAAATGGGGTTAGCGTAAAGAATCTCCGACATAGTGAAATTGCGAGGGTTAAGGACCATCTCATGGAACAGATCAAGATGTTAATTGAAATATGTCCACTAATGAACTACTGGGTGCGATGACTTCGCAAGGACAGAAAACGTGAGTTGCAATTTGCACTAATAACCCCAGAAGCAATTACAGAACGAGGAAAAATACATCACACCCATGTGGAGATAGACCAAAAACGAAATATGATGTAGGATCACTTCGGTCACTAAATTACAGAACAAAGTGAATTCAATAACGTGAAGTTCATCACCAGCGAAGAACTATGGGAATAATTTCAGCAAACCAATTCAGCCTTAGTGAATAGAGCAACTTAGAATCGACTCATCAAACCCATTTCACCCATCTCGTCAATTCATTTCGTTAAATCAGACCTTCATCAGCTATTCGCAACCCCACTTTATCAACAATCAGCGAGGAATGAGTTAATCTCGCGGGAGGATCAACCATCTCGCAAAACGAAACATCTCAGGTTTAATTCGTTAGATATGGAGGATGTACAAATGATTGGAGGAAATGGAAACAATCAAGGCTTGTCAAAATTCTTGCGAAAAACGAAAGGACCTGATGAGGCAAATTACTAATTTGATTAATGAGCTGCAGATGCATAAATTAGATCGGAGCAAACAAAGAAAAAGATTCAAAAAATCGAGATTGACGAACAAAGCAAAGTATACAAAGTGAAGACAAACTTTTGGGGGTGGAAATGCAATAAGCAAACATAAAAGAATAAATGATGCGAAGTTTACCGCAACAACAAAAACACAAGTCAGTACAGATGGTTCAGGGTGTAGTCAGTGAACTCGAAAACGCAAGATCGAAACTCATCAAGCGTGTTTTTTCGCAGATTTTTGAATAGCAAAGGAACGAAGTTACCAATCAAGGAAAGCAGTTGCTCCATTATGTCACAAATAGGGAACTAGTACAGTTGGTCTGGGAAGTGAAATCCAAGCATAAGGTCGCGGGTTCGAGTCTTCTCTTTCGCACAGAATTTTTGTCATCTTTTTCCTTGAATATCGAAGGGTGAATATAAGTCACGTATTAGAATTCTGCGATCATTTCGCACACAGTGAACTAGCACAGTTGGTCACCAGCACAGAGAATGGATCTGAAGATGCGGGTTCGAATCTCCCCAGTCGCAAAAAAAAAAAAAAAAAAAAAAAAATCCACTTACTCTATACAGATGTTATGTTCGCAAAGTCTTTGATTCTTTCGCAAGAGAGGGCTAGCACAGTTGGTCAGGAGGCATGAATACAAGCAGAAGGTCGCAGGATCAATTCTTGCCCTCGCATATTTATTTTTGTTATGCGAAATTTCACACAGATTTTGCCTATTTCGCAAAGAAAAAAGTTGATGACTATCTCGCAAATTAATTTCGCAAGAGAGGATTATAACAGTTGGTATGGTGCGAGAATATGCAAGAGGCAGGTCAAGGGTTCAAATCCCATTTCTCACACTTCTTTTTGCTGCGAGATAATTATATTTTGTGCGACCTTTATACATTTCAAGGATGCTAGCTTCGCAAGCCAATCATATACTTCGCAAGAGACAACAACAAGAAACAAACCACAAAAGCTAAGTACCACTTTCCTTGAACATTTTACTTTTACAGAAAATAAAAGTTTTTTGATTTGATGTAAAAAAAAAAAAAATTATTTCAAAATTACAAAGATTTTAAGATTTCAAAAATCTCAAAGATTTCAAAATTATAAAGAATTACAAAGATCTTAAAGATTTCAAAAGATTTGAGAAAATCTATGATTAATTTATATATTTCTCTTGAATATTTACTTTACTTCAAATGATATGATATTATGAGAATGAATGAAAGAAATGTCGAAATGAAAAGAATGAGTGAAGAAAATGACAGAGAAATGAAGGAATGAATGAAATGGTGAATGAAAGAATGAAGACATGCGATAATTTCGCAGAGATAATGGAAATGCGATAATTTCGCAAAGATAATGAGAAGAGATAATCAAAAATGAATGATTGAGACAAAAATGAATGAGTGAGTGAATGGGACGAACCTTTATGGCGCACACCCTAGTTCGCGAATGATATTTCGTAAGAGGCAAATGTAAGACCTAAAGTGCGTCATATAAGGGGGTATCTCTTGACATGGATCAGGGAAAAGGTTACACCGCTCCTGGAACTGAGTCATGGAGATTTGGGGCCCATGAAAGCCTATCCAGGAGAGATACCTTGGATTTCCAATTATATATATAAGGTTATACCCAGTTTGGACGCCCGAGGGTCTCTTCCAAGGAGTCGGTGTATGACCAAGGCGCCGAGGTACACGGTTGAGTCAAGAGTGCGGGAGCGTTGGAGCTTCTTTACCACTCTTGACAAGTCTTGGCACATCTTGCACTCGGCCAGAAGAAAACTCCACTTAGGGTGCAGTCTCGTAACCATAAGCCCTATAGGTATAAGGGATAAGAGGTGAAAACAAGCGCTTGCTGTTAAGACCGGATGGGAGGAGCTAGTCTTGTATAGGGCCGATGTACGCCTCCTTGAAGGGGCAACCGGGGAGATGATAAGGCGGCACCCTCCATTAGGGAGGTGATAAGTGTCTTAAGACGCAAATGTCATGAGGCTTTATTTTCGCAAGAAAATTTAGGCTTGTCATATTTGTGCGATGATCCCAAGAGGCAATAATACAAAAAAGACAAAGATAAGACGAGATCAATGGGTCTTTACATGAAAGTGTAAAGGCGTCCGCTGATTTCGTCGCAAGACGGCAATGTCATGGGACTTTATGTTCGTAAGAATATTTAGGCCCGTCATATTGTCGCAATAATGAGGGTGGCATAATAAGACCTTTAACTAGGAAGGCGAAATAAGACCACACAAGAAAAATGATAAGGCAAGACCAATGGGTCATTACATGAAAATGTAAAGACGTCCTGCGATCTTGTCGCAATGACAATATTCAACATAAAGATTTTGAATGTAAGTAATGATTTTTTCATCGCAAAAAAAGATTACATGGTAAGCTTAGTAGCTTGAGAAAATGATTACATGATAAGCTTGAGAACATGTACATGATAATAAAGGCGAGGCAATGCAAATGTTGCACACTTGATATTATGATCATATTATTATGTAATACTAATAGTGCAGGAATAAGAAAAGATGAAACACAAGTAAGAACTTGCGAGGAACAATGAATACGCAAAGAGTAATGCATATACTAGAGACGAAATCAGAGAAATGACGAACGGAGAGCGATTTAAAGCTACATCGGTTTAAAGCGGAAAAATGAGCTAAGTAACACAAACATTAGCTATACATTGCGGTAGATAAGCATTCTCATCATACAAGCATCATATTCGCATCATGAAAGCATCGCATAAGCATTTCATGGCATAAACATTGCATACACATTTCATAATATAATCATTACATAAGCATTATATTCGAACAAGTATTTTACAAAATTTCGCAGAATTATTCAAAACCGCGAGAGATATTGAATTTCTTTAATTATTAAGAATCTCATGAGAATGTGATTATTTTACAAGATAAGATAAGCAACTTGAAGAGATTATACTATCGCATGAGCGCAAAGCATGAGACAAAGGCAAGATAAGAATGAAAAAACAACTCGCTCATTCTTAAGGATTCTACCCTCATAGATAAAGAACAGTAGGCAACTATGGATTACCAAGAAAACATTTTATGTTCTTTATCTTCTCAAAGAATCATTTCCAAAGAAGATGTTCACCGATGAACAACAAGAATTCTCACCAAAAATGGAGTAATAATTTCGCATGAATAGAGGCAATACTTACTACTCTCATTAAAGGATAAATACTTCTTATATTCCGAGGATTAATACTTCTAATATTTCATACTTCTAATTTCGCATGATTAGTTCGCAATACTTCTTATTCACTTCGCAGCTTGAACTTCGCAAAGAATAGAGCATAGCATGAGGCAAAGAACATGGAGCGAGAGTTTCGCATGATGGATTCGCAATACTTATTATATTTAGAGGATTAAGTACTTCATACTTCTTATACTTCAAGGATACTTCATACTTCGCGTACTTCAAGAGTTGATACTTCTTATTTAATTCGCAAAGCTTGAACTTCGCAAAAGAATAGAGGCAAGTACGTACTTTTCAAAGTCCAGTATTCTTTCGCTCGTTCCTTCATCAACAAAGATCAAAGACACTACAACAACGGATTTTTCTTAAAGATCGCTCTTCAAGCAATATTCAAGAAAAAGAGGCAAGATGTAGGATCCAAATATCGCAACAACAACACACGCACGGAACCTTCATTAACAACGTCGCGAAACCGTCGCAAAGTGATTTCGAAATGACATAATATATGACAATAGCGTAAACATGAAGAAAGTGCGAAAACTAGAGTGTCTGCGAGATTTAACATTTATACTCTTGCGAGGATGTCGCAAGGTAAATCCGAAATTAAGGGAAATATTAGTTGTACATGAGCTGTCATCCACTATGTAAACACTATATAAAGAGAGAGAGCGGGAGAGAGAAAAGGATATACACATTTTTTGAGGAGAGATACATTTTTGGAGAAGATACATTTTAGTAAGAGGGAGAATTTTAGGAGGAGAGAGATATTTTTAGAGAGAGAATTTATTTTCTTTATCATCTTCTTCCCCAAATAATTAGATCTAGAAGTTCTATTAAATATCCATTAATGGAGATTCTAAATGTAACAATAATGTAACCTCAACAATCATAGTGAAGAATCGTGGATGTAGATCACATTGATCGAACCACGTAAAAAATCTTATGTGTCTATTTAAATTTCTAGCACTTATATTTGAAATTTAGATGATTAATATGTTTAGAACTAGAAATTATTATCAAGATATAGTGAGGGGTGTAGTGTAGGATTTCCTGCAACTACAGATTTGCTCGAGATTTAATCTCCGATAGTCAAGATAAAAAGTAATCACAAACACCTTCGTCTCATCGTTTGTGATTCCACAATATCTAGTTTCGCCATCATACGATTTAGATTATTGTGAGGTGATTGATAATACTAGGTTGTTCTTGGGAATATAAGTTAGGGTTATCAATTGGTTCATGTTCACCTTGATTTATCAAAAGACGGAACAAAAACTCTTAGGTATTTCTGTGGGAGACAGATTTATGCAATCATATAGACTTTTCTATGTGAGACAGATTTGTCTATCAAGTCTTCGACTTTGGGTCATAGCTACTCTTGGTTGTGGGTGAGATCAACTAAGGGAATCAAGTGCGTAGTATCCTGCTGGGATCAGAGACGTAAGGAGTGCAACTGTACCTTGAATCATCTTGGAATGAAATGTGGACCCAATTTATGAAGAAATTTTATTCTCGACAAAAGCTACTCACCATCTCGGACATTTGCAACCACAAATACAAACCAGGTAGCAAATACTTGGATTTTGCAAGAAGCTAGTGTAAAAATCCCCGAAAAAGAACTTGTCAATATTGGCATCATCCGGTTACCTACGGAACTTAGCTTCATCCTGACATCTGTCAAACTAGAAACCTTCGCGGATTTCGAGGATGCATGTTCCCGAGCAGATGATGCAGCAGAATTCAAAACATTGGGTGCTAAACAATGGGGACACTCAGTAGATTAAGACAAATAAGAAAGACATACCGGGCAGGGGAAGCGGTCAGCAAATTTGAGAGATGGCATAGGATATAAAAAGAGTGGCAATTCGTCAGACGAAATTGTGGAACCACCAGACTTCCCATGTTCATTAGAAACCTCTATCGAACTTCTGGAAGAGTGGAGAAAGGATGGAGACAAAACCCTTCCATCTCCTGCAAAAGAGCCGACAGAGCAAGATAATCATCATGCCAGATAGTGCCACTATCACCAAAAGGTCGAACATGCAACAAGAAACTGTCAGACATTCAAATGGAAATTACACAACAGACAACAAAGAGGAGAGATCGATTTCGGGCCAGAAACTCACATACAAAAGAATCCATTACCAAATCAAGTGTTCATGTTCACACATGAAAAAGCCGAGGATGTGATCGAGGAAATCTGCATTGTATCCGAAGCAGACTACTATGAATATATTGCAGCCACTGTTGCGAAGAAACTATTGTTTGCAGACTTCTTTGATACACTAAACTTCACAGCTGAACAACGTCAAGTTGCCGCAGTTATATTAACCAAGATAGCAGCAAATGAAGAAGTAAATCAATACCTGGACCGCAAGTACCCGTTACCCACCGATATCATTAACTTTTCGGAAAAAGACCGTATAGTAGACTGTGACCATACGCGGCCTCTATATGTAACTGTGGGGATCCGCAAACATAAATTCAAGCGAAGCTTTCAGAGATACAGCGCATCACTCAATCTAATCCCGTTACATATCGCCGAGAGTATCGGAATTAAAGAAGAAGACATCAACAAGTTTACTACTCGAATAGGGTTTGGTGGACTCACACAACAAACAATAGGCACCATCAAGCTAGAAATTCAAGTGGGCCCTATCCGAGCCAGTGAACCGTTTCACGTCATGGACGAGTCGCTTGACCTACCATTTGCTCTTAGGCAGGCCGTGGTTGCACAAACACGGGATTGTACCATCAACTTACCATCAATGTATTAAGTTCATCCTCAAAGGAAAGCAAAAACACGTCTCCGCTTCAGTGGATCTTTTCACCACCGAAGAAGAGCACCTAACAGAAGCAGCCTTTTATAATGGGCTCGGCGAGCCAAGCAAGGTGGTCACACACATTTATTCACACCAATCCCGATTGGGTGACAACATACGCTAACCCAACTTGAAGAGCTCTACCAGGCGAGCAAGGTTCACAAAGACGAGCGAAGGCAATTAGGAAAATCACTCGCCGGACAGAGGGTATGTTTACAAACGATGAACTCAAGTGACTTAGAAACACTCGGTGCATAACCTTAAATAAGACCTCCAGGGAGACACACTAAACAGGGGAACTGCATGGGGTTTACAGAAGAATGACTGCACACCCACACACACTTATGTAAGCAACAATGCCATCTAATAAAAGGATTTCTCCTTTTCCTTCAAATCTTTCCTATTGCACCTTTAAAGGTACTTTGAAATATCAAAAGGAGTGTGACACAAGTCCACAAATAAATAACCTTATCTTGCGGAATTCAATTCGGAAAGGATTGGAACTTAATCAAATACACCAAATTCAAGTTCATACGAAAGATGTATATAACATCGGTTATGACTCAGATTTAAGAAGGTGCTAAGCCCCGAGGCTACAACTCAAAACAAGAGGAATCCTAAAACCCAATATCAAACACCAAAAAATTATACTCATACGAAAGATGCATCTAGCATCGGATATGAATTCGACCTAAAGGTGGCACATAAACTGCAATTCAAAACGAAAAGGACCCGAGTCCGACAACCACACACGAAAGGCGAGCCCATACAATGACAACAGACGTGACTTAAGTCTACGACGAATTGCAGAATTTCGACGCTGCGATATAAAACGAAAGGACCTGAGTCCGATGCCACACAATCACATCATAATCATTACAACTTCCCTGTTTCAAAAGGCAAGAATGTCGAAACTGAAACTTACAACCGAGAAAGTCTAAATCTACAATCAAACTTCGGGAATTCAACCCGAAAACTAGGTAACTCTTTTCAGCTTGTAACAAAACAAGTGATACACGAGAAGCAAAAGATTACGCTCCAAATTTACAAATTACAATTCAACCAACCACTGATATCCCTTGACATCCCACACATTGAAAACTAGGCATACAGAGCCAGTTCAGCATGAACTTGAGATAAAGCGCTTCTTGAGCAATTCAAAGCAGCCTTAATATCTTGAACAAGGAAAGAAGCTTTTATCCGCTGAGCCTTCCGCTCAAGACGGAGAGCATCCACCTGTAAATCCACAACCGTCTTCATTCGCCATGCCTTCTTCATGGACATTTTCGAACTCACTAACCACTCTTGATGTTTGACTACAACAAGCTCGAAATGAACCAGAGCTATTTCCAACATAGCGCTCAACTTGAAAAGCATTGCTGCCTCCAAAACCAACCGAATACGGGTTGACACATCCATAATTAACAAAGCAAATCAAAGAGGATGAAATGATGGAATAACTAAAATGACAGAAACCAATCTGTTTTATAACTCCAACACAAGGATCGAGATAATAATTACTTCGCGAATAACGAAAGTAATTCAATACAACACAGAAAAACACAATGGAAGCAATAAAAGTCAATGGCATACCAAACACCAAACAAACAAGTACAAACATAATAAGTTATGTTCTCCAAAAATAAAGAGAGCGAGAAAATACGAAGAAGAGACAACATCCAGACACATAATACTCAGAAGAAATGCGAAAGCAAGAATAAAAAGCCTAAGTAAAACTGGCCAGCTCGAGCTCCTTGTCCGCCAACTCCTTCTACTTTGACTTCAGCTTCATTGAAGTTGAGGCAACGTCCGCGACAATCTTCGAAGCCTCGGCAGTTATACGGATCTGCTCCTTTTGCCGATCTTTCAACCTCTGCGTCTCGGCCTTAATCTCCTCTTTCAGGATAGTAATTTCACCATGCAAAACCAATTTTCGAGTTGCCCTCTTCTCCTCTAAACCTTTGAACAACTCTTCAATCCAGCATATGTTGAAGTTCAACAGCTTCGGCAGAACGAAACTTTCCCTCCATGTCCCAAGAGTCGTCTCGGAAGGACACTCATCACCAACCTCAGTCATTTCTTTGGCAACAGAGACTACCGCGGACACACTGGAAATCAAATTATTCCGATCTGAAAGCACCTCCGTAGTTGCTACATGTCCATATTCCTCCACAATCTCTTTGTAATAATCTTTCAACTCCGGAGCTACAGGAAAGTTATAAACTGGCACAAAGTGAGCATAAGTAGCCGCAACATATGACACATTCCCCTTGAAATCAAACCAAGTTGCTTGACCAACTAAAGAGTTAGGTCTACCGATCGCAAGAGGGATGGCAATATCAGGATATCTCGAACTGGAGCCACCATGTCCACTCGGATGCCTCCTTTTCCTTGAACTAATTTTTTCCCCTAAATGCTCTGAACGCCCCATGTTCATACCCTACAAGTCAAACGAATACTTCAACAACCACTCAAAATTATAAATCTAAGTGAAAGAGGAAAAGTGCAAAATCCCAACACCGGAGAAGGAATTCTGGGGACTAACTGCTCCGCCAACTAAATAATCAAAAACAAAAACAAGAGAGAGGCTCAATACAAACGAATGAATTTTGAACAAACAAGAAAGGCGTATTTATAAGACTTCAAAAGCAGCTGATGTGGACAACATGCCGACAAAATCTACATCTTCTTTATGACAATCACGTGCAGACCAGAACATAAAGCTTAGTTACCATTCTTTCTTTTCATTACCTCTTTGATCATCAGATGATGCAGTTGACTCTCCTCTATTCCGAATCGCCACCCGAGTACGCTTTGGTGGCTTCACAAAGAAAAACAATTCCGCATCAAACAAAATCAAACAACAAAATGTAGATAACACCATAGAAATTCTAAAATAAATAACAACAAACCCACCATGACGAAAACAGTAGAAGCTTTTTCTTTGCCTTTTCCAGCCGAGTCCACGACGTTTTTCCCCCTTGAATCGGGCTTTATCCCATGTACAGTAGTGACTTCGGGCACAAGCTTAATTCGTCCTTGGGCGTTTAAGGTACGAGGACTAGTCACGCCCATAGGATCGAAAATAGAACACACGAAATCAATCATATGTGCCAACTCACCATACCAATTTGTACACCAAGCCTGTGAAAACATGGGAGGTTTCTTCGATGAAGGAACTGACAGACAAAATGGCAGATCCCGACAATATCTAGGCTCATCGGGCTTAAAGACAAATCGACGATAACACTCCTTCATCAGATCACTACTCTCCGGGAACAATGGAGTTTGGATATCACCCAATCCTTGATCATAGCCCAACTGCCTAGCAACTCTATCCACGTTGTAACCAACAACACAAAACTTGCCTTCATAGTACCCAGGGATAAAACCCGGAGTCACCATTGCTAAAAAATCCCATTCATCGTTGTCAAGAGTTGAACTCTCCGAGTCTAACACATCATCGAGGAATACGAAGCTGGGACCAAGGAATAATGCTCATCTGGGACTATCATCATACGGACGTGCTCGAAGTGACTTCAAATCATCCACTATCCACATAAACTCATTACTTGCCTTTTTGATATGATTATTCTCATACAAGGCAGTACGGGGATGACGAACAGGTGCGGGAGGAAGCCTACTCGAAGTACTAACAACAACAATATCTCTCCTAACAGCTAAGTCATGAACGTTCGATCTACTAGCAGCTGGGAACCGTTCCCAGAACCAAATTTGTATGAAACTGGTTAGAACATAACTCTCAACTATGTGTTGATGACTATTGACGATCTCGACATCCTACATAAGCGTATCCAAATGACGGTACACTCCACCTAAAAACATAGGAGCCAACGGATAAGTAACACCCCTTGACATTTTAACAGCCATCCGAAGAATGTCATCCCGGATAGTGTCCTTTGGAGCACACTCGAAAAGATCATGAATTAACCAATATGCCAGGAATGCAGCAAGCTCGACATCATCACTATGTCCATGGGATGGAGGTTCATATGATTTTACAACTGATAGAAGTTCTTTCTTGCTAGTTGCCTCAGTAACACGAGGCGCCCAATAGCTCATCCAACCCGAAAGAGAAGCACGTTTATCCTCCTTAACTGAACCTGCGGCAGCGTCTGTACTCACTTTACGAGCTATAGCCTTCTGAACCCCTACCAACACTTTATACAACTCCGAATCTGCATCAGTCATGGCATCATCAGGGTCAGCGTCTTCGAAGCTATGTGAACTATGAATAGGCAGTCACGTAAGGGCAATAATGTCCTCTAATATAGGGGAAGCCTCCCCCCAGGCGAAAACCAAAGTATGCAAACCAGCAACCCACCGAAGACAAGCTGGAGAAAGGGCCTTGTTAGCCCGATAGATACTCGATGAGCAGACAATTCCAGCGCATTTTCAATGTTAAGTTCCCGAATGCGCCGTAAATGTTACGGTTTCGACAAGATATAATGCTTCCACGAAGACCATCCATGACTCACGAGAGTGGTCGGGACGAACTCTATGGGAGGATCTCGATAGTCCCCACGCTCGATACATAATCTGGGAAAATTCTCGAGGGGCAATGATTTAGGGGGGGATAACCTCGGGGGCTAAAAACATCGAACTTCTATCTATGGTATGATATCCAACATCACGTAATTTAGGGATGAACTTGTCTTGGAAAACAGACCCAGAATTAAGACTATCACCCGATTCTACACCGAATAAACGAGCTTTCCTCATAGCTGCAGAATCTTCGCGAGATATCGATTTTTTGACAAGACCAGACATCGTGATTCCATCTTAAAGCGAGATCGGATGAAACAGAAGATGGTAAAAGAAGGAAGAAAAGAAGAAGAAGAGAGAGAGAGAAAGAAAATTACTGAAAAGGAATATAAAGAAAAGAAAATGAGGAAAAGGGGATATTATACGAGAAGATACTGGAAAGACGAAAAGTCGAAACGCCTGAGGAGAAAACACGCGTGTCAGTCAACCAATGGAAAGATGAAGCGGCAAGAAAAAGATCTCGCCTCATGGTTAATAACTGACTGGTTGAGGCCTGAGGGACAAAAAGATGTGTCAAGGACCTAAAGCCACTATTCCAAAAGGAATAATGAGGGAGAAAGAATAAAACTAGAAGAGAAAAGGGGGGCTCCAGCCAAACACTCAAATCTGAAGTCGCGACCAAGAGGGGGCTTCAAGAGGGCACATCGAATCAACAATTCCGAAAACGCGTTCTAACACAAGCTATGACTGATTTCCAAGCCTGTAAGTCTCGACAAAACAGTCAGGGGGCTAATGTAAGCACATGGATTTGGCTAAAGCTGAAAGCACCAGAATGGGGGCTTCGGATGATGACTAACCGAAGCCACCATTGACGATGACGTGGCAAGCCGAGGTCGCCAGCAGTGATGACATGGTACGGACGGGCTGCCCTCAAGAGATAACTAGCGATTGCCTAAATAACCCCAATTGTAATAGTACACGTGTACGGCTAATGACATAAGACTTAATAGAAAAGGTATTAGGGTACACATGTACGGTATTTTCATATCAGGCTTTGCCTATAAAAGCAGAGCAATTCTCCAGAAAGAGGCAGAGCTTTTCAGATAATTGTATTGTGTATTGGGATTAGTCTCCTCATAACCTTATAATAATAGAGTGTTTACAGTTGGTCATGAATTGAAATTAAGAAAAATTCTACTGGATAAAAACTGAAACAAAAATTTTATTATAAAATTGCTTAGGCCATGGTGACGGAGAAGAGCTTTTTATCTCTTCTTTGGTTTCGCCACCAAGGATCTTTAAGTATACACTCCATTTTTACAGTTTGATACTCCTAAAACAGCAATCACAAACCGTGTCAATACAAAGTCCGTGTTACCCAACTCGGCCTATTACTAACCCGGGAGAGTGCAAAGCCAAGTTCGCACCTAGTCGTCATTAATCACTACCGCACCAAATAGAGCCGGGAGGACCCAGAGAAGAGGCCACGATATAATTTCAGTCAGACTTATTTACTTCCTTTTGTTTTGAGTCAGACTATTTTCGACACAGCGAAAGAAGGAAATGAACCCTTAACATCTGACTTTTGTTGCTGAGATAATAACAAGTCGGGGATAACATCTGTGGTACAAAGCGTAATATACACACAAAGTAAGGTCAATAGCATAAAAAATAATCTTACACCACAAGAAAATTGTGTCCTTATTAGATCGCTTGCTCAGGCAATTGAGCACCACCCTCATTTCTGTTGAATTTCTCAGAGCTCCACTGAAACTTTTTTCTATTTCTTCTTTCTGCTTAAGAAAAATCGTAACCCTAGATCTAGAATCACAATGGCGTCAAGAATTGCTGCAAGGTATGTTTCACGAAGGATGTCAAGTGGTGGAAGAGTTTTAGGCGAGGAGGAAAGAGCAGCTGAAAATATCTACATTAAGGTATAAATTTCTTCATAATAGTTTGATTTTCAGTCATTTGTTTTCGATTTTGATGAGTATTGTTTGATATTTTTGTTAGATATGTTGAAATTTGTTGGGGTTTGTGTTAAATGGGTTTAGAATCATATTTTATTTGTACCCTTATTTGTTTTTCGTCAAAATTTGTACCCATTTTTTGTTTGATGTTCGAGGGTTTTGAGAAATAGGGTTTCAGATTTTGATTGGTTTTGGTTTACAGTACATGCTTGTGTAGTTGTGTGTAGTAGATTATCATGTTTTTGTTTTGTTTTCTTCTGTTTTTGCAAGTATTGGCCCTAAGATGGGGATACAAGTTTGAGGGTCTGTGTGCTTCGATGTAAGTAGTAATCTGAGAGAGTAGATGCAGGAGCAAGTTATTTGTATCAGTAATTTTTGATGAAGAGAAAGGGATTTAACTATTTTGTATTCAAATTTGGTGATGACAGTGAGAGTTGAGGAAACTTCAACTTTGTGAACTAAGTTATCTTGTTTCTCATGGTTCTTTGTTTTCCAGCTTTGTGCAATATATTGTTACCTTTTAGATTGTGATGGTTTTCTAAGCGTGTGAGATGTTCTGTAATTATAGTACTGTACGTCTAAAATGATTTGAAATTCATGTGGTTGTGTCAACGATGAGTTTCGTTCAGCCTAATCTTTGTCAAGAGATTGTATGACGTGTTTTGTCTTAATCGCTGTTATTGCATATCTCAGTATGATCATTTTGTATTTAGATACTAAAACTTGAGTTTAAACATATGCTAGTTTGGTAATGTTTATCAATCTGGTGTCGCAACTTCAGAAAATTGGAGACGTTGAACTTGGGGATTACCTATGGATAGGACTTATGCTTAATAAGTAATACATTTAATAATAGGATACACAAGATTTCTGACCATTTGTTCAACTGTACACTAGTCTATGGCTCTATGCTGCAATTTGTGGTTTGTTTGCTTACTCATTTCCTGTTGTCTCTCTTGTATTAATGTGATTACATTATGATGCTTCAGAAAATGGAGAAAGAGAAGCTGGAGAAGCTTGCACGCAAGGTATGGTTGCTTTTCATCCTATTCTGTTAATCCATTGAATGGCATAATGCTATTATAATAGTAAACTTATTTCTCGCGTAGCTCATAATTAGAGTAAAAATATGTATGGTGGCTTCAATATCAATATACTGACCAAAATGCTTGCTTCTCTTGGGACTTGACGAAGTATAAGTCAAGAAAGTACGAGGAGCTGTTATTCCTTATCCGTCTATGTCTAGTGAAGGCTGATACTTTCTGGCAGTCAAGAGTTAGAAATAGTTCATGAGCTACAATATGAATTAGGGGATTATCATCTCGAAACTACAGAGTATAATGAGTAGCCAATGTCTGAGTTATAGGTTTCTATTGCGTCTTGTTGTTGACTGTAAACTAGTTGATGTTTGTTATATGTCAAATGCTGAAAATTTTCTTTATTTGCCTTTCAGGGCCCTGAAAATGCAACCCCATCGGCTCCCGTATCTGAAGCAACTACTACAGCTTCCACACCAAGTGCTGCAGCTTCCTCAACTTCGAAGACATCAACTGACAAGAACCGAAACTATGGAGTTATTGCTGGTGTTGTAGCTGGACTTGGTGGTCTAGGTTGGTATCTCATGGCAAGTTCCAAGAAGCCAGAAGCTCAAGAGCAGGACTAAGGATAGTGTTATACCTAGGAGGAAACAGTTAGAAAGCATGCTTCCCTCATTTTCTGAACTTCTTTTTGTGGATATGGAAAATCTGATGTCACTTTCACCGCACAAATTTTATTTTGATGATGTTTCCCTCATTTTCTGAACTAATTTTGAGGAAAAGGAAATCCTGATTTCAGTCTGGAATTATGTCTGTTTCGCCGCATACATTTTCATCTGATTCTTCTCGTTCCTTTATGTTGTTGGTGCATAATTTTTCAGTCTGGAATCATGTCACTGGCTGAGCATGATAGAGAATCCTCCACTAAACTTTGGATGAAGCCCAATGAATGTTCTCTAATGTAGGTGTGGCTGAACTGTGTCCCGGAACACACTGGAACGGACTCATGTTCATTATTCTTCACCCTACTAGATTTACCTATTCTTATTAATTTTCACTGTGCTTCACCCTTATCTCTATTGTTGATCTAGTGCGCTAGATTTCTCGGTTTTAGTGATTGTCTCAGGCAGAACGAAAATGTTGCAAGTTCCTTGTGTTATTGGAACTTCAAAGAGAAGAATCAAACTGAACTCTCTCTGGCTGCTTATTTAGCAATTTGCCATGGATCTTCGTTTCAAGATGGATAAGAGTATTGACACAGGTTGCGAGTCTAAGCTCCAGAGAAGTAAATTTTGCTGCTGGAGGTTTAAGTATGATTACGGGCAGCTCAATTATGTACAATTCAAGGACTGGTTTTATTCAAAGGGTCGAAGTCCCCTATGATTCTACTGGACTTCTGTTTGAAGATCTACAGGTTCTAAAATGACTCTTTCCACTTAATAGATGGAATTTTTTTTAGCACCATTTACAGAAGTGTATTATTCAGTTCAATAGAAGACGGTACTGAAGCAAATTAGAAGTTTAGGGAAGACAGTCTCTGGGGAGACAAATGATGGAATTTCAAATCCTGGAAGATGCCGTGTTGCAATTATGTTTGGCACATCAATGTTTAACATTTCAGTTCTTTGGTCTCTTTGATAATAATAGTCGTAGCAAAAATAATAGCCGTACCAAAAAAAATAGTCTCAAGGACGAGAGAATTATATTTGTCAGATCTGGGATCTTATATTTGTCAGATCTGGGATCGATCAAGACGTGCGTAAGCTCATGGTTGATCATAGGCCAGCCTTGGCATTCAAGCCCAAGCAAAGTGGGTGACCTCATTATTTTTCTTTTGTCTTTCTTTTTCTTTTGAACCTGTAACCAACTGTGCAACCAAGAAAACACAAATTGAATAAGGGTCTTTTACTTGCAACACACGAACGTGTCAAGAAGTGGTACAACATTCTATACAAACACCATAGTCTGCCAAGAGGTCCATGGAAACAACAAACTTTATTCGACATCATCAAAAGTAGCAAGATAATAACTGGAATAGCTCATCATCAACTTGGAGATGACCCTATAACTGCCAACCTTCTTTACTTGCTGCTTTCAGGCTTCTGCAAAAAGAAAACAACAGTTGATGAGAAGATATAAATGAGGATGGAAAAACAACAACAAGAGCAATAGCAGCAACAACAAGAAGAAAAAGAAGGAACACTGACACACATGCACATAGACATCTATCTCTAACACTTGAATAGAATTCAGATCTGACAAGGGAATCATACTCCAGATAACTGGATATATACATGTAATGGAAACAGACTGTTCAAATGATTTCAACTTCTGCATAAACAAGGCGCGAGTATTCTTCTATCTCAAAATTAACGACTTAATTCTAAACTCAACAACTAATTTATGTCAACCTTAAATCCAACTTTCATAGCATTCGGACCCTCTCATTTCATCCCTTAAGGCAGCTCACCAGGAGTAAGCAAACATGTTAATTTGGAGGCCGATACCACAGTAAAATAGCAATGAATTTATACTCCCTCCTACAAATTTTTGGTGCAAGTCTGTTTCAATGTTGAAATTATGTTGTCTGATGGGTTGTGACTTTCTTAATGGTATCAGATCTCATGTCTCGGACACATACAGCATGAATAGACACCTCAACTGTGAGGTTCATGCAATTTATTTCCATTTCGTACACTGCTACAAACTAACATTCTAGAGAACCAAATCATGACACTTGAAATACGGCTAGAAGCCTACAACAAACAAACCCCTCAGTGTGTTATGTTGAAGAGCTTAGACTCCAAACACTGTAACAGTTCTAATTCGTAGATAACTAGATACTATTAATTGCGCTAGTTGTTAGTTATAGATCATGGAGAGCGCACTTTCAAAACCTCATGAGCAAACAACCACTTCCGAGTTCTCTTCCCCAATCATGCAAACCTAATCTTGCAATGATTCATTAAACAGCCATTATATCATGCAATGATTCATTAAACAGCCATTATATCACTTCTATTGTACTTAATTTAAGAGGAAAAGATACATGAACCATAAAAGACGACTTCGATCCTCCACTCTCCCAGAACGTATCTTAGTATTTGTTATTGTTATTATTATTATTTACCAAGCAAGGCATTCATCACACAAGATTTTCAGCTTAATCGAATCACCCGCGACCACTGAAGCACTAAGTCTCACGTTCCTTAGTATTGTATCCAAGTTAAAAATAAATGAGTATATTAGCTATACAAGACATGTTTTTAATTTCATTTACTGCGCTACACTTGAGCTCTGCCGTATTTAAGAACACCAATAGATCTTATGTTCCACAAATTCCTAAAATTTATCAGACTCTCCTCATTTATCACTAACATACTCCTAAGCAGCAGATGATCATATTCAAGCAAATTGCACATGTTGAACTATCCATATCAGTATGAAGATCAAGAACATGAAATCAATTAGTGTAGAGCATAAAAAAAAGAATAAGGAATGCCGACACATATATCTCTAACACTTGAACATAATTCAATCATAGTCCAGATTACTGGATGTACATGTATTGGAAACAGAGCGTGTTCAAATGATTTCAACTTCTGCTTAACAAGTGCACGAGTTTTCTGTTATCTCAACACTAACTACTTAATTCAAACTCTTTCATTTCATCCTTTAAGGCAGCTCACCAGGAGTATGCAAACATTTTAATCTGGAGGCCCATTCCACTGTATAGTGAAAATGAATAGTGTGTAGCCCCTCCCAGGAATTTTCAGTCTAAGTGGTTTTCAATGTTGCAGGTTATGTTGTCTGATGGGTGGTGACTAATGGTTCCAGATCTCATGTCTCAGACACATAAAGCATTAATAGACACCTCAACTGTGAGGCTCATGCAAAAAAAATCCATTTCTTACACTGCCGTACAAACTAACACTCTAGAGGACCAAATCATAATACTTGAAATAAGGCTACAAGCCTACAACAAACAAGCTACCAATATCTTCAAGTTCCGTTGAAGAGCTTAAAACTGTGACAGTTCTAATTCGTAGATAGCTAGATACTCTTAATTGTGCTAGTTGTTAGTTATAGATCACAGACAGCAACTTTCAAAACCTCATGAGCAAACAACCACTTCCAGGTTCTCTTCCCCAAACATGCAAAACCCAATCCTTTAAGATCAGTTACCATTGTTATCATGCAATGCTTCATTAAAACAGCCATTATATTGTTTTCCATAGTACTTGATTTAAAAGAGGAACCATTAAAAGACAAGAGTTAGACTATTTACTCTCACAGATCCTATCTTAGTATTTGTCATTAATTAACAAGGAAGGCATTCATCATACAAGGTTTAAGCTTCGTTGAATAAGCCGTTGAAGCACTACGTCTCATGATCCTAGGTATCGTATCCAAGTAAATAAACAAAACTGAGCATATTGCTATCCAAAACATGTTTAATTACAATTATTGCTCAAAAAGCTTGACCTCCGTGGAGTTTAAGAACACCAATAACTGAAAGAACAAGTTATCATAAGTTTTGCACAAATTCCTAGAATTTATCAGAAAGTTATCATAAGTTTTACGTTCCACAAATTCCTAGATTTATCAGACTCTCCTCATTAATCACTAACATACTCCTAAACAGATGGTGCTCATTCTCAAGCAAATTGCACATGTTAGACTATCCAAATCAGTATGAAAATCAAGAACACGAATTCAATTCATAGTGTAGAGCACAGAGAACCTCATGCAAATTCAATTAGGTAAAAAACATCTCTGTTTTCAGCAACAATTTCCCTAATTAATCAAGATCACTTGCTAATAACCTTAACAAAAAAAATCATTACCAAGTCAACCATTTCCCTTTTCTAATCTCTCACATTTTCACAGATATTAACAGAATTAAAACACAAACAATACCTTGTCAGCTGCAGCTTTCTTTTCTGCTTCAGCAATTTCCTTGTCCAACTTCTGCTTCATTTTCTCCAACTTTTCCCTCTCCATTTTCTTCAGATCCAACAAAACAAAATCAGTCAATCAATCACATAAATAAAAAAATTAGAATCAATAGATAGAGAAACAGAAACAGACCTTAATCCATATATTTTCAGCAGCTAATTCCTCGTCACCAAAAACTCTACCCGATTTATCACTGAAGTACCGAGGAGCAAACATTCGTGTTCCTTCCATTAAACGACTGGGAGAAATCTTATTCACTGATGCTCTCATCGCCATTGCTAAGTACTGTTTGTTTTTCTTTCTTTTCAAGACACGTAATGAAGAAGACTGAAAACCCTAAATGTCGTTTTATGAGATGCTTGAATCGGAAATGGAATGACCAGTCAAAAGCGGTTTTATGAAACCGGATCAAGTTTTGAGATGTTTCAGGGGGTGAGATGTCACGTTAGATGATGACACGTAACATACCGTGGGCTAGGCTTATTTCAGCTGGGCTCACATATACTCCATTTAGATTACAAGAGTCCAAACTCCAAGTACACCACATTTGCCCAATAGCTAAGTATCCTATTTTGAGGCATACCTAAATAAGGGTGCGGATACATATACTATCGAGGATGGGTTGATAAGAGGTATTTAATGGATAGATGAAAAGATTGTGGTATACCTGGTACCCTCGTCATTTCAAAGGTGCTTAATATTGCAAAAATCATAGGGTCTCCTGATAAAATTGATTATGTTTTGGCTTCTAAGTGTGGAAATTCGTAAAAGTTAGAGCTGGATATTATAAGGCCAATTCCTAAACGTATGGTAATCATTCTGAAATCAAAGAGGCAATTTTTTTTTTTTTTTTTTAGATATGAAAAACTTTATAGGTTGTGCTTTTATTGTGGCTATTTTGTTTACTTAATGAAACAACGCCCTCAACTGTCAAGTAAGCTGGAAGAGGATAAGTATAAGTATAGAGGAAATAACGTTGAAAATGAATGATAAATCGTTGGAGAAATATACAAAAAAGATACGTGCTTATCACAGAGATTTTGCTCCTGGTTCCACAAGTCCTCGTCAAGGAAGTGCAATGAAGAAGATGATGTTGAATACAAGTTTTCAAGGGACGTCGATCTCACGGGTGAGAACTCCATAGGAGATTGATAACACACGTCACTTGTAGATGGATTTGGCAGCATTGAGAATGAAAAGCAATCGAAGAAGGGATGAGAATATCGCTTCTGACAAACTACGTGTTGACAGACTGACTTTTGAGGTGAAAGGTAATGAGGGCATGGTGAGAGAAAAGTTCACAAAACAGGTGGTCTTTGTGTTAAAGGGGATGCAAGACAGGTTTCAACGGAAGATGAATCTTAACGGTGTTACGGTTGGAGGGGATAAAGAGACATCTATTAAAGTAATAATTGCCGAAACAAATAAATCTGGCATTGACTAGTTATGAAGACATGGGTGAATACCAAGATGGAAGCAGATTCAAGAAAACAACCTGGTGATAAATTTAAGATGTTGTCATCTGAGCAGCAAGTGGTGCAGAACCTGATGCGATAGTCTGATAAAATTCTCGTGTCCTACAATTAGAAAAAATGACTCAACAATATCATCACCCATAACTATAATGGACATTTGTATGGGAAAACAAGCCTTGGCTTTTGGTAAAGGAACAATACAAGTTGATGACAAGATCACCACAATGGAACAAATTATTTCAAGTCCAAAAAAGTCCATTAATGAGCAAGTACACCCTAATCTCCAAATGGGTGCATGAAAGAGATCAACTAGAAATATTACTCATAATCAAAATGTTTGCATTATTAAAGAAGTTATTAGTGGATCGAAAAGAGAGGATTGTCCTATGGACATTGATATCCCTATTAAAAAGACTAATCAATTACAAACTACTCAAATGGGTGTGGTGGCTTTCCAAAATCAGCCACAAGATCAATATTCCTGCTCTCCTGGAACTGCCGAGGATTGAGAACCATCTCGACAGTCCTTATGAAGGCGAATCTCAGGGCCTATAATCCCCAACTGCCCTTTGTTTCAGAGACTCTTATTGGTGAGTCAAATTCTAATACGGTTTATGATATTCTCTGGGTTATGATAATCTTAAGTGTATTCCTACAATTGTTAGAAGCGGTAGCTTTACTATTTTGTGGAGGAGTGAAATTGATCTGAAGTGATAATTGCTTATAAAAATGATATTAGTTGTTGAATTAATCAATTGGTGAATAGAGATGGGATCTCTTATATTTTTATGGGCCACCGGAGCATAATCTAAGGAATCATTTATGGGCTAGTTTCTCTCAATTCATTGCTCATCTGACCAATCATTGGCGTGTAATGAGTGATTTGAATGCAATCAAGTCTATAAGTGGGAAGAAAGGCGAAATTAAGACTCTGAATCCTTCCAGTTCAGAGTTCAAGAAATTCATTTATGATATAGGATTAATTGATATGGGGTTTGTTGGACCCGACCTTTATTTGCATAAATGGTGTTGTGGTTGAAAAGCCAATTTTTGAAAGGTTAATAATGCTTTATGTACTCCTAAGAGGTATTTCATGTTCCAAAATAATGGGGTGCCGCACTTGCCAAAAGTGAGTAGTGACCATGCACATATTCTAATATATACTTGCATAACTAATAAAAGAAGAAGGAAACGCTCAAACAAGTTTGAGTACTTTTGGGTTGAGCACCTTGCTTTTAATGATGTGGCGCATCATTCTTTGACTACCAATCAAGATAATACTATAAATAAGATAAGCACTTTGGTTAAGGATCTCAATAAGTGGATTAAAAAGGCTTTGGCAACATTTTCAGAGTTGTGGAGGATACTAATAAGGAGTTGTTACAAATTCATACGGAAGCTCACTGCAGGGATACTCGAATTAAAGAAGCTGGGTTATATAAGAAAATTGATAATTTGAATCTAATGCAGCAGAGGTATTATGAACAAAGAAGTAATCTCTTAATGCTCTAGAAAAAGAAGAAAAATCAACTGCTCTCAAGATGCCTGGTGGTAAATGGGTAACTGATTCCAATGAAGTTATAAACAATCTGGTAAATCACTTCTCCAGCTTATTCAAAAGAGATCATGATGAGGATAAATACCCAAATTTTTTTCGAACCTTCTATCAAAATTGAGATGAAAGTAACTCCAATATCTCAATGGTTTCTACTTTAGAGGAAATATGGTTCACCATCAAGGGAATGTCTATTTTAATTTCCAAGAGATGTTGGGATATAATTGGACAGGATGTCACAAAAACCATCAAAGACTCTTTCACTACTACTTCTCTACCTTCAGGTTTGAATCGGACAAATCTTGTGTTGATTCCTAAGGTAAAAAATCTCACTCTTCCTTCGAAGTATAGACTTTCATCTCTAACAAGCATAATGGATAAGGTGGTAAGATTTTTTTTTGCTCAAAGACTAAAAAATCATCCAAATGAGACTGTTGATAGAGCGCAGCCTGCTTTTTTTGTTGACAAATTAATAATGAATAACATTATAATAGTTAAAGAAATTTTACATTCGATGGCTAAATCTAACTCCATAATAGGTGTTTTTGCTTTGAAAATAGATATTAATAAATCTTATGATAAACTTAGTTGGAGATTTTTAAGTCACTATCGTAGGGCTTTTGGATTTCTTGGTACTACCCTTGAATTTAATGGACAAGTTGAAGGTTTCTTTGTTGTTGAAAGGAGGTCCAGACAAGGGTGTAATTTATTTCCCCCCATACTTGTTTATTTTATGTTCTCAAGGATTATCTTGGCTTACGAGGACTATGGAAAGAAATGATCTTTATAATGGGTACAAAATTTATGACTATGCCCTATTTTATCTCCCACCTCATGTTTTTAGATGACCTTCTTCTATTTGGAACTCACGGATAATAAAGATGTGAATAACCTCATGGATATTCTTAATATTTGTTCTTTGGTATGGTAAAAGTGCTAACATGAAGAAGTCAGTTGACTTATTCAGTAAAGGGGTTAGTAACAACCAGAAGATTGAAGTAGCCAGAAGGTTGGGTGTTCAAAAATTAGAGATTACTAATAAGTATTTGGTCATCACTTCTTTAAACCTACGCACAAAAACTATTCAGATAATTTCTTGTTTGACAAGTTCGAGGCTAAGATGACAGGATGGAAGAGAAGCTTTCTAACTCATGCTGATCAAAACTGAACTTGGTCTTATACCTCCTCACAATATAACAACCTCTTTAATCCCTAAGAAGACACTGCAGACTCTTACTATGAATACAAGGAATTTTGTGTGGGGGTCATAACAGAGATGACAAAAAGATACATTTCAGAAAGTGGGAGCAGTTGGAACTAACAAAAGACAAAGGTGGATTGGGGATTAGATCTCTTTAGAATACCAATAAAGCCATGATAGTTAAATTGATTTGGAAGTTTTTTGATGACCCCGACCGTCTATGGTCTTAACTGATAAAGGCCAAGTATATAAAAGATGGTAGTTTTTGGGAAGCAAAAAAGCCTGCAAAATATTCATCTATTTTGAATGTCATGCTCAAATGCATAGAGGATATGAAGGATGGGTGTTGTTGTTCAGTGGTAAATGGAGAAAGCAGAAACATAAGGAATGATCTTTGAATTCCAAATTTAATGAAAAATACCCTTGAAGTCAACCCCAACAGTTATCCAAACATAAAAAGGTCAAAGACCAGATAATCCATAATGAAAACAGATGGGATGAATCCAAGTTACAACAGTTGTTCAACCACTATGTTGTTATGAAGATATTATAACAACATAGTTGATACGGAAAACTTCTAATGCAGTCACCAACTCAAGAGATAAGTTGATATGGGATCATCATCCATCAGGCGCCTGTAAAGGTAAGTCTTTTCTGAAAACTTTAGAGGATAGACAACCATCTACTCCTCATAGCTCTAATTCTCCTTGGAAGAAGTTCTAGCATGTAAAATATCTTCCTCGCAAGATACTTCTGTTTTTATGGAGACTTCTTAAGAATAGGTTTGATGTAGCAGGAAACATTAGTAGACACATAAATAATGTCAATGCTGACTGTAGGTTGTGCAATGGATTTGTAGAAATTGTTGATCATTTATTTCTCTATTGTCAAGCTTCTCGAGATGCCATTTTTGCTCCTCTTTGGATCCTAAAACCAAGTACTTCTTCTAACGATATTATTCAAGACTATATTTCTAGATGACTTTTGAAAGTGGAGACTATTCCAAACTGAGGATGAGGCTTGTATGTTTTAGGCTATTTTAAAGTCTAGAAATAACATCATTTTCAACGAAGGCAAGTTCAACATTCCTACTATTATAATAGAAGACCAATAGTGTTATAACTTAGAGATTATCACTACTGAGAATGGGGTTATCCCCACTGAGATGGATATTTTAGGGTCTCAAAAGGACCAATAAGAACCTCCTCCAAGTAACAATATATCAAGGTGAATTTTGAAGGTGCAACTGGTGTAAGAGGATAGTAAAGCTGGTATTTCAAGGTTGTCAGAACAAGGTTCTCAACTATACTACTGTTGTGGAGGCTAAGTCCCATGGAGCTTTGTTTACGGTGGAGTTAGCTGATAGCAGAGGGTTTAGGGATATTATTCTTAAGGGGAACTCTATAATCCTCATTAACACTCCTAAGTATACATATTACCAGCACCCTTGGCGAATACAGATTACAACGTAATAAGAGACATCCTCCTCAAATTCAATTTATGTCACTTTCCAATTTGTCAAAAATAATGCCAACTTTGTAGAGTCGGATTTTGTGCGTACTCCTTAACGAGTGTGTACGTAACATTCGATCTCCACAATTGATTTAATTTAGGGAGTTATGTAATGAGGGTCGAGATTCTAAACACGGAGGGTTATAAGATCATCGGAACATGTCAAACATACACTCTTTAGGCATATTCCTAGGTACATGTCAAACAACATAGGTTTGCCACTTTTGCACCCACTATGGGTATGAAAAAAGGGGAAAACTAAGTGTCTAAGTGTAAAGTATACCACTTAGGCATACGCGACAGAATCTCTAGCGAGCGATAGGGATTCCATCGCTCGATGGTCAAAACAACGCTTGAGGGTCTAGACAGCTCCAATGCTAGCCTTTCTATAGCTCGTTGGTTTAATCATCGCCCAGTAAATCCTCATCCAACGGATGGAAAATCCCCCTATATATACTCAACTTCAAAATCATTTCAAGTCACACCAAAATTTCTAAATCTCTCTAGAATTTCTCAATCTCTCACTATTCTTCTAATCTAAAACAAGATAAAATAATCATACCTTCTCTACACTTCTTAATTTCTTGTAATATGGATTCTCAATCTCAATCTCAAACTCAAGACAAAGGTAAAGGTAAAAAAAAAGTAACAAAGTTCGGAGTCCAAAATTCACTATATCTGAAGATGAATATTTTTGTCGTAATTATATTTTTCTTACCCAAGATTATATCACTGGTGCACACCAACATGGTAACACCATGTGGGATAACATATTTATGAAATATCAAGAACAAAACATGAACATCAATTATCTTGATGCGACTGGGTTGTCACAATGTTTAATTACGATCAATAAGGAAGTCGCCTCTTATGTTGTTGCGACAATACAAGCGAAGAGATGCCAAGAGAGTGGTGTTGTGGATGGTGTTGTGGATGTTGATGTGGAAACACAATGTCATACATATTGGCAACGCAAGTATAGAAAAAATTTCCAATTCGAAAGTTGTTATTATATTTTAAAGGTGTTGAACAAATATAATCCGGGCGTCTTAACAGCTAATCAACAAGTACATGAAAGATCACCATACAATTCTTCTCCTTAGACACCAAATTCTTCATCTTTTTCACTAGGTACATCAAATCCAACTTTTTCACCAGATACCACAAGAAACCCAAATGCCAACTTAGTTCTCAACGATGATGATGCTAATAAAAAACTTTAGGAAAAAACATAGTAAGACTGGCTAGAAAAGTAGCTCAAGAAGGGGGGATATATACGATGGTTTTAACATGATGGAGTTTATGGAACATCAGGAGACCATTGGGAAGCAAATAGCGGTTGACCGAAAATTTCAAAACATAGAGACGAAAAAAAGTTGGCTTTCTCAAGAAAAATTTGTCAATGACTATGACAAGCATAAGATTCTTGGTGCGGACACTTCAATTATGAACGCGCAACAAAAACATGTGTGGTAACTCGAATTTGACAAGCTACAAGCACAAATTGAACAACAAGCTGGATTTTATCACAACCCAGCTGGTGATGATGATGCAGATGATGAGTTCGATGTAGTAGTACCTCTAAATAATCGATGTATTGTTGTAGGGCTTGTAGCCCATGGATGTGCGACCCAATATAGTATCTTGGGTTTACTTCCTACATGTATATATAGGATATTGTTCCATGTAACCTGATGATGCTGATCAATGGAAACATATCTTTGCCTCTTTACTTCCTCTATGTTTTCCACTACAAAACGTTATCAAGCACGAGTTCTTCCTTGCGCTAAAGTTTTTTTTTCTTCGGGTTCTTATGAATCGGTATGTCTAAAGCCCTATCATAGACTGATTCTGGTCATATGTAATTAGGGATTTATGGATCTAGATTTTGGTCCTAGTAAATCTTATGGAGAAATTTTGATCCCGTCTGCCTGTCTCGTGTTCTCCCAATTCGTGGTGAGACTGACTTCGTGATGAAAATCCAGTCGGTCTCCTGTTCGTGATGAAACTGAATCTGAATTCCAGTGGTTCTCCTGTTTGGTATGATCTCGTGAATATGCTTTATGGATCTGTGATGCGATTTTGTTTTTACTATTTCAATCAGAAAGGTTGTAGGTATACTACTCAAACAAAGCTTTATACTTTTTTCAGTTTTGTTGTCTGTTATCTTTATTATCTGCATCTAATTAAAATCAGAAACAGAATGTGATGTGTTTTTGTCATGTTGTGTTTATTGTTTAACCTATTTTGAAAGAAAAAAAAAAGGTGGATTGGTTAATTCGATGTTCTATGATTATATGGTCTGTTTGTGTCTGATCTGATTTTTTTTCTGCCATACGTTACTTAATAAAATCTACAATGCATAATTTGTTCTGTTCGTTTTCGTGTGATCATCCATTATTGATTGATTATGAATTGTATCCGTTTTGTTTTGTTTGGTCTTAACCACTAGAATGACGTGATATGTTGTACTTTTTTATTATTCTTTATATCTGCCATCAGTTGTATACAACCATGTACCTGTTTTGTTTATTGTAATCATGATATTGTTATAGGCATGTAGCACTTCCGATTATAATATTAGGCTGTTTTGAAAGTAAATTTTTTTTTATAATTATTTTATTAAATCATGAACCTGTATACTGTTTGAACTTGCTTGAAGACTGATTCACCCCTTCATTTTATCATTGTTTTGTTAATTGATACGTGCTCCCATATTCGGCAAATATTATTTTATTTCACATCACACTTTTGGATGATGTAATTTCATGGTAAAGATGTAATTTTGGGTGATATGTAGTGTAATCAGTAGGGCTTACACGTACATACATGCTAGAGTAGTGTTCTATACGCGGTTTTTACTTTGTCATCCCATGTTTGCTGTTAAAAAATTTCTGTATTATGTGATGTTTTCTCCCATATTTTTTTTTATTTTTTTTTACAAAGAATAAAAAAAAAAAAACAATATATGAGTCGGATTTTTTTTCTTTCTCTCCATTATTCTGCTTCATCCATAATACTAATGAACCATTATATGTTGAAGTATGCCAACAAGAAATTGATTATTTTTTAGTAATATATTCGACCTAAAGTAAGTGGTTGACATGTGTAGTGAGATTCTCTTGGCATGTTGAGATAAAGAAATTTCTCAAATTAAGCTAAATGTAGCAAAATTGAAAATGGAAAGAACTCCGAAGTAATGAGGGTTCAACATACCAACTCATATAAAGCATGTGAAAAGAGACATAAATATCATGTGACAAAGATGTATTTTTTTTTCTTCTCCCAGCAGTAATGACACCAAAGTACAAGTATCAATTGAACATGGGATAAATCTAAGATGTAATTCTAGCTCTCACCAAAGAGTTCAGAATGAACCTTCTTACCGGTATTGGTACATGCAATGTAATGCGAGTACCATAGTAGCAACCAATTTCCATAAGAATTTCATACTTTAGACATCAACTTTAATGACAAGAAGAACTTTGCCTAGCCAATTGACTATTTAATTGAACTACATCCAATGTCTATGCTTATGGAATGAAAAGTACATCATTCCTACGAGGCATAAATTCTCTAAAGCACTTGAGATATATTTGGATGAAAAATATATCATCCCCCCTGAAAAGTAACATATATTCACTCTAAAGTACTTGAGTTGAATCTCACTTTTGTTACGAATAAGGCCACACCACTTATTAAATCTCTCAATATTCAATGTCTAACTGATAGTGGTTTTTCTCCCACTAATTTAAGGAATATACACTAGTTTTCGAACTATTTTTTTATAATGTGACTACGACATTGGATCATCGAGCGAAGCAATGCTCAAATTTTGTTTCCAAGATGGAACAAAGTTTAAAAGTCACAAAAGCTCTATATGTACCGAGAGCTAATCACCTTGTTAAATTCCAAAAAGACCCATGCAAGTGGATATCATATGGAAACTCACAATGATTAGAATATAATTGATTGCATCTTTTATAATCTCTAATATATTTGGAAGGAAATATATCTTAGAGAAACTAATGAGTCAATCTAGTGAAATGTAAATCACTATAGTATTTGGATTATTGAATCCATATTGACTCAGACGACGAAATGTTGGGAATTGACTCATACAAGCTTTGACACAACCATAAAGAAACTTTGGTTGTGACATGATGTTTCATTTTGAAAGGAATCATACGTACATTACTGTGTTTGAGTGGACGAGACAATGGGAAAAATATTGACAGAATGCGAAGTAATGGCATATCTCTCAATAAGTGTGTTCTAAAGATGCACAACCCCCCTTCCCATTATGCTTTTAGGAAAGAAAGCATATCACTCATTTTTTACAAAGTCTACAGTAAAACAGGATCGAGACCATCCTAAGATGCAAATGGTAAAATTTACATATTACAAAGAAAACAAGGTGAAATTTAGGAAAAATATTCATGCGAGAATGCGGACCATTAAAGTGACTTATGGCTCTGTGAATGTTTTGACATTTTGGACTAATTATAGTTCCCAAGAAATTTGTGTTTGGAAAACTACTAGTACATATTTTACATGTAAGGGCTCACCACCCCTTGTAAATGCTAGCGAAAGTGTACATCAAAAGGACTTGATGGTTATTGCATGTTTAATAAGATCAATGCGAGTATCCTATACCCCAAGGTCTCGCAAAGGCTATCTTAAAAAGTTACTGAGATGGTACCTAAGGCATGGTTATGCGTACAAACGTACCTTTATACGCTTTGGGGAATATGCAATATTGACGCATCTTTACTTAATTCGTTTTAGAACCCAATATTAGTCAACCTTTATGTGTACCAGTTGGTAACGGATTTAAGTCGACATTCGTGTTCTTACGCATTTTTGGTTGCACTATATATGTGCCATTACGACTCCACATCGTACTATGATGGGTCTTCAAAATTTGTTAGTAGTTATGTTGGAAATGAGTTCCCAACAATTATCCGTATTTTAAAACCTTTGGCGGGAGATCTCTACCGCTAGATTTGCGGGTTGTCATTTTAATGAGACAGTCTTCCGTCGTTAGGGGGAGATAAGAAAAAGTATTTTCTAAGGGAACGAAAGGAATTGTCGTGGTGTGTTCCCACCGTGTCTCATATTGATTCTTGTACTCCACAAATGTAAAAGTGAAGTGACAAAGAATAATCGATTTTCAGAATGTACACTGATGTCGCTAAAGTGATGAGATCACACATAACAGCTGTAAACCTACTGTTTATGGGTAAAAATCGTTTCCGCCGATTTTGGTAAATTCGGTAGGTGAGTGAGAAACTAGTTTAAACCCTAAACAAATGTGCTGCACGTGAACACTTTCTAGATACGAGAGATCAGTACTGTACAAGTCCGGCCTAAACCAAGAAATGGCCGTTCCGGACTTGCTTTCGGTCACAAAGTGGAGGAGAAGGGTTGATTTGGGAGGGAAGCAAAGAAAGGTGTTGAGACCCGAAAATAATTCGGGAGAGTAGTGTCTCGACTTGTATCGAAAAGTGAAAGCTTCTAAGATTGCAAGAGATGAAGGCTTTTTGGAGAGCTTGCAAAGTTGCCTTTTCTCGAGAGTGTTGTGTTTTTCTCCCGACCGAGACTTGTTGTCTCGGTGGAAATAGGTAAGACCTATTTATACAAGTCGAGATTGAAACGTACCGGCCTCATGAAGGAAGAGAGTAAAGGGTGAAATAATGGGAGGAGGTGGTAACCGCATGGTGTTTATGGGTGAAAACGTTTTCACCATTATTTCCTCATTTATTTGACCGCTTTATTCCTATTCACGCTTTCTTAATGTGAGCGTAGTGTATGCCGCATGTTGTGACCGCCAAACCAAGACCCGGAAAGCATCCCCGATTTTGTGTTGATGTCTCGAGTGTTGGTTGCACCTTGAGTGCAAGTGGCGCCCGCTAGTGGCGCGTGTGGCATGTGCGGAATGCCTTTGTTGCGGGTTGCACTTTGAGTGCAAGTGGAAATGCCGAGCTTCTAGTGGCTAGTGGCGTGTGTGGCATGTGCGAATGCCTTGGTGGTAGGTTGCACGTTGAGTGTAAGTGGCAATGCCAGAGCTGCTAGTGGCGTGTGTGGCATGTGCCAATGGCATGCGGTAGGTTGCACGGTTTGCAAGTTAGGCTACCAGCGTGGGTTTTGGCATGTGCCAATGGCACGTACGGCCAAGTTGACCTAGGTTGCACGGCTTGCAAGTTAGGCTACCAGCGTGCGTGTTTGGCATGTGTCAATGGCACGCACGGTCATTAGGGCCACGGCTAGGTAATGAAAGCTACCCAGCGGCGTGTTGGCATGTGCCAATGGCATGCTCGGCCATTAGGGCCACGGCCTAGTAAGAAAAGCTACCAGCGATGCGTGTTGGCATGTGCCAATGGCATGCGTGGCCATTAGGGTCACGGCTTGGTAAGAAAAGCTACCAGCGATGCGTGTTGGCATGTGTCAATGGCACGCACGGCCATTAAGGCCACAAATTCGTAAGAAAAGATACCAGCGATGCGTGTTGGCATGTGCCAATGGCATGCGTGGCCAATTTGGGTCACGACCTTGAAGGAAAGCTACCAGCGATGCGTGTTGGCATGTGCCAATGGCATGAGTGGCCAATTTGGCCTAGGTTGCACAGTTGCAAGCCTAAGCGCGGGCGCCATTTTGGCATGGCGTGGCTAGGGCCAAGGTAAGGGTGCTTGGCTTGGCGTGGTGTGACTGGCGTAGATAAGGCCAAGGCGAGTGCGTTTGGCATGGCGCGGCTAGCTTGGGCTAGGTGTGGATGGCGTGATTTGCCATTGACACGGAGGAGGTGCGGCTAGCATGGTTGGCATGCTTTGGCGCGTTTGGTGTGACTAGCACAAGCTAGGGCCAAGGCCGAGTGCGTTTGGCATGGCGCGGCGAGCTTGGGCTAGGTGTGGGCTGGTATGATTTGCCATTGGCACGGAGGTGCGGCTAGCATGGTTGGCATGCTTTGGCGCGTTTGGTGTGACTAGCATAGCTAGGGCCAAGGCAGGTGCGGAGTGTGTTTTGGCATGGCGCGGGTAGCTTGGGCTAGGGGTGGATGGCATGATTTTCCATTGGCACGGAGGTGCGGCTAGCATGGTTGGCATGCTTTGGCGCGTTTGGTGTGACTCGCATAGCTAGGGCCAGAGGTGCGGCTAGCAGTGCATTTGGCATAGCTAGGGCGCGGCGTTTGGCTTGGGCTAGGTGTAGGGTGGCTGGCATGATTTTCCATTGGCACGGAGGTGCGGCTAGCATGGTTGGCATGCTTTGGCGCGTTTGGTGTGACTAGCATAGTTAGGGCCAAGGTAGAGTGCGTTTGGCATGGCGCGGCTAGCTTGGGCTAGGTGTGGCTGGCATGATTTGCCATTGGCACGGAGGTGCGGCTAGCATGGTTGGCATGCTTTGGCGCGTTTGGTGTGACTAGCATAGCTAGGGCCAAGGCGAGTGCGTTGGCATGGCGCGTCTAGCTTGGGCTAGGTGTGGTCGGGGCATGATTTGCCATTGGCATGGAGGGTGCGGCTAGCATGGTTGGCATGCTTTGGCACGTTTGGTGTGACTAGCATAGCTAGGGCCAAGGCAGAGTGTGTTTGGCATGGCGCGGCTAGCTTGGGATAGGTATGGCTGGCATGTTTTGCCATTGGCACGGAGGTGCGGCTAGCATGGTTGGCATGCTTTGGCGCGTTTGGTGTGACTAGCATAGCTAGGGCCAAGGCAGAGTGCATTTGTCATGGCGCGGCTAGCTTGGGCTAGGTGTGGCTGGCATGATTTGCCATTGGCACGGAGGTGCGGCTAGCATAGTTGGCATGCTTTGGCGTGTTTGGTGTGACTAGCATAGCTAGGGCCAAGGCAGAGTGCATTTAGCATGGCGCGGCTAGCTTGGGCTAGGTGTGGCTGGCATGATTTGCCATTGGCAAGGAGGTGCGGCTAGCATGGTTGGCATGCTTTGGCGCGTTTGGTGTGACTAGCACAGCTAGGCCAAGGCAGAGTGCGTTTGGCATGGCGCTGCTAGCTTGGGCTAGGTGTGGTTGGCATGATTTGCCATTGGCACGGAGGTGCGGCTAGCATGGTTGGCATGCTTTGGCGCGTTTGGTGTGACTAGCATAGCTAGGGCCAAGGCAGAGTGCGTTTGGCATGGCGCGGCTAGCTTGGGCTAGGTGTGGTTGGCATGATTTGCCATTGGCACGGAGGTGAATTAGGGTTTTGCTCGTTGTAACCCTAATTTGAAAAAATACCCCCTATTAATTACTGACTACATGTATTAAATGTTCTAATAAATGTGTCAGGTGACATTAGGTTATTTGGGGTTTTACGATTTTACCCTTTGTTTAAAAACCACCATCAACATTAAGTCCCCGCTTAGCTCGGAGCAGGAGCTTTGTTGCGAGGTAAGCATAAGATGGTGACAAACTATCGACGATAAATCGTAAAAGAGAATTGAGGAGGCTTGTCGACCTTTTTATAAATAGGATTTGGAATCCTTGCCTCGGCGATTTTTGCACAAATCGGGAGGTGGCTCAATTGGGAAGTCGGCATCATCGAGACAGGAAGTTGGGCGGCATCGAAGTTGGCGCGAGTTGGGAAACGCGGCGTGCTAGGTTGGTGGGACCGGCGCAAGGTGGGGAAGGCGATCGTGCTAGCCGGCGCGACTTAGGCGGTCATTGGGAAGTTGGCGCAATTGGTGGGACCGGTGTGGCTTGGGAGATTGGGAAACTGGCGCGAGCTTGATGGGACCGGTGTAAACAAGGAGGGAGTAGGTGTTTCTACAGATAGCAAAGTTTCCTTATTTTTTCTTCCTTCACGCGCGGCTTCAATCAGGGCATTATCCATGCTAAAATCTAGAAGCGTTATGTCCCTCATTGCTTCCTTTCCTTTTTTAAGGTTCCGTATTCATACCCAACGCAATTGTACCGTCTCCCTTGTTTGAGAAAAGGTTCTCCTTGTTGAGTTTCTTTCTTTACCTAGAGACGAATCATCCTCTAAACATCCAGATTCTCCAAGTGAAGGCGCGAGGTCTGACTCTTGCAAAAGCACCAGACTAGGGTTATTCGGGCTAAAAAGATCATACTTAGGTATGTTTTCTTCTTCTTCTCTATTCATGTTATCCTCTTTTTATATGTGTATAGATAGGATGGAACTTGATCATTTTCCCCATTTTTTGCAGTGTATGATGGGACCCTCCAGGGATGGCCGCGCCTTTAACTCTTCGGAGAAGGACTTCAGAATTGGCGGAGAGCGATCTTCTTCTCTTGAAGAGGCATTGGTTGGGATTGAATCTCTGTTCCATGAAGCTAGTGAAATCATTAAGGACCTCCCTTCCATCTATCCCCATGAAGAACAGTGCATGTTCGGACTTTCTTGGGTTAGTGAGCATGGAGGAGGGGCGAGAGAACGAGGAAGAGTCTTGGCATATTGAGAAGTTTCGGTGCGGCAAAGCCTTTCCTCGGTCGGGTATGGGGCGGATCGGGCGTTTCTCGGTCGAAGCGACGGAAGCGAACGTGTGAGGCTCTTGGAGGAGAGCGCCACGATTCTTGATTTTGATGCGGATGAATCAAAAAACTTTCTTGAAGTGTCAATGAGAAAACCTTCGAAGGAGCATATGACGGAAACGAAATAGCCTTTGAAGTTGATGCCAAAGGTGTCGTTGGTGATACCGGAGGGGTCATGGTGGCGTATCTTTGGACCCGGTCGTCGGGGAGGACACTGCTGCTGCTTTGTGGTTGCTTCGGGATGGGATGTTGAGGTTCTTTAGCTGCTAACACCGTTGAATGGAACCTTTGTTGCCCGAGGGATTCTTTGGGGGAAGTGCTTGAAGATAGCCTTGCCCGAGGGGACTTGTGCTCCATCCTTCGAGGGCTAGTTCCTCCCTTTTGTTATTTCTGTTAGCTGCTTAGTTCCCCTGATGTTTTTTTTTTCTTTGTAAACTCATCTTTACCTTCTTCTTCATCAGTCAACATTTTGCTTTATATATATTTTTTGAAAGAGGTTGTGGTATGATGGCTCTGCAATGGTTTTCTGGGTTTATCTGATGTATTTCTCTGATATTTGGAGAATTTGCTTGGAAAGAGATGTATTTATGCCTTTTTTTTTGACGGAAAAGGGAATCCCCAGGGAAAAAATACAAACGGTGTATTCATCTTGGGGGAGTAAAACTACTAAGAGGAATTGTTAAAGGAAATACTAAAAGGGGGAGTATTTGGGAAGTACGATCATTTTAGGGATTGGAGGCCTTGAGCCATCGCGAGTGAATTATCATGCCTTGGTGTGTACGCATTGATGAGCTTGCAATATCCTCCCAAAGGGTATCGCAACCGGAATCAGCTCGTCTTCTCTTTCATTGGGCGAATCGGTTTGAATAGCCATTTCTTGTCATCCTCCCAACTTGAAACGAGCTTTCCTTAACCACTACATCTCCGATTGAAAACGGGTTCGAGACGTCATGCAACCGTTTGAGTCTTGGATTCGTTGGTTTCAATAGGAGTTTCCAAGCTTCTTGCAAAGTGTTCAAATGGTCCGACTTCCCATTCACATTTCTTGACGGCGTTCGTCTGGTAATCGCGTAGAGTCCCCATGACGGAATGGGGAAGGATTTGGTTGAAGAAAAGGTTGCTCGGTCGGACTTACTTGCATTTGAAAACCATGAGCTAGCGCCAGCCTTGGTCCTCTCCGGATGTGCGGGTTCCTTCAATAGTTCGTTGATGCGATAACGGTTGATGGGATGATTTTTTGGAAATTCCTTCGGGCGTGGACGTCGGCGGAGGGTGCACATCCAATTTCGCTTTGTTGTCGAGCACCCATAAGCATCCCAATATCATGTCATGATCTAGTTCTTTGACAATGTGGAATTTGCTATGCGTTATAGCGTCTCCCATCTTGATCTCTAGGTTGATGTAGCTATGCGCGTTCAAAGTTCTCCTCTCAAGTTCTTAATCACGGACGGGGAATAGGTAGCGTCTTGTTTTGTAAATCCTGCTTTGCCTTTAGTGTCTTGAAAGTAATGATGTTGTGGTCATAGGCCGTGTCGATGAGCGTGTCGTCAAGTCGTTACCTCTTAAACGGGACGTGGTCAGCGAGTCCCAGTTCTCCTTTTTGGTTGCTTTGTTTGGCAAGCTTGGGCCTGGCGTGGTTTAGAGGAGAGAAAAAGTCGTTTGCGGATACAAACGCGATTGAGAGCTGCGAAAATATCTTGGCGCTGCACCTTGGAAAGATAGAGAATTTCGCATACATGTTGCATCATGGATTGTACAGTCTCGTGCACGGAGTCCCCAGAGGACCCGCAGTTTCTTGTGGGAGTGGGTCTCGATGCACTCTTTCGTCTCCTAATTGGAGTTCTCCCGCTTCTATCCTTTCTTTGAAAATATGATTTAGTCTGTTGCAATCATTTGGTCGGGTGGTGAACGAACGTGGTAATGGCCGTGCCAGGGTTTGCCATCTCGGCCTCGGTTGGTGGACATACGGGAGGTGGCGGATCGATAACATCATCTTGAACCCGGAGCTTCTAGGAGTTCAATCACCTCCTCGATGGGAAACGGGGAAATCAAGGTATTTCCTTCGGTCTCATGATGTTGCATGGGAGTTTTAGTGACGGTCTTTCGTGGCGGGGGTTCCGTTAGCCGGCGTTTCACGTTTTGGGTGGTGGCTCGTAGTTGGGGCTTTCCTTTTCCCCTTTCGTTTACTATGTTCACGGTGGATGGCCAGAGCATTAAATTGCTTCTTGATGAGGCGTCTACTCATGAGTTTCACGCGTGTCTTCGGTTCGAGTTGGCCTAGCTCTTTCCGGTAATCTTTGATGCTGTTGTTGCGGATCGTCCCAGGCGGCTTCATGGAGTTCGGAGAATGTTTGGAAGCGCAATCTAGCGCGTTCACCCCGGTTTGTTGCTCGGTCACGTTTGGGTCGTGACACGTCGAGTGCTTGAACCACTGAACCTTTTGTGAAATCATTCGGATGTTCGTTATCCCACCAGGTACATTCTTAAGTGCGAGAAAGTAACTTGTTCGGACACGAAGAAGTATTTCTTGTAAAGCGCGGTGACCATGCTACTCCGGTTGGGAATGTTGTTAGGGTGGGATCTTTGTTCGGTGGGATGTTGTTGTACCATGTATACGCCCTTCCGGTAAGTGATTTTGAGAATTCCCTTAAACGAAGAGCGTGATTATATTCATGTTCACCCTAGGGATTCGAAGCGGGAGACATGCTCATGTGCACTCCGGTACCATCGTACATGGTGAATTGAGGAGAAGAGTACCCCCTTGGGAGAGGATTCTCTGCATTTCGGATGGGTAAGGGGTTGGTGATGATGCACGTACAATTCATCATTCTTGATTCGGTTGCGGAGAAGTTGTTCGAGATCTTCTCGCGTGACGAGTTGGCGAGTTGATTTCTTTCCAACGGGATTCTAGCGTGAGTTTCCTAATCAAGTGGAGCGTGCTTCGCCCAGGAGTCTTGCGTCGGGGTTGTTGGAGATGTTCTAAAGCGGCTCACGGAGGACGCGACTCACGTGGTAGTCGCTCTTTAGGGTCTTGAGAAAGGCAAGTACCTCCTGCGTTGAAACCATATCCGTCAGGCTCTTGGAGAACATCTCCTGTCATTCCATCAAATCAGCGATGGTGACATAAGGGGCGACTTCCTCTGGTCCCTCCAGGTCTCTCGTCCCGTCGGCGGGGTAGTTGGAACCTTAGTTGTGGTCGGAGGCGCCATGCTAGACGAAGCATTAGGGGCAGCGTGGCCGCTCTAAGCCACTGTGTGGTGGCGTGACACCAGAAGAGATATTTTCGTTGCCGTGATTAGAGAGGGTTGTGCGGGAGACACTAGAGGGAAGCGGCGCTCGACCACCAGTGATTGGCGGTGTTACGCTTGAGGGAGTGCATTCGATATTCTTGTAGTCGATAGGTGATCTGACAACGCTATTGGGAGAGACACTAACATCAGGGATGCGTTTTGTGTTGGTATTCTCGGCAGCCGCTCAGGACTTGAGTTCCACCATGTTGGGATTTGACGTTCGGGAAACGAAATCAGGAGTCGGAGTTGGTATTGTAAGCAGATAGATCAATCCTCCATTGTGGTTGCCAATTATTTATGGGTAAAAATCGTTTCCGCGATTTTGGTAAATTCGGTAGGTGGTGAAACTAGTTTAAACCCTAAACAAATGTCTTTGCACGTGAGCACTTTCTATATTCGAGAGATCAATCTGTACAAGTCGGCCTAAACCAAGAAATGGCCGTTCCAGGACTTGCTTCGGTCACAAAGTGGAGGAGAAGGGTTGATTTGGGGAGGGAAGCAAAGAAAGGTGTTGAGACGAGAATAAGTGCAGGAGAGTAGTGTCTCGACTTGTATCGAGAGAAAGTGAAAGCCGGAAGCTTGCAAGAGATGAAAGCTTTTTTGGAGAGCTTGCAAAGTTGCATTACCGTGAGTGTTGTGTTTTTCTCTGGCCATGAGACTTGTTGTCTGGTGGAAATAGAGTAAGACCTATTTATACAAGTCGAGATTGAAACGTACCACAGCCTCATGAAGGAAGAGAGTAAAGGGTGAAATAATGGGAGGAGGTGGTAAGCATGGTGTTTATGGGTGGCGTTTTCACCATTATTTCCTCATTTATTTGTAGCTTTATTCCTATTCACGCTTTCTTAATGTGAGCGTAGTGTACTGGCTACATCTTTGTGACCGCCAAACCAAGACCCTGGAAAGCATCCCCCGGTTGTGTTGATGTCTCGAGTGTTGGTTGCACCTTGAGTGCAAGTGGCGCGTGTGGCATGTGCGGAATGCCTTTGTTGCGGTTTGCACCTTGAGTGCAAGTGGCAATGCGGAAGCTGCTAGTGGCGTGTGTGGCATGTGCCAATGGCATGTGCGGAATGCCTTGGTGGTAGGTTGCACGTTGAGTGTAAGTGGCAATGCCGAGCTGCTAGTGGCGTGTGTGGCATGTGCCAATGGCATGTGCGGAATGCCTTGGTGGTAGGTTACACTTTGTTTGCAAGTTAGGCTACCGGCGTGGGTTTTGGCATGTGCCAATGGCACGTACGGCCAGTTGGCCTAGGTTGCACGGCTTGCAAGTTAGGCTACCAGCGTGCGTGTTTGTCATGTGTCAATGGCACGCACGGTCATTAGGGCCACGACTAGGTAATGAAAGCTACCAACGAGCGTGTTGGCATGTGCCAATGGCATGCTCGGCCATTAGGGTCACACTTGGTAGAAAAGCTACCGGCGATGCGTGTTGGCATGTGCCAATGGCATGCGTGGCCATTAGGGTCGGCACAGTAGAAAAGCTACCGGCGATGCGTGTTGGCATGTGTCAATGGAACGCACGGCCATTAGGGCCCACGACTTGGTAGAAAAGCTACGGCGATCGTGTTGTCATGTGCCAATGGCATGCGTGGACAATTTGGCCTAGGTTGCATGGTTTGCAAGCGTGAAAATTTGGCCTAGGCGGTTTGCAAGCAGGCGCATCATTTTGGCATGGCGTGGCTAGGGCCAAGGTAAGGGTTCTTGGCTTGGCGTGGTGTGACTAAGCGTAGCTAGGGCCAAGGAAAGTGCGTTTGGCATGGCGCGGCTAGCTTGGGCTAGGTGTGGATGGCGTGATTTACCATTGGCACGAGGTGCGGCTAGCATGGTTGGCATGCTTTGGTGCGTTTGGTGTGACTAGCATAGCTAGGGCCAAGGCGAGTGTGTTTGGCATGGCGCGGCTAGCTTGGCTAATGGCATGCAGTGCGGCTAGCTTGGTGTGGCGGTTTGGTTGACTAACACGGCTTGGCGAGTGTGTTTGGCATGGATTGGGTCGCATGAGCACTTGGTGCGGCTAGCATGGTTGGCATGCTTTGGCGCGTTTGGTGTGACTAGCATAGTTGTCAGGGCCAAGGCATGCGTGTTTGGCATGGTTTGCGGTTTGCTTGGGCTAGGTGTGGCTGGCATGATTTGACATTGGCCGGAGGTGCGGTAGCATGGTTGGCATGCTTTGGGCGTTTGGTGTGACTAGCGTAGCTAGGGCCAAGCGAGTGCGTTTGGCATGGGCGGCTAGCTTGGGCTAGGTGTGGCTGGCGTGATTTGCCATTGGCAGAGCCTAGCATGGTTGGCATGCTGGTGCGTTTGGTGTGACTAGCATGGCAGGGACAAGGGCGATGCGTTTGGAATCGCATAGGCTAGAGTGTGGGTGGCATGATTTACCATTGGTACGGAGGTGCGGCTAGCATGGTTGGCATGCTTTGGCGCATTTGGTGTGACTAGCATAGCTAAGGCCAAGGCGAGTGCGTTTGGCATGCGTGGCTAGCTTGGGCTAGGTATGGGTGGCATGATTTGCCATTTGCCGGAGAGTGCGGCTAGCATGGTTGGCATGCTTTAGCGCGTTTGGTGTGACTAGCATAGCTAGGGCCAAGGCGAGTGCGTTTGGCATGGCGCGGCTAGCTTGGGCTAGGTGTGGTGGCATGATTTGCCATTGGCACGGAGGTGCGGCTAGCATAGTTGGCATGCTTTGGCGCGTTTGGTGTGACTAGCATAGCTAGGAGCCAAGGCGAGGGTGCGTTTGGCATGCGCGGCTAGCTTAGGCTAGGTGGCTTGGCATGATTTGCCATTGGCACGGAGGTGCGGCTAGCATGGTTGGCATGCTTTGGCGCGTTTAGTGTGACTAGCATAGCTAGGGCCAAAAGGCGAGTGCGTTTGGCATGGTGGCTAGCTTAGGCTAGGTGTGGCTGGCATGATTTGCCATTGGCACGAGAGGTGCGGCTAGCATGGTTGGCATGCTTTGGCGCGTTTGGTGTGACTAGCATAGCTAGGGCCAAGGCGAGTGCGTTTGGCATGGCGCGGCTAGCTTGGGCTAGGTGTGGTGGCATGATTTTCCATTGGCACGGAGGTGCGGCTAGCATGGTTGGCATGCTTTGGCGCATTGGTGTGACTAGCATAGCTAGGGCCAAGGCGATGCGTTTGGCATGGCGCGGCTAGCTTGGCGGTGTGGGATGGCATGATTTGCCATTGGCACGGAGGTGCGGCTAGCATGGTTGGCATGCTTTGGCGCATTTGGTGTGAATACCATGACTAGAGCCAAAAGCGAGTGCGTTTGGCATGGCGCGGGTAGCTTGGGCTAGGTATAGGCTGGCATGATTTGCCATTGGCACGGAGGTGCGGCTAGCATGGTCGGCATGCCTTGGCGCATTTGGTGTGACTAGCATAGCTAGGGCCAAGGCAGAGTGCGTTTGGCATGGCGCGGCTAGCTTGGGCTAAGTATGGCTGGCATGATTTGCCATTGGCACGGAGGTGCGGCTAGCATGGTTGGCATGCTTTGGGCGTTTGGTGTGACTAGCATAGCTAGGGCCAAGGCGAGTGCGTTTGGCATGGGCGGCTAGCCAGTGCTAGGTGTAGGTGGCATGATTTGACATTGGCACGGAGGTGCGGCTAACAGCATGGTTGGCATGCTTAAGCGCGTTTGGTGTGACTAGCATAGCTAGAGCCAGGTGAGTGCGTTTGGCATGCGCGGCTAGCTTGGGCTAGGTGTGGTGGCATGATTTTCCATTGGCACGGAGGTACGACTAGCATGGTTGGCATGCTTTGGCGCGTTTAGTGTGACTAATGACTAGGCCAAAGAGCGGAAGTGCGTTTGGCATGGCGCTGCTAGCTTGGGCTAGGTGTAGGTGGCATGATTTGCCATTAGCACGGAGGTGCGGCTAGCATGGTTGGCATGCTTTGGCGGCATTTGGTGTGACTAGCATAGCTAGGGCCAAGGCAGAGTGCGTCTGGCATGGCGCGGCTAGCTTGGGCTAGGTGTGGTTGGCATGATTGCCATTGGCACGGAGGTTACTTAGGGTTTTTCTCGTTGTAACCCTAATTTGAAAAAATACCCCACAGTAATTCGACTACATGTATTAAATGTTCTAATAAATGTGTCACCAGGTGATATTAGGTTATTTGGGGTTTTCGATTTTAACCTTTGTTTAAAACCACCATCAACACCTACTACAAGGTTACAAATCCTCAATAAGGGATATACACCATAGACTAAGGTGTTGCGACTACACTCGGTGGAAGTGTGGTTGAGGCCGTGGCTCCATAAAGGAAGTTGGAGAGACCACTCGGTTCGATCAATCCTCACCCAGAAAGGAATTAGGCGAGTAAGGCACAACTTATTTATATCATCAGAACTCATAAGATTGTCTCTGAATATGTCCATAAATCAAACTGGAGGACGCCAGAAGTTTAATGATTCGAAGAACAATGACATCCCTAGTGGAATATGAGAATCGCATGAGTCAATGTAAAGATCATGCGAGCATATTGATGATTAATTTCATATACACTTGCTTGAAATAGAGCAAGATGAGATCGAACCAAGCTCCTTGTTGCTTAATGTCAACGGAGAGCATATTTGGCTACACAATCCGGGTAGAACTTGGTTCTTTGACAAATATACGGGTATTTGGTGCGGTAGTGCTAACCAACCAAGTGTAAAAACCCTATTGGACATACATGATTAATTTGTCACAAAGCATAATGAGAAAAGCGGTCTTAAAGTATAAAGACTTGCCTTGTGGTGCGAGGTTTCTCACAAAGCCCTGGAATTGTTCTCTTGTAATGAACTTTATATTGTTCATTTACTTAGTTAGCTTGGTAATTTTAAAAGGACTTGAAATACGACATATATGTACGTGGTTGTTACGTATCTACGGAAAGAATCAAGAGATAGAAGATATTTACAAAAAGTACTTGATAGCCTTTTGTTACCCAAATTAAGTGACTCTAAACCACATAGTGCGTTTCGATTAGATATAACGCTCCTTATAGATTCAAGAAATCAGGCGGATGTGGTATACCCATCTAAGTGACTATTTGATTTGGAGGGGATAGACAAGTAAGTTATTTTTCCTTGCGTATTCGAAAGTTCTGATTTGGAATTGTAGCTATCTATGTCGATGGTACAGACATGATGGGTACTCTTGATGTAATAAGAGACCTTAAACGCTATTTGAAATCCTAATTTGAGATGAAAAATGTGGGAAAAGCTCGATTGAATCTTTGAGCTTGTGGTATATTATTCCACCGGTTGCATTTTCTAAAGTTGTCGGAAATTTAACAAAGACATGCATCTGATAGAACTCCCATGATTAGTCGGGTTGAAATGTAAGTAAGTGACCATTTGCGTCTAAATGAAGATGACGAACATGTGTTAGGAAATGAAATTCCCATGTCTAAGTACAATAGACGCATTATTGTACTTAGTATAGTAATATACTCGATTAAATTTTACATCCTCGGGAACTTGTTAGCTAAATATAGCTCAGCGCCCGGCCTTAGCGTCATTGGAATGGTATGCAGTGAATATAATCATGTACTTAAAAGTAACCATTGACATAGGTTTGTTTTATCCCTAAAGACATAAAAAGGAATGCTAAAGGAACTGCAATCCAAAGGTTGTTGATTATGAAGGAACAATAATCTCTTCTCCAGCGAAAGTAATCGAGTGGGAGATATGGTAGACCATTTTCTAAGTGTCCCAGATATTCAATTTGAAAAGTACATGTGACTAAAGGAACCCATCGAACAACTCTGAAAGTAATCGGAGATCGCGATATGAAGGGGAGGATCCAAGGATATGATGTCGACATATTTTACTTCAAAATTGAATGCATGTTGTACTCTTTTTCCCTTGATCGAGAATAGTTTTCCCAAAGGATTTTGTTACTCGACAAAGTTTTTTTAGCGAGACAACACTAAAAAAATCAAGTATGTTGAATGTTGAAGACATAAATATCGCGTTGATAGTACTGAAAATATCTGAATCAAATAAATGAAACACGATATTCTCTTAAGCAACATAACTTCTGGAATCAACAACATGGTCTTATAAACATTCAAGTCACCAAAGTAAAGTGTGATAAACTCATTTGTGCATTAGACTAATGAAAATTATCGACATCATGGGAGCATCTAATGGTGTGTTGAACTATTTTCCTTCAGAGGTTGCTTTTTGAGGGTTTTGTTACTCGGCAAGGTTTTTAATGAGACAACAACAAACATCGGGAATGTAATTTCGACTAAGGATATTGTCTTTCCCACGAGGATTTTCACTACCTTTAGAGTTTTAAATCAATTAGTCAACTTCAGCGGAGCAAAGTGATCATTTGTAACGGATCACCTTTACTTGCATCATCACGTTGTACTCTTTTCCCTTAAATGAGGTTTTATCCCACTAGGTTTCCTTGTCAAGGTTTTAATGAGGCAACATATTTGAGTCCAACTATGATTTAAGTTTGCTTAATATTGTACTCTTTATTTAGTTCGAGTTTTATCCCTGGGTTTTCTGACGAAGTTTTAACGAGGCAATTAACTTAGACTCGTCGATCTTTGAAGATCGTATTGCATGTGATGAACTACATGTAAAGTACGAGACAACATGTAAAGTATTACATGTGAAGAGTTGTACCAAGAGTTTCATCCCTTGGGTTTTCCTTGTCAAAGTTTTAATGAGGCGATTGATTTGGCACAAGTCATCAAGAAGAGGATAACATTTGAAGACCTACATTGAAGCGGTATACTTGGAGCACTACAAGCGAAGATCAGGACGCACAAGGGAGTGTTGTAGGGCTTGTAGCCCATGGATGTGCGGCCCAATATAGTATACAGGGTTTACTTCCTACATGTATATATATGATATTGTTCCATGTAACTTTGATGATCTTGATCAATGGAAACATATCTTTGCCTCTTTACTTCCTCTATGTTTTCCACTACAAAATGTATTAATTTTAATTTAATTTGAAATGTTGTTGCATTATACTTAATTATAACACCACATTAGCATCATTACATCGTACTAAAATCTCATACGGGTAATGAGAAACTTCTTGAGGATTTAAAAATGATTTTGTATTCAAAATTCCTTCTTTTCCATCTTCGGCATTCCTCCCGAGATTACACAAAAATTTCATCATAGTTTTCACCCCTAAGTCTATAACGACTTACAACTCGAACTAAAGCTATAAAATCTTATACTTGTTTTCATATTTCAAAAAAATCGACAAAACAGATTATGCATGATCCGATTGTGAGGATTACCTATGTCACTGCGGAAGGTCTCATGATCTTTACCCCGATAACTCTGTGTTTTTGGGTGGAAAATGTTTCTCGCTGATTTTGGTAATTTAGTGTGTGGGTGAGAAAGCGAATCTAAACCCTAAACAATCACTTGCGGGATTACTTTTGATTGAGAGATCAATCTGCACATCGGCCTAAACCAAGAAATGGTAGTTCCAGGCTTGCTTGATCCACAAAGTGAAGGAGAAGAGGGTTGGTCTTAGGGAGAAGCGAAGAGATTGTTGAGACGAGAATCGTTGATTCGAAGGTGTGGTTTGTTTTATGACTTGTAGCGTAAGTAGAGGTGGTTAGTAGAATGGAAAGATACCGGGTGATTTCTAGATCTTTGTGTTATTGTGACAAAACTTGTGTTTTGGTGAAAATAGGTGAAACTTATTTATACAAGTCATATTGAAGCATTACCCTGGTCTCGTAGGAAGCGGAAACGATTAAGTGGTGAAGAATAGAAAGTAACGATGTAAATCGGACGTTATGCTTCCATGATGAGGGAAGTGAATTAAGTATGGCGTCAATCATTACGCTTCCATGATGAAGGAAATGAATTGTTTACCGAATTACTTTTCACCAACACTAATTGTCCTACTTCATGACACTTTCTCATAACTGAGCGCATTGCACGTCGCCGCCTTGAAATGTGGGACCAATACCCCGATGAGTATCCCCGATTTGTGACATGTTTGATGTCTCGAGTGTTTCGTGAAAAAACGTAAAGAGGTTGCTATGTGTGGCAAGTTGAAGTCAAGAGACTTTTCCATGGGAAAATAGCATGTGATGCTAATAGGCTTGCCTTGGTTGCGCAGCAAACTTTCCCACAAGTCCGTCGAGTTTGGTGGCGCGAACTTGAATGGTGAGATTACATCTCATGGGGAAGGGTAGCCGTTGATTATGGACACATCTTTGTTGTGTAACAAGGCGGCGCCATTAGCATAGTGGCGCACAGGCGTGTGAGTTGCACAGGACTTTACCGTAAGTCCGTCGATTTAGTGGCGAACTTGTATGGCTAAGATTGTATCTCATGAGGAAGAGTGGACATTGATTATGGCCGCATCTTGTTGTATAGTGAGTAGCGCCATTGGCATAGTAGCGTACGGGTGGGCCATGGCATAAGCGGCATGCTGTAGCTTCGTGGCATAGCGGCATACCCGGTGGCGTTGTGGCAGGGCATGGCACGCCCCGTAGCATTAGAAGCATGGCCAAAGCTAAGGTTTGGCTCCCGTGGCCAAAATTAGGGCTTGAGCGGCATGGGCCGAGCTAGGATTTTGCGTCGTGGTAAGAATTAGGGCTTGGCAGCGTGGCCAAGGATAGGATTTGGCGTCGAGGTAAGAATTAGGGCTTGGCGGCATGGCCAAGGCTAGGATTTGGCGCCGTGGTAATAATTAGGGCTTGGCGGCGTGGCAAAGGCTAGGATTTGGCGCTGTGGTAAGAATTAGGGCTTGGCGGCGTGGCCAAGTCTAGGATTTGGTGTCGTGGTAAGAATTAGGGCTTGGAGGCATGGCCAAGGCTAGGATTTGGCGTCGTGGTAAGAATTAGGGCTTGGCGGCGTGGCCAAGGCTAGGATTTAGCGTCGTGGTAAGAATTAGGGCTTGGTGGCGTGGCGAAGGCTAGGGATTTGGCGTCGTGGTAAGAATTAGGGCTTGGCGGCGTGGCCAAGGCTAGGATTTGGCGTCATGGTAAGAATTAGGGCTTGGCGGCGTGGCCAAGGCCAGGATTTGGCGCCGTGGTAAGAATTAGGGCTTGGCGGCGTGGCCAAAGGCTAAAGTGGCATGCTATCGCGGCAGAGTGGCATGTTGGCATGCCGTCAATATGTTGTCGTGGTAGGCGCGTTTGGCTTACCCGATTAGTATGGTGGCACGGAAGGTGCATTTGGCCTTTAATGTATGGTGGCAAGTTTGGAGGCGACTTGATTGGCGATGAAAGGCCGACCAAACAAAAAAGCGCGGCAACACTCCGGTGAGAGTGTCAGGCGCTTTAGAGCTGACGATTGGTCGATGGAAGTGAGGCCGCGAGTATGGGCTGACCACAACTTATGTGCGCGTGGCTAATTTGAGGAGACACGATTAGTCGAGAGAAATAAGGCGGTTTAGGAAGGCGTGGCCAATGGCAAGTGGCGCCCAGTTAGCCTAGGTTTAATTTCGACAACAAGGTCATTATCTTGCGCGGGCGCAAAACCCTAACCCTTGAAGTTAGTCAGTCAATTAATTGAATTCATGTGTTGACACGAGTTCTTTTAAGTTCGTTGCGAGAGAAAGCGGCATGCTTTTACGATTGAATACCTTATGCAAAGACCTTATCCTTGATATTTGAAATTCGTACTACGCTTCACGTGATTGAACAAAAATCGTCATGCCATATCAACATTAAGGGTTGAGACGGAGAACATAGCATAGAAGGCATTCAAAAGGAACTTATATTAAGTGAATATAGGCGAGGCGGCAAGCATTTCTGAGAACATCCGGGATGGTTGCTACGTTAGCCAGGTCTGGATAAATTTCATGTAAGTATATTGAGCGGCTCAATAAATATGCGGTGGAGAGGTTAACACTCACGACACCGTTTCCTTCTGAGTGATGTCACATCAGGATGTAAGGTTTCACATTTCAACCCTAAGCTAAAAACCTCCATCAACATTAAGTCCCCTGCTTAGCAGAACAGCGACGTTGTTGCAGGGTAAGCATGAGATGGTGACAAATAAGAGTAAAATCGAAAGGACAAGACGTGAATAGATTGTCAGGAAATTCAACTAACCTTTAGCGAAAGGCATGAGAATCCGTGATCCCTGTATTAGTGTTTTTGCATAAATTCGGTTTGGCCATGGCCCATGGGAGTATTAGCATCTGCAGCTTTGGCAATTGATTAGCGAGAGATGGCATTTGCAATTTGGTCCGTGAGATCGGTAAATGGCGCCAGCTAGCTGGGTCATGGAACGTATGGAGATGGCGATGCTTTGAACGGCCAGGATGGCGCCTCCTTGGCTTAGTGGAGATGGCGCTGCCCCAGAGCAGCTAAGATGGCGCTGCTTTGGCTGCTACGGAAGGTGGATGGCGCGGCTAGCTTGGAGGGGCGCTGCTAGCTTGGAACGGTGGATGGCGCTGCTAGCTTGGACGCGGAATTCTGGCACAGGCGTGGTTTTTCTGGCTTGGCTATGTCCGTGGCATGGTGGATGGTGTTGCATTAACAGCCAAGATGGCGCCACCGCTTTGGTGATGTCCGTGGAATGGTGGAAACAATACTTTGAACTTTGGCTACCAAACGGTGAAGATGGAGCGGTGTTTTTCGCGAGAATGGTGGAGATAGTACGGCTTTAATCTCGAAAACTGGAGTCATGGCGTTACTTGCTAAGTGTGGAGCGGGCGCGGTGGTTGCTTTGAGCGGTGAAGAAGCGCTCCTTTGGCTAAGTCATGGAATGGCGTGCATGACAGAAAGAAGAAACATTTTTACTCAAACTTCAAAATACAATGTATATAAAAGGCATTGTCAACCCTTTTATTTTCGTATCATTGGTTTTACCTCTGTGTGACAAACCTCTTTCCATCAGCAGTCAGGTGAGCCAATTATTATTTCTTTGTATAGATCATCATAGTGCACCCATCTTCTTCACATGTATCGTCTCGTGTCTTTTCTCGTAGTTCTCATTTTGTGTTCTTCATCATGTAGATTAACATGCGAGACATAATGTAAAAAAAAAAAAATTGTAGTGCACAATGAGATCTTAGGTGATGGTCATACCTCGACTCTTCGGAGAAATTTTTTGAAGTCGACGAACCCGGAGTTTTCTTACATGAGGAGATATTAAACCAAATCAACCCTTTGTTCCATGCGTTGATAGGATTATACAAGGCATGTCCCTCACCGCAATCTACGCATCGTGCGGGTACACCCCCGAGCTTTGATTGACATGGAGGAGAAATGGAGACGTGATGAAGCATCCGAGCAAGTCGGGAAATATCAACGTGATGAAGCTTCTCCACAACCCGATGTGGAGTGAACGATTCGCCTCTCGGTTGAAACGGCGAAGGAGGTGAGTCCAGAAACTTTGTAGACGAGAGCCAGTTTAATTGCCCTGTCCATAATGGTATACGTAATCCTCGATTCGAATTTTGGACCAACGAGCATTCCCAGTTTGTGGTTGCGAGGTAAGCGACTTTCCCAAGTGGGTGTGAAGCTGTTGGGGAAATCGAAGCGACCACGAGGATGTGATCGGGGATGGTGAGGCGGTGGAAGCACATGTTGGAGTCGTTGGAGAAGCCATGGGGATGTATGTGGAAGCTATTTGTTGAAGCGGATTCGGATGGGATGTTGAAGATCTTGCTAAAATGGCTTAGGATGGAATGTTGAAATTTCTTTGCTAAAGCGGATTACGGATGGAATGTTGAAGCGAAACGGTTTGGATGGAATGTTGAGGCGGAAGCGGTTTGGATGGAATGTTGAAGGTGAAACGGTTTGGATGGGATCTTGGAAATTCTTTGTGAGATAACCTGGATGGAATGTTTCTTTGTCGGAAAAGGTGTTGGGAGCAAGTGCTTGAAAAGTTACGATGGTGGCGTCATTGACCAAAGGTGTTCCTCATTGACAACTGGTTTTCCCATTTTGCGATTTCCTTAGTAGAAAAACAATCTTTTCCGTAGCTCGTAGATGTTTTTTGGTACTTAGTTTTTTTTTGTTTTTTTAGAGATCAATGAAGCCATGTCTCAGAGCATCATTCATTCGTTTATGATGCTTTCATATCTTTGATTGAATGAATAAAACCTTCCTGGAAAGAGACCTAGCAAAACCCCTTTTTGCGAAGAACCATTTCTTTTTATTGGATTTTCCTTTCAAATTATCCAGGGCTTCCGTGGCATGCCGCCTGAGTGTGTAGAAGTGCGAGCTGCCACAAGCTGGATAACACGTCATGAGAGAAATAGAAATCCGTCAGGTGAAAGTCGTGGCTAGAGATTCTTGAGGGAAAGTGTTTGCACCGCTGCTTGATGATCTTCTTTCTTTCAATATTCTTTTCTTGATATTTTATGAATAAGACATTTTATGGGAGTTTGATTTCTGGTTTTCAATCGACGGTAATGACTCTGCATGAGGGTTTGGTTTTACATGGTATTTTCCTTTAAGATGGTCCATGAAAACTTTTAAGGAAGATGTTCTTTAATTGAAATTGAAAACTCTACTCATGAATGCAAGCGGTGCAATCACTTTAGAGAATTACAAACATCGCATGAAAGGGGAAAGTGTAGAGAAATTTGAAGAAGAACGCTTGGAGGAAAGTAGCACATCGTTTTAGGTATTGAAGGGCTTGAGCCGTTTGTGAATAATCTGGTCACCTTCCAACTTATCAGGCATTGATGAGTTTGTAAAAGAACCACCCAAGATAACATTCATGTACTGGTAGTGCTGTGCCTTCCTTTTCTTTAGGCTTTTAATCGGAGTTGGCTGCTATCTCATGTTACATCTCAACAAAAGCGAGGTGCGTCTTGACTACCATATCTCTAATTGAAAGCGAGGTTTGGGCATTTGTGCAACCATGATTTTGAGCTGCGTCATTTTGACTACGGAAGCTTCCAGGTTTGACAAAGCACTCTGAAAAGCCTGGGGCGTTTCATTCACATCTCTTAATGACCACGTGTTGGTGATTGGAATGAGTCCCCATGCTTGGCGAGAGGAGAAGTGACTAGTGGAAAAGAGTTGTTTTAACTTGATTTACTTAGCGTTTGGAATGCGGATGAACGACAATGGTCTTTTCTCAGATAATTGAGTTACATCGGTAAGTTGTTGATACAACAACATGTAATCTTCAAAGTTGACGGTTTTTGTTGAAATTCTTTGGAGTATCGGCACCAGCGGAGGATACTCCACTTTTCGCTTTGCTAGTGCACCCATGGGCGCCCTTAATCATGTAAGTAATTTGAGAGTTCTTTGACAATGTGAACTTTGCCATGTGTTAGGGCATCTCCACCTTAATTTCAGGTTGATGTAGCCATGTGCGTCCCTATTGCATTCTCCTTCCAAATTTTTGACCATGATTGGGAATGTGTAGCCTCCGCTTCGAAATTCCGCCTTATCAGAAGTTTGATGGTAACAATGATGAAGTCGGAGGTGCGTCAATCAATGTGTTGCATCGAGCTGGGGCCTTCTGATGAAGCGAAGTAGTCGGCCCAGTCCCAGTTGTATTTTCCAAAGACTGTCTCCGAGAGAGTTTGGGGTTCTGGCGTAGATTTCTTCGGCGGGAAAAGTCAGCTGCAGGCTACAACCAGATTAAATGTAAAATATATCTGCCGCGCCCAGCCTTGGAGAAATGGAGAATCTCGTATACATGCTCCATGATGGATTGTAGTTTTGTGAAGAGCGAGTCCCCAGAGAGCATGCAACTCTGACTGGAAGAGGATCTGTGAACTCCCCATTGCCCATTTGAAGTTCCCCGCCTCCGCCTTTTCTTTGAAAATACGCTTAATTATTGCGATCCTTGGTGATGGACAAATGTGTAGTGATACTTAGGTTGCCATTTCCTATTCAATTGGTGGGCGCCTAGTAGGGGCAATCATGATGACGTCATCTTGGATCCATGCCTCAAGAGTTCAATTACTTCCTCGATTGGGAACGGAAATCTAAGGCCCTTTCGGCTCCTTGATATTGCGCGAGAGCCTTAACTCGTTTACTCATGGTGGAGTCAACATGATGTCTTTAGCGTTGTACGCTGATTGTTGTTATGGCGGGCCAGGTGAATATTTCCTTCCCTAACAGGTTGGATTAACCGCCCAACAAGGCCAAAACCTTTAGTCGCGCCACCTCGGATAAAAATAAAATAAAATAAATATTAAATGCAAATTTCATAAACAGTTCACCTGTAGTTTTAAATACAAAAAATTTGTCAGGTACTACATAAAAGCATACATAAAATTTCTAATTTCCAATCAAAATTAGTTAAAGCACAGTTGTCTAAAGGTAAGACAAAATTTTATATACAAT